>LNAC01000434.1:1285491-1400148 GCA_002007465.1 Ailurus styani | reverse complement strand
TCTCTGCCAGGATCCATGCTCACATGTTACTTCCTGTATGGAGGCATGGCCAGTTTCCAGCCCCGCGCTCCTCGTTCCTCCCCAGCCTGCGCTGGAGCCACAACTTTCAGGAGCATGGACTGAAGGCGCCCTCGCCCCAGCGCCCCTGTGAGATCCTTTGTGTTTTCCTCCGTTTCCTCCAGCCGTTTCTATTTTGGGGGGCTCCTCGCTCCCCCCGCCTCTCCCCTCCCCTTCCCCGCTCGCAAACATGCCTCCTTCCTTCCCCGGGCCCTGGAAGGAGCTGCCTGCCTGAAGCCCGGAGACGCCGCGCCGCGCTCAGCCCCGCCGCCGCCCGCCGGCTCTCGGGCTGCGCTGCGCCGCCGACTCAAGTTGGGGATCTTCGGCTGCTCGCCGCTGCCGCCTGCGGTCCCTGCCTGCCCCGGGCCCCGGGCATCGTCGCCGCCCGCCGATTACTCGCCCTGCTCGCTCGGCTTGCTCTTTTTTGAACGGAAAGCAGCCCTTCTCCGCCGAGGATCGTCCCCGGCGTGGCTCCGCGTTCCCGGGCACTTTTTTGAGATTTTTCCGGGGGGCGCTCGGCGGCTTCCCGGATTCCAGGGGGACTCGGACTGCCGAGCGCGGGGGGCCCGTAGAGCGGGCGAACAGGGGAAGAGCCAGGGCTTAGCGGAGGCTCACACGGAGGCAAGAACTTATTCAACAAGTTTACCCCCCTGCCTTCCTCTTTTCGATGTGCGTTTTCGGACATGCGGAGGTTACTGGAACCGTGTTGGTGGATTTTGTTCCTGAAAATCACCAGTTCCGTGCTCCATTATGTCGTGTGCTTCCCCGGTGAGTGCCGGCCGCTGAGGGGACCCGGCCCTGGCCGGCGCGCGCGGGGGATGCGGAGTTGTCGCCGCGGCACGGAGCTCGGGCGCCCGTCCCGGGGACCCCAGAGAGGGTGAAGGGGGGCCGGGCACACGGGGAGGAGAGAGGGATCCGCTTCGCTGGGTCTGGCGGCGTTTAGGGAGGCTGATGGTTGGTGATGGTGGAAGCAGGAGCTGGCCGGGAAAGGGGGACAGGGGCCGTAGGGGTCTGCTCTCGCTCAGGTTTGGGGGGGGGGTCTGAGGGAGCCTGAGTAGGAAGAAAAGCTCGCTTTGCTGATCCGTCACCGTTCGAGAGAGCTAGAGCTCTGGGGCCGTTGAGGAGACTGGGGCCAGAGGAGGATGCCTCTGTGGGTTTGGGGGGCCCAGGGTGCGCCCCCACGCCCCCGAGAAGATTGAAGGAGCTCGGAAGGAGGGGGACTTGCTTTGCTGCTTCCCGACCCTTTGGAGAGGGTGCTAGGAGGATGGAAGCTGGAGGCTGACCGCGGAGGATTGGGGATGTTGGGAGCAGCCTGCGTTCTCGTGTCCTGGGCGAGGGGCGACCCCAGCTCGGGGCTGGGACGTGGGCTGCCCTTCGGTGCTGGAGCGAGCCAGCCTTCACCGGCGCGGGGGCCCGGGAGCGGTGGGAGGGCTGGGAGCAGGCGGTTTAGGGAGATCGTGGGTCCCCCAGCCCCGGCCCGCGGCCCCTGTACCCTGCAACTGTGCTCCGCGGGGTTGCTCCAGTAGGGGCGCCGGGGGCGGGGGTGGTCGGCGGCTGGGTTGCTGTTCGCGCCGGGGCGGATTTTTTTCCTGTCTCGCGCGCCCTGCCTGTCTTCATCTTTGCCCTTTTGCAGGCTGTTCGCGGCCGGCCGACCTAGACCCGCTCCTTTCTGGCCGGGTTAAGACGGAACGGTATTGGCCATTGGTGGCGATAATAAATCACCGCACGTAGCGGTGTGCGGCTCGGCGACCCTCCACTTCCAGACCTCCACTGCCCGATCCTCTTTCCTCTCCCCTCCGGCAGGGCAGAGGCCAGCCGCCTTCCTCGCCTCTCATGCAGGACCCCCCGCCCCCCACCGGCTGCAGCTACACCCCGGAGCTCCTTTGAGTCTGTCCGGCCCCTTCTTCGGGGGTGGAGGCCACGTCCTTTGCCCTAGCCGGGGAACGGGTGGGAAGAAGGGGGCGATTCGCTTTTTTTTATCCCGCTGTCCTAAGGCTAGAGAACCCCACCCCCGTTTTTTTTCCTGCCCTTTCATCCATTAGCTCTTGGCTACCCAGAGGTGGGGATTATCTGAACGAAGGAAAAAAGGAACGTGCCCCGATGTTTCTGCTCTCTAGTCGCAGCCGCCCGTCCCCCGAGCGGCCTGAGCGCAAGGTTTTGGTGCAGCGGGTCCTCCCGCTCCATCGTGCGCCCTGCAACAGGGCGCCGGCACTCTCGCTGCCCTCGGGGACCTGCTCGGGGAGTGGCAGCGAGTGTCCCTTTTGCAGGCACAGGGGTGGCCTCGAGGAGCAGAGAGGCAAAGCACAGTCTTTTCTAGGGCACCCCCTTTCCCCTCTGCGCATCCTCCTGCCCCCGGAACCGCTGCCGCTGCCCAGAAACCCGGCTCGGATGGCTAGTGAGGACGTGTGCCCACACTAACCCCGAGGCCTGCGGTTTGCCTGCTAGGGTCCTGCCTCCACGGGGCTGGGGGCGGTGTGGACATTTACTCTTAAAAAAGGCCCTCTCTTCCTTAAAAGACTGTTGCTCAGTATTTGTGTTCCCCATCTGCTCCTTCTAGACTTTCTTTGCCGCGGGCTTGCCAGCCGAGTGGGCTCAGGTGCACAGTGGGGTCGAGCTTTGTAAGGGTCATGCTTTTTAATGGGGGCAGTGGGAGGCAGCCGGAGAGCAGCCTTGCGAAATAAGAGGAATTTCTAATTTCACGTCTGGCGTTCTCCTTAGCTCGGGTATGCAGCCAGTGGGTTGGCCGCGGTTTTCTTTTTCCTGATGTCTCAGGAAGCTTGAAATCCAAAATGGGACCTCCAGTGATGCCGCCTCCGTGGGTCTTGGACAGTTTTCATCTTCCACATTTTCTTTTCGTGCCCACGCTGCGAGGTAAATAGCACATTCCCTCGCCTCGGAGCCTAAGGGTGTCGGAAAGTGAAGGGGCAATGGTGTGAGGCGCGGGGAAGAGGGGCTGTGGTTTGGAAAAGTGCCTCTCTGGCGAGGGTGCAGCGAGCAGCCTTTGGAACCAGGCAAAGTTAAAATGTCAGAGCCGTGGGAGACGGCGGCTTTCCTTTTTTCGAGTGTGCCGCGACGCCGCTGGACCTCAGGGGGCGCCCCTGAGCCACCGGTGGGGCTCCTACCACCTCCACTGGTCCGGCTTGGCCTTCTGGGTGCGGTGGGGCCGCGGTGGGAGCCGGGCTGGGGCGCACGCGGCCGGGTTCCCAGGCTCGGGGGCTGCGGGTGCGCCCTGGAGCGAGGAGGCGGCCTTCGCTGGGCGCTGCTGCTCCTGGCCCGTTCGGAACCCGGCGGGGCCCCGCGTTCTCTTTGGGACCCCCCTCCTTGCCCTCCACAATCTTGGAAGCTTTTATCTGGTTGGCACGATGGAGAAAGATGCTTCTGGTGTTGTATTAGGGTCCTCCTTGTGAGGTCTTATCCCGAACCCCTTGTTATTTTGTTTGTTTCCTCTCTGAATGACCAACTTTCCAGTTAGATTTGTTCTCTGCTCTTGTTCAGGATACAGGGTAGCTGTAATTTGGGAGGGTTTTGGAAACAGCCCTGCGGTGGATCTTTCCCCAGCTGGTCGGAAACAGTGGCTTTTAGTCTCCCAACAACAATACAGTATATGGCAGGTGTGGGACCAGCATCTGGGTTAGTGTTTAAAGTGGTATTTCCACTTTTGAGAGCAAAAGTGTTATCAAACATATTTTAGTGCATAGTACATTCTTTTTCTACATCTTTTTAAAAAATATCCTGTTATAGAAAGGTTTATGAAAATAGGAAAATAAAATGGATCCTTACCCAGTTACCCCAATTATGAACTCAACCTTTTCCGTACCCACCACCCTCCCTAACACCTCATTATTTTAAAGCAGGTCTTATGCATGCTTCATTTAAGCATTTGGTGTATATATCTATCTAACCATTGAGAGTCTTTAAGTGCCTTTAACAGGATACAAAATATGGTACTTGAGAGGGTTAACATTTTATGATTTTAGATTTGTAAGCTATTCAGCAGAAACGTAAAAAAATTTTTTTTATTGATTTCTTCTCTCTTTCCGCCCTCAGAGTGAAACCGTTCTCTTTGATTCTGATATGTTTGTACCATAATTACATTACATCTAGGAGGCTGATGTTGGAAACACTTCAGATGGATAAGCTCTGCTGTGTACTTTGGATGTGTCAGAATCCGAGGATCCATGATTGATGTCTGGTGAATCTCTCTCTCTGCCGTCTCTTGGTGCATTTGCATGTACATGCTTATTCCTGATGGACATCCTTTATGGCCTTCTTACAAAAATGCGAAAGTAATGTTCGAAAGGCAGCAGTCTGTCTTTTTAGGGATGGAGTGAGAAATCAAGCGTGTCCCCCCCACGCCCTAACCCCTGACTTGAGATGTCCTGTTCTAACACGAAGAGTCTTTGTCCAGTCTTGAAGCTTGGTCCCTCTGACATAGTTGTGGAGTACGGTCTTTCATGTTTCTGTCTGAACAGCATCCCTCTTACAGAGCTGATGAAGTTAGAACATTAATACAAATAGGCATATCGGGGCTCTTTAGAAATGGGAAGTTGTTGCTGGAGGGAGGAAGGTTAAGGAAAGGTTGGCTGAAAGGAGAAAAAGAACTCTCCGATAGTGAAGCATCTCCCCTTAATTATGGGCTTGTTTTCACCAAGTAAAAGATTACATTGTTTATGTGAAGCAGTGCAGGGACAGCAAAACAAAACCAAACCCCTTTCACATTCATCTCTGTGTTCTGAAAAACTCCCAAGTTAATGTAGTATAATCAGTTACATATTAATGCACCAGTTGGAATGGACTTTCTTGCCATTCGTGTGTCATTAAAAATGCCCCCTAGCTGTTGTTACTGTGGACCCCCTCCCCCGCCCCTCCCCCCCCACCTTACTCCCTTTCTAACCAAAAGGACAGTTTGGACACTTAACATTAACTTAACCTAGGTGAAGACAGCAAATGTTGCTAATGCTTTGCTTTACCTCTTTCCTTTTATGGTGGAAGATTTTTTTTTTTAATCTGAATTTCCATTCAACATTTTACTTGCATAGTGTACAGGACAATGCATTGGTATTTCTAAACAGGTAAAGATTGTAAGATGGGTGTGCATTGTGAATTGTAAGATTAAGAAAAATTATGGTTAACATTTTCATCCTGGGGCACGTCTTCCGTGCGATCACGTTTCATAAAGCACAACTTCTGAAGTTAATCTGAAATTATCTCAGAAATTCTTGATTCTCTACCCCCTTCCCTCCCCAGTCAGCCCTTGTTGTGCTTTGGTATAGGTTGACCACTCTCAGGCAATAAGTGGTAGTCACTGAAACTACATTTTTGGCTGTATGTGTGGAGATTAAAAGGCCTCTGTATCTAATAATATGAAGAAGGCCAAAGAAGTCTGCCCAACTCCCACCAGAGTTTATCGTAGGCAAAGCTAGTAAGTACTGTGTAGGGCTTCATGGAAAAGAAATATTTGCTTGAGAAGAGCCTGCCCCCAGCAGGCAGTGGGGGATGCTTGTGGAGTTTGTCCCAGAATGATGCTGCTTGGGCACCCGTTAGGTCCTCACTAAGTATTTGCAAACGATTAAAAGATCAGGAACTTTGGCTTCTCTGCCTGAGAAATGGGAACGACAATCTTCCTTTTAAAGAACTAAATGCCGACTGTGGCAACGTTCTGTGCACTTAAAAGATCAGAGGCACATTTGTAAGGTAAAGGTTATCTCTATCTTTGTTTTGACTTTTTTGGGGGCCTGAGGGACAGGGTTGTGTTTACAAGGAATCCTAACGGCAACAAAAAAACCCCCCAAAACACAACACTCCAAAAAGGACATGTGTTTTAAAAGCTCTTGTTTACCTCTCCTTGCTTTTTCCTACAATTTCTCTTTGTCTCCAAGTTCCAAGACCACGGAATTGTTAATGTCTCTTTAAAAAAAACAAATCTGGAAGTAATGTAGGTGAATTTCATTTTGAGGAAATTCTGATGATTGAAATCTATAACAGATACGTTTGTGGCTTGTTCCCATTCTGAATGGGATGGGGAGGTTTATAAGAAATAGCTGTGTAAGATTGCCTGAAGTAGCTAGAGGGCTCCCTGTGCCATTGTCTGCTACTATAGGGACACCTGGGATTGGAGGAGCCCTTTTACGTGGTATCATTTCTAGCAGAATCTTGGGTGTTTGACAGAAAAGAAAAAGATAACCTATGAGAGATGGTTTGGCAGGCCTCTGCAGGTTCAAAGATTTTATGAGTATAGTGCTTGGTAGGCTTCTTTGCAAAAACAGTGTAAAAAGTGCTTTTAGGGTCACATGGAGGAATGACACCTGACCAGGTCGGAGGTGTGCCCGGCTTCTCTTTTTGAAGCCCCTCTAGCTGAATTGGGCCGTGTCCCTGCTGTACTGGGAGGTGGGAGGCAGCTTTCACATTGAGGGGAACTTTGGTTCTCTTGAGGGTCTTTGTACTGTTGTGTCAGCATACAGCAGGGTGAAGTCTTGTAGGAGCCTGAACTTGTTAATACCTTATGTTATTGTTTTTAAACTGGGTAGCTATGGAGAGTTGTACTGAATACATTGAAGTATGTAAGACTGTGGTCTCACAGCCAGCTCGCCTCTCCCATTACTAGCTGTGCTGCCTTAGACAAGTTACTTAACCTCTCTGTGCCTGTCTTTTTTTCCTCTTTCTCTGTGAAATGGCACAGCGATAGTACCCTGACTCCTGAGGTCTTTGTGGGGCTTGAGTGAGAATGTGTGCTAAAGGACTGAGGACTTTGCATGGTAAACAGTAAGTGCTCAGTACATTAGCCATTTTTATTTTATGGGTACTAAAGAGATTTGAAGAGGAGTGTATGGGAAGAGGAGACTAGAACCGAAAAGGACAACTATGTGTAAAAGAAAAAAAAAAAAACAACCAAACATTTAAAAAGTATTTCCGGGCGCCTGGGTGGCTCAGTGGGTTAAGGCCTCTGCTTTCGGCTCAGGTCATGATCTCAGCGTCCTGGGATCGAGGCCTGCCCTGCATCAGGCTCTCTGCTCAGCAGGGAACCTGCTTCCTCCTCTCCCTGTCTCTCTGCCTGCCTCTCTGCCTACTTGTAATCTCTCTCTCTGTGTCAAATAAATAAATAAAATCTTTAAAAAAAAAAAGTATTTCCATAAACTTGAGCAATGGGTTTTGGAACTGGCTTAGCTTTTGAGGGTGAGGAGTTAGGAAGACTAACAGGAGGATAGCCCATGTAAAAACAGTGAAATGGTTCGATTTTGAGGTTTAAAGAAGTGAGAAAGCCTCAACGAAGTCCGAGAGACCTTCTCACTCACATTACAAGGGAGGGTCGCCATGTCCCCAGCTTTAAGTGGGAAAAGTGTTTTCCACAGGTTTAAAAGGTGCCACGTGAATCGCCAAGAGCCACGTGTGGCGTTACCCTTTGTAGAAAGAGCTGCTTAGTCCTGCACTCTGGGATGCCGATTCTTTTCAGGCCTTCTGGACTGCGTTATAACCCAGGAGGATGGGTCTGCCTGTTACTGTCATTTCTGGCTCTTAATTTCATGCTGCTGATGGGAAGCAAACCGTACCATTTGGATATTGCTTTTACTTTGTACTTGTATGGCCCTTGGACACAGTCACGTCCCTGTCTCCGGATCTTCATGGCTTCATGCCTGCAGAGAGCGTGCAGGAGAGAGCCCCAAACCAAGCATAGCTTCTGCCCTCGAATCAATTTTTTGCAAACTGAAATCAGCATGATGGTTTCCTGGCCAAACAACCAAATGCGATTTTCAACCACTCAACTTAGCTATTTTGGGGCTGTGACAAAGTGACACAGTTGGCTGCTAAAATCTAGCAACTAAAAAAGAAGAAATGAAAGCATAGTTCATGGAATATGTAACACTTCCATGTAAGAAAATAGGACAACTGGTCTTATTTTGGGTCTACGATAGTATTTTTCTAACCAGGAGAGCAAAACACGTTTGTCAATTGATACTTCAATGGGTGTACTTTTAAGGAATTCACACTGGTTGTATGAACCCAAGAGGTAGTTGAATTCTCACCCCCCTGCAGCCTTGTAAACTCCACAGTACACTTAAGTCAGATAAATGCATCAGTTTGGAATAGTTTGGATAGAGGACACAGCCATAAACAATTTACCAAATATGAAAAGCACAGGCCAGATTAGTGAGGAAATGTCATTGACTTTTCGCAAGAGTGAAGTTAGTCACGCATTGTCAAAAGGATTTATTTACAAAGCAATTGTTATGTATAAATGAGTTCTCTTCCTTTTTTCTTCTTTTTTAAAATCACTTTTCCTGAAGTGTTTACATTCGGCAAGTTTGGAGGCTGAGAGCCAGCTCTGTGCTCTTGGCTATGGCATCAGGTAGTTGGGCTGCCTTGGGTGAATTACCCAACATCTTGTGGAAAGGGGGTTGAGTGGTGTTGGTGGTCTGGGAGGCCGAGATAGATATATATACTCTTCTTCAGGAACCACTCTAGGACCCTAGAGGACCCTAGGCGATACTGCTGTTACCACTCTAGGTAACAGCAGTGTGTTACCTAGGGCAAAAGGGCCTCAGTTTTTTAATCTATAAAAAGGGAACAATGGTTATACTAGCTCACCTCACCAAGTGCTTGCCATTATCTAGGCAATGTGTCTAAGTTTGTTTTTTTTTTTTAAAGATTTTATTTATTTATTTATTTGAGAGGGAGAGAGAGAAAGGGAGAGAGCACGAGCAGGGGGATAGGCAGAGGGAGAAGCAGACGGCCCTCCGAGGGAGGCTGATGTGGGACTAGATCCCAGGACCCTGGGATCTTGACCTGAGCTGAAGGCAGACATTTAACCGACTGAGCCGCCCAGGCGTCCCTGTGCCTAAGCTTTTTCTAGTACGGTTGATCTACCTGAAAGTAGAAACTGAATATCTCTGCTTTAGGATAAAGCTGAGTGCAGTTGTCACTCGTTCAAGGCGTCACCCTATAGTAAGTGGGGGTGGCTAGAATATGTCTCTCTAATCATCTGTCGGGATGATTTTGAATTTCAGACTGGTTGCTGTTTGTTCGGAAACCGTTTTTCCAAATTACACAGGAAGGCCAACTAAAAGACAGGCCCAGCGGGTGTATTTTGCCCTCCTACTTTGCTCATATAAGCGAGGACCATACACACTGAAGTAAAGGTGTCTTCCTGTGTTTGCCACACATAAATAAGGAAATGATGCAATTAGTATAGGACTTTATTTGGTTTCATTGAAGGGATGACCTTTCAGCAAATTACTTTAGCTTCTCAATAAGGTGATAATAGCTGTGGACAGAGTGAGTTTGTTGGCGGTAAGTTTTTTTGATTCCTCTTCAGAGGGATCCAGTGTAGTCTATAATTTGAGAACTTCTGTTTGGGGCATTGAATAGGGTGATGTTCTAACACCGTGGTATTATTATTCTCCCATATATCATTTAAGTGTGGGCTGCAGGCTCTGGAGCTCAGCTATTCTGGCTGTGTCCTTTTTTGACTGTAGGATAAGGTCCAAGGGAGTTGTACCTGGGGGCAAGAGATGGTTTAGGTTCTGGATTTTTCCTCTGCAATTGAGAACTAGCCACGGGAGCCAGCCAAGCCAGCTGTGGGATCTAGGCAACACCCTCCGTTTCTTTGGGGTTTTTTCCCCACACCCTTAACTAAATGGCTTCTGAGATTCATCTGGAGTTTTAGGGATTGTCGATGCCAGGCCGGGCAGTGTGGGAGGTCGTGGCCCTTCCGCAGTATGCAAGTCAAATGTTCACTGCATTCTGTATTGTGATGTCTGAGGTGTACTTCTTGTTAACTTTCCTCTGAGAGCTTGCTTCCTAAGGCTCTGTGTGTGAACCCTTTGATTATGTTGCTAACCTTGCGACAGACTATCCCGAGGGAGTAGCAAACAAGGTGGTGAGTGGATCTTGGTTAATGGAATGCCTATAAGCTATTTTTTGTTTTTAAACATTAAACCTTATTTCTCCAAGAGTCGAGGTGAAAAATGGAGGCTTGTTCATGCCATTCAGGTTATGTATGGCCTTTAAAACGAATGCGATTTGTGATTGGGCTGAGGGGCAGGATTCTTTGTCTTAAAAGAGAACACAAAGCTAGTTCTGGCTCTTACTCTGGAAAAGAGAAACGGGGACGGGACAGTCATTTGGGTTATCTGGAGTTCTCCAGGGGGCATCTGGCCATACCGTTTTGGCCATAGTGTGTTGAAAAGAAAACAATGAAATTGAAAGTTGGGGCATTTTGCATTCATGCCATCAACAAGTGTATCCTGAGAACTTAACACTGTGCCAGGCACTGTTCTGGGCACTGGGGGGTGGGGACAGTGGTGACCAAAACTCCTGTTCTCGTGGTGGCTTCCCATAGAAGTCTGGGTTACCCCTGAAAAATGGGAAGGTTTGGCAACTTAGGGCCTCTGTCCTTGTTTAGCAACAACAGTGAGCTTGAATTCATAGTGGCTGCCCCCTGAGACAGGGCGCTCACCTGGCCCGCAGAGGTTATTTACAATACTCTGCTAGTCCCTGGAGGTGTTCGCCATCTGCATGTAGGAGATTTCTAAGTTTCTGCTTGAGGGAAGGATTTTTTTTGTTACTGCTTGTGAGGTTTTGTATTCTCTGGCTTGGTTGTGTGTAAATGTAGGTGTGTGTGCACATGGTAGTGCAAGGAAGACCATTCCTGGCTGATGGAATGACTTCGTTCCTGTCAGTCTGGCCTTTGAAAGCTGGGGCTCAGCTCTGTGGGTTGTGTCCTTTTTTTGCTCTGTAAATGGCCTTCTGCTTGGGTATTTTACCCTAACGTGGTGACTTCTTTTGCTGATCGAAATTGCTGTTGGCTTATTCAATTAAAAAAAACGTTGTTCTGGAAAATGTATCATTTGATTTAAGAACTAGCTCTCTCACTTTTTTGTTACCCAATATCCAGGAAGGAGATGATGGGGATGGAGGGTAGAGGTGGTAAAGAGGGTCGTGACCAATATAGAAGGATCCAAGTCCATTAATCGTGCAGTCATTTTAGTGGGTCCCTTGCCAAATATCTTATTTTTTTCACATAACATCCCTGAGCCATAATTTTTTTTTGCACATGATACCCATGCATGGATTAATATATGACAGAAATATCCCATCTTCATTTTTCCAACAGCAGCATACGAGAACCTGAACTTTGAGTGAAGTAGAGTGGCCAGCTTTCGGCATAGACAGATAGAGGATTTCATTCCTTCGCCCTCCTTCTAGCACATTTCCTTGAGTGGCCATTCTAATATACGGTATATTCACATGAATTCCTCATCTAGGATTCAGAGCCTAAGTAGACGGTTTGCTCTTTGAGACCACGTTGTCATTCCTCCTCCATCTGCTCTGTCTTCAGTATCTCGGTGGTGTTAGTCGTATTTGAGGACTGATAGAATGAATGCTCCCTAAGACACTACAGAGAACATTTTACAAGGCATTGATATCATTGTGTGTGGTTTCCAGAAATCTCACGTTGGTCGTTGGCATCCTCATTAGAGATAGGATAGCCAAGGTGAATCTCTTCCTTGAGAGAATTCAGAGTGTACATACTGTCTTGGTGTTTGAAGTCCACCTTTTAAAGAGAGAGAAGCTGAATTTTCACTTTCTGTTGCTGGCCACCATGGTATCCGTTGCTAGAAACAAAATATATTCTAATTAGACTCGAATGTCTTAAGGGGCAGTAGGGTTATGTTTTGATGATTACAAACTTTTTTTCCCCTTCTCTGTGGAATAACTTAGGCTGTGTTCTGTGAGCTGGTGTTCATTTCCATCCGTAGTACCCTGGGCTTAAAGGGTTGATTCCGAAGAGTGGGCATTTTCATTTCTGCTTTGGTTGTTCTAGTAATAGTGACGTGAGGTAGAATCTAGAGGGCAGCAGAGCTTGCTTGAGCTGACCATAGAGCCGGAAGATGAATGTTGATCTGTTGCCTGGTAATGGCTTTGGGCAGGTTGGTCTAGGAAAAGGGCTTGCCTGAACTGATCATTTTTTTGCTTGCTTCACAAGTATGGGTTGACCACCTCGTCGAATGGCCTTGATGAGACACGTACTCGCTGGTGCAGCGTGGTGATTCCAGATGTGCTTAGACAGAACTTCAGTTTTCTAGAACATGTTGCTGGTCGATGTCCATGCTGTTTTTTTCTTCTTCCATCCATTTGTTTTCTCTTCTAAAACTAGTCATTTTCTCTGCTTACACGTGTGCAAAGGCCATATGGAGGGTAAGGACAATCACACTTGACCGTGTGAGGCATCAGCCCTTCATGTTCTCAATTGATCAGGTTGTGTAGAAGCTGCTGTAATTATTTCGTGTGATAGAGGGTGGGTAACCTCTGGCATTAGAGTTCTTTCAGAACTCTTTTTTAGGATGTGCTTTTTAAAAGAGTAGCTTCCCAGTAACGGAAGCAAAGGGGCTGCTGGTTCTTGAGGTTTCTGCCTTCGCTCAGATGCCACGTGGAGGAAAAATTGATTTCAGGAGAATGTGGGGGGAAATGGTGAGCCCTCTGACTGGAGAAACAAAGGAGTCTGCAGAAATAATTCTTTTTTTTTTTTTTTTAATTTATTCATTTGAGAGAGTGAGAGACAGAGCACAAGCAGGGGGAAAGGCAGAGGGAGAAGCAGACTCCCCACTGAGCCGGGAGCCCAACATGGGGCTCGATCCCAGGACCTGGAGATCATGACCCGAGTGGAAAGCAGACACCTGACCATCTGAGCCATCCAAGTGCCCCTGGAGAAATAATGCTTAACATGCCTCGGGACCTTTAACAATTTTGAGGAAATGAGACTTGAGACAGGTGGATTCTGGTGAAACAGGCTACTGGCAAGCTCATGGTTTTTGAATTGCACAGGTCTGTCCATCAACTTAAGTAACTGGCTCAACTCAGCCCAATCCTAGCTTTGTGCTTTTCTTACCTGGGCCAGTGACTTAAATTAGTTTTCTCATCTGTAAAATAAGTGAGAGTTTTAACCTCATTGAGTCCTTTTGAGGATGCAATGAGACCGTGAGCGCGAAGCACTGGAAAAGCATTGGGTACACAGGGCATTATAAATGGTGCCTAGGTGTCTTTAATAAAATTTAAAAGAAATGCTTGCATAGGTAGGCTTTTAGTTAATGCCCTGCAGTTTCATGAAGAGGTGGGAGAGCTGGCAGTCAGGGAGAGTGGAGATCCCACAGTTAATGAAACAGCCGAATCAGAATTTGAACTTGACTTTCTAGATGGTTTCATATTCCTTTGCTCCTAACAGAGTGGGTAGTGGATAAATTAAGGTTCATGTGCTACTTAGGAACATTTTCTATTGACAGAGATTTACCAAAGATGGCTATTAGGTTTCCATTTGCCCTGTATGCCCCCCAGCTTGAAGGAACAGGTTTACAGTTACCCTTGGCATCTCATTACTGAAATGACCTGTGTGGGTAGGATGTACATGTATCTGTTAATGTGAGGCCCGTCCCACCCCTTGGGTCCACACAGATGGAAATAGTCCGTAAAAGTCCGTAGCATGTGTGTGTTCAGGTGTGTTTGTCTCCTCCTTGCCCCAGTGTTATTTTGCAGTTTTTCTACACAGGGATTGGGAATTGACATTTGAAGTGAAGGTCCTTGTTGCCGTAGCCTTGACCGACATTGCTTATTGATCACAGAGCTCTTTCCTGCTGACACCTGAACTGGGTCTTGAAATTCTTTGTCAAGAGTTGGACTGGGACAGGACTTTTGTGGCATCACTCTGCTTATTCTGAGACATTTCACCAGCCTTAGAAAATAGCACAGGGAAAAGCATTTCCAAGGGGCATTTATATTCTTGGGCTATCGGGGCAATTTTTAAGTCATGGAGCTATTTGAAATTGACCTGAAAGAGCAGGTATCAATATCAGGTATCATGTGCAAAGGTTTCCTCATCCATGACATTGATTTTGACTCATATTTGACTCACGTTCATTTAGTCGGGGGGGGGGAAATACCCAATCTCTTGGTGGTGGTTACATCATATTCTGATTGGTGAGCTTTACTCATGCAGGTTTAGAGACTTAAAATTAGTTGCTTATTTTTCCCTTTCTTCAAAGCCCAGAGGTTTTGCATCAGATTAAGGCTCCTGTAGGACTGTTTGTATTCCAAAGTGACACCTTTCTGAATTCTTAGCTATTTAAGTAAGTGTTAAGTATGGGCTTGGTGACAGCAGTCTTTAAAAGTGTGACTGACTAAATGGATTCTTTCCCCCTGTTGTTTATATCTGGTAAAGTGTCTTGTGTTTACTCTGAATAAATTCATTGTTACCTTTAGGTAGCTTGTTTCTCAAAATTTGAGTGGTCCCCTGATCAGTGTTATTTTTGCTACCGAAATTAGAGAACCAGGATAAAAGGTGAAAGGAATTCTTGTGAAGCTGAAATCAGATAACTTTTTGGTATCTGGTAATACGCCAAGTACTTGGATGATGTAAGTAATCCAGTATTCCCTGGATATGAATTTTTCCCCTAAAGGCCGCCTCTGTAAATACAGTAGCCACTGGCCACGTACAGCTATTGAACACCCACAATGTGGCTTGTCTGAATTGAGATGTGCTTTTTTTTTTTTTTTTTTTAAGATTTTATTTATTTGAGAGAGAGAGAAAGCGAGAGAGCGTGAGTGGAAGAGCAGGGGGAGGGCCGGGGGAAGGAGAGGGAGAAGCAGACTCTCCTCTGAGCGGGAAGCCTGATGCAGGGCTCGATCCCAGGACCCTGGGATCAGGACCTGAACCGAAGGCAGACACTTAACCCGCTGAGCCACCCAGGCCCCCTTAAGATGTGCTTTAAGTGTAAAATGCACACTGGGTTTCAAAGACATATGGAAAATGTATATAAAATAGCTCATTAAAATTTTACATTGATTGTCTATTGAAATGATAATATTTTCAATATATTGGGTTAAGTGGAATATATTATTAAAATTTATATCGCCTGTTTCTTTTTACTGTTTCATGCGATGTGACTACCATAAAACTTAAAATTCCACATTTGCCTCCCATCCTGGCTTGTATTGTAGTTTTATCTGGTAGCATGGGTCTAGAGTGCTCTTTCCAGCCTTATCTCACCTTCCAGAAGAGCATTTCTCAGCTGGAGCCCCCTGTGAGAAATCACCTCTCTTCCCCTTCCCTACCTTTTTAACACATAGGGCCAGGGAAGGCCTGTCATTGGTGGAAGGGCTTGCCTCCTGGCAGGCGCTGTCACTAGCAGGCACTAGTCTGGGTCTTAGGATAGAGAATTGAGGTCATTTAGCCATGTGGACTTGTCTGCCTATCTGTGAAATGGGCTAACAGTCCCTGCTCCATGAGGTTGTTGAAGGACTACATGGGGAAAGCCCTGGAAGGCAACTGACACAGACCCTGGCAAATAGTAAGCATTTGAAAATAATGGCCATTATTGTTATTTCACTAGCTTCGGGGTGGGCATTTGGCAGAGTTCCTGGCTTTGATTTCTCCCTCTACTGGTTCCAGTTGGTGATGCATTGTGGGATCTGTGGAGGGTTGCAAAGCCGACCTGCATGCTTTTAAAATGCCAGGCTCTGCTGTCTTGGACATCCAGGACAATGTGGGAGGCCATGAGCCTTGTGACTGAGCTCACCACGCTCAGCAGTTTGAAAGGCAGAACGGACCTCGGAGATCTTCCGACTTGCAAGCTGCTTGTGGAAGCACGTTGCCAAGAGTGCTAATCCATCCCGGTGCCTGTCCCCTCCTGCCTAGTGGGAGGAGGCTGTGGAACGTCTCCTCACACAGCACCCTGGGCCCTTGCTTTTGTTCTCCTTAGTATTTGGTTTTATTGAGGCCCAAGTTCCCATCTCTCGTTAATGGCCAAGTTCATACCGATCCAGGCGCGGGACTCCAGGTTATCAGCATTGGTCCAGGCGTTAACACAGCTGTGGATTTGGTGAGTTGGAGCAGGGGCATCTGTGGAGTGTAGAGCAGCCCATACTCCTCTTAAGATGTTAGGTTTCTTTCTCTAATGGAATATGAAAATAGGAGGCTCTTCTAAGCAGAGTAAATACTCTGAACTTGCCAACCTGCTGCTTAATTATGAAGTGGGAGATGGGGAAAAATGTGAGACGTGAACACCCTTTCCTTGGACAGCTCAGGTCCACCTGGAAAGGTTTCTAGCATGTGTTAGTGCGCATGTGCAGGTTTTTAGTGTGTTAGTGCGCATGTGCAGGTTTCTAGTGTGTTAGTGCGCATGTGCAGGTCAGGAACTTGGGCAGGGGTGGCCGATGCTGGAAGGAAGTGGCTAGTTGGCTGGAAAGACCCACCCTTGTTTAATTGTTTTTCAGGTTCTGGTTGGGAATGCTTCCTTCTCAGGGAAGGTTTGACAGGGTGGACACAAGCCCTTTGTTTGGTGCAGGTGATAAGAATCTGGCTTTTGGTCATAAGTGCTTTTACGAGGGATGAGCAAGGATGTTGAAGTCTTCAAGTTTGGGTGTTAAAGGAGCATTAGCGGTGGTCAGGCCCCACCCTGACTCTGCCCTGGAACCCCAGGGGAGGGGGGTAGTGAGAGCAGCTATGCATGGCCATGTGGGAAGGGGAAGAAAAGGAGTTCTCCGAGGACTTTCTTGTTCTCTTCGGGCGGAGCTGGATTTCAGAGTGACTCTTAAAGGAAAACGGTCCTCCAGGCCTTTCGGTCCACACATAACTTTAGTGTTTCTGTTGCCAAGTTATCAGCGCACCTCCCTTTTTAGGTTTCCTGTGATCACCTGTATCTGCTGCTACTGTCCGTTGCCTCTGTCCTGGCCTTCGACTAGGTCTGGGAATTTTATACTCCTCAGTAGTGTTTTCTGCTCTAAGCCCTGGTTTCTAGGAAGAACACCTCCCTCCAAGCCATTCTTGCAGGGAGAGTGAGGGTACCCGGAAATGTGACTATTCTTCCTTATCCAGGTTGTTTTATAGTGTGGCATGGTGAACATTAACCTCTCCTGCTTGAGCACCTACTGTGAGCAGCTGGGCCATCCATGCTAGGGGTCAGATACACCCTACTCGAAATCCTTGTATTTCCCAGGTGTTCAGATAGAAATTTTGCTTTGTTAAGAACCTTGCCTAGCATCAGACCTTTGAAGGTGGGGATCCAAGTCTCTGACTCCAGAGCCAGAAATCTTTTTCCTAACAACACAGGCTTCTATTAATAGATAATTGGCTTTGCAATTCTTCTTATTTTTTTAAGAGAGAGAGCGAGAGCATGAGAGGGGAGAAGGTCAGAGGGAGAAGCAGACTCCCCAAGGAGCCAGGAGCCGAATGTGGGACTCGATCCCAGGAATCTGGGATCATGACCTGAGCGGAAGGCAGTGGCCCAACCAACTGAGCCACCCAGGCATCCCGGCTTTGCACTTCTTGTGAATTGCACTCACTGGGTTGAACTATGGCTTCATTCTGAAAAGGCAGAAGGCCAGGTGAGTAAGGACTGAAGGCTAACCTGGACAGATGTCTTCATTCTTTCACGTTTGGCCAATGTAGGAGCACATGGAATAGGGTCAAGTCTTTGTGTGTATTCTGACTTCTGACTAACGTTGATGAAATGCTAGAATGCATTTTAAACTCAGTGATATGTATGTTAATAAAAATAAGGAAAAAAAGCTTTACTGGGTAAATGGGTTTTATTCCTGCGGCCCAGAATAAAGTCAAAGGACTTAAAGATTATTATTTTCTTTTGGCTATAGAAACCTTTCAGGAGCTCTTGGTAAATTACCTTGGATAACAGGTTATAATTATACCTTTCATCCACAGAAGGCATGTTTGCAAGGTACTGTGTGATTTGTACAGGTTTCTGGAGGTTTCCAAGTAGTTGCAGAGAAGTAATGTCTTTGATGGAGGGAAAATATTTGTGTTTCCTTTCTTGCTATCTTAGTCTTACAGCATAAACCAGCAGATGTTCTCATTCTGACTTTTCTGAGGCTTTGGGGCTCAGTCCACTCAGGTATTTTTGTCAATATTTTTGGTATCATCTATAGCTGAGAAAGCAACCAGGTAATTGGGGATGCGTTTTTAACTTTATTGTTTTTCCTCTGTTCCCAAACTCTGTGTTTGAGTCATTTGTGAGTGCAGCCTGCACGTAGCTATAGGGCTTTTTGTCACCTGTGATGTTAGATTTGTGCTCACCAGTCTGAGAGTATGTGGCTACAAGAGCGTGAGAGGGGAAAGCAGTGGCCAAACGGGGCAAGGAGTAAATGAGAGAACCTAGAGTTGCTGCTTCATCTTCGCAGTTGCTAGATCCTTAAGTTTTTTATAAATAAAAATAGAGATATGTATATAAATAAATATATAAATAAATATATTATATATATAAATTAGTATAACAAGATGTATTTATATAATATATAAATGATACACATTACAAGGATAGCGACATGAGTGGCCAAAGTGATAAGTTGTTTTCAATATATTATTTATCTTGGCATGGCTCTTGAGATAGATACTGCTTCCCTAGGGGGGTATGGAGAGGATGAGAACTTGAACACTTCAGCCAGGGTAGTGAACGCAGCTAGAGGGCAGTGTAATCTGAACCCAGGGAGCCTTTGCCTACGTTTGACAAGAGGGGGATCAGTATTGAATTTAAGCATACACTCTTGTGTCTCTCGAGATGCTTGGAAGGAAGGATAACCAGGTTCACTGTTGGGTGAGGCTGTTGACTTCTGGACTTCACTATTTCCAATCTATAGACTGAAATGAATGTCTGAGCTGTCCAGTGGGATGTTGTGGTTTATACCTACAAAGGGGGGGGGGTATCCTCTTGCACATTATGGCAAGGAAAGTAATGGATTCAAATTAAATAATAGTGGAAATGCCTGTGTCTGTAGCACTTTGCTTCATGTTTTGGGGGTTCTAAAAATGTGTGTGAATTGGGGAAATAAGGTAAAGGCCCATAAAACAGTTTGCTAGCTGTTTGGGGCTGAAGATATGATAAAATGGTGAAATAGTGATTCAGTCCGTAAGTGTTCAGGAGCAATAGAGAGGTGAGAAAGATACCGTCCTGGGAGGACATGCTCTGTAAACCGGCGAAAGGCTGGCTGATGGTTTATATGTGCACGTGAAGGAGGGGGAGCTAATGAGCAGAGACAGGTACGATACTGTTAAGGTGAGTTGACCTGTGGGTGAACGGGTGTGTTCCAAGAGCAGAGTCGTGCCATCCCGGGACACAGACCCGAGTCCGCCTTTATCTAAGCTGCTTCCTCATGGCATAAGCCACGAGTAGACTGTCTGCTTGCAGATGGACCCTGCAGAGATTTGAGAGGCATGGGAGCCAATGTTGGGTGTATTGGCTGCCCCCAACTGCCCCGAACGCTGGGGCATTCAGTCTGTAAAATTGTAAGGTAGAGAGGTAAGGGAGAGAGACTTTCTCACAGTGGTCTCGTACCCTGAGGCTGTTGTGTTTTCTTGCTTTGTCATGGGCTAGCTTGGTATCCTTCCTGCCCAATTTCCTTATCCTTGAGATGGGATGATGGTCACCATCACATAAAGTTGATGTCAGAATTAAATGAGACTGTAAGTAAAGCCCTATCCCCAGCAAGCACACAGCTATGGTGGTTATCATTAGAGCACTCTTGATTTTGCCTGCCCAGCATCCCTTCACCCTTTTTTGCTCTTAATATCCTTGCTACTCTTGGGGTATTGATCCCTCCGTACTTTCTCCTGATCAGGGGGCTCTATCCATTCCTGTTTGAGGGTGGCATGAAACCCAGGCGAGCCCAGTCATGGTCATACGTTTTCTTACTGGAATTGGAGGATTAAGTCAAGTGACACGAGAATACTGACAACTCTCTTCATTCCCGCTGTCTGAATTCCCAGAGCAGCTATGATCCTTGCCCTTTTCAGAAGCTGGGTTGTTTGGCTGGTGATTGGATTCTTTGAGATGTCCCACATCCTTTCGATACATTCTTTTTTCTGCCTATGTTAACCAAGGGTCGATTCCGGTCCTTTTCGGTCAAAGGGCACTGGTTTCAGCGGGAAATACATAAAGGGGTTGCTAACCAGGTGTTTTGAGGACAGGAACTGTTTCCCCTGCCTGCCCGCAATAGTCTTTTAATAACAGTTTCATTCCTCCATTTGGTTTTTTGAGTTCATTCATTTTGAGCTTTTTATCTCCAAGAATTTGAGGCGTTTTATTTTGGTGCTAGGGACGCTTCTCTCGAGGAGACATGCTGATAACACTTAGCCTTAACTGCTTCTCTTGATTTTATTTGTAAATGAGAATCCGAAGGATCTGTAAGGAAACGAGTAAAAACTTAATTGAACAACATTTAGAGGCGGAATTAAAAAAAAATAATAAAAAGAGTCCATCATGGTAAGAGGCCCTGGAGGCTGGGATGAGTGCAGAGCTGGGAGTCTGGGTGTGTCCTTTGCTCGCACCTCACCCTGTCACGACTGCTGCTTAGACCAGAGGTCAGCAGAGTGGCTGATGGCCCCCGGGGCTCTCTCTTATCATAGCTCGTCCCTGCTCACAGTTTCCTCTGCTGGCATTATTGGACAGCAAATGTTCCAACCTAAATTAAAATCAATAAGAAGCAATTTCATTTTGTTTTTAACTACGAAGACACGCGCTTCCAGCAGAGCACCGTACCTTCAAGTAAAGTTCAGTTTTGTTTTGTTTTGTTTTGTTTCGTGTCTCTTTCCTTTTCCTGGCTGCGGCCCCGAACGCATTAATTTTTCAGTGTAAGACGTTGCCGGCGGTGCCGTGCTTTGATATAAGCCTTGTTGTCCTCCTGTTTTTACGGCTGGGATTGTTGGTTGGCATCGGAGGTGCGTTGGGGTTCTGTAGATCCTTGGCCATCAAAGCACCATTGGGCTTGTCTAGTGATCTCGGGAGAGCTTGTTGGAGATGCGGGCCGGCAGCCCTGCCCCAGACTGCGGAGAGCAGGAATTTGCTCTGCAGCCAGACCCCAGGCTGATTTCCAGCACCTTTGGAGTTTGAAGACTGCTCTTTGCATTTGAATGGGAATGTTACTTGAATCTCCATTGTTTTCGAAATGTGTTCTATTGAAGTGTGACAAATGTTCATTGTAGAAAATAGGGGAATTCCTAAAAGCACATAGAGGAAAATATCATCATCTGTAACCCCAACATCCAGTCGTAACTAATGACTGACCACTAAGTTGTTGGTCTGTGGCCTTTTGGTGGGTTGTTGGAACATTTTTTTTAAAAGCAATATTAGAATCATATCCTGAAAGATATTAAAACATCTATTCATTGTAAAGCTTAATTCTCAGGAGAGGAAAGATGATCCAAGATCTCCTTTGGTCAGTGACAGTGACTCTTGGAGACCTTCTTTTCTCCCAAACCTGTCATTTGTTAGGGACCTACTATGTGCCAGGTGCTGCTACCTGCCTGTAGGACCCTTAAATCAGTAATCACAGAAAATGAAAATTGAGAGACCCTTACTAGGCTTTTGATCCCTATCATGCATTCTCTGGATATTGAGACAAAGGAAAATTATTAATATGGCTTGCTTTTTACAGAATTTCCTTCCTATCTATTTTTGTTTTGCTTTGCTTTGCTAATACAGATTTGGAATTAACTGCTCCTTTAGTTACTTTTGTTAGGTAGTAGATTCCTCTGATTGAGCGGACCTTTCCCTCTGAAAATACGTAGGATTTGAAACTTAAGGTCGGGGAGGACAGCTTCTTCATTGGTGGGGGAAGAAAAGGTGGTTGTCTTGGCAGCAGAAGCTTGCTAATTACCCTGCCAGTTGTAATATCTATTTATGATGGAGGCACTGGGGACCCAATTAGCAGGTCATTTTCATGTCAGGGTTTTGGGATCTGACTGTGGTGTGTGAAGATGATATGGCAACCAGCGAACACCTTCTCAGTGCAGGGGCATTGGGGATGGTTTTAGATCTTGCCACCTGCTATTGCCGTAGCTCACGGATAGGAAACTAAAACTCTGCTCTTCTGTGTGTCCATTTGATTCAACAGTTTCTAACGTCATCTTGTCTGCAGGGCCGACAGCATTAAAAAGTTGCTGCTGCTTTTTTAAGAGTTTATTTACAATTTGACAGAGACACAGTGAGAGAGGAACTACAAGCAGGGGGAGTGGGAGAGGGAGAAGCAGCAGGCTTCCCGCTGAGCAGGGAGCCAGATGTGGGGCTCGACACCAGGACCCTGGGATCATGACCTGAGCCTAAGGCAGAGGCTTAATGACTGAGCCACCCAGGCGCCCCAAAAAGTTGCTGCTTCTAAGAGAGACTGGCTTCCTAGGAAGGAAGTGGCCATGGTGATGAGGCCAGAATGAGCAAACTGGGAACAGGGATGGGAAAGGCTGTGAGATCATCTCTGTGGTCTCCATTTGACATTTGTCTTGGCGGAGGGTGGGGGACAGGGGTGGGGTATCTTCCTTTCCTGGATAAGATCTGCTTGGATTCTTTCACTTGTGTTGATTTGAAAAGACAGGGCGTCAAGGGAAGACTTGGCAACCTTTTTCGACTCCTGTTTAATCCTTATTTGTAGGGCGGAGGATCACCTTGCTAGGTCTCTGTCCAGGTATGTCTGTGCCTAGGTATGTCCTCCTGCTTCCAGTCCTGTGAGACTTGGTGTGTACCAAGGGTAGAGAGGTTGCCTGTGGCCAGGCCACTGAAAGGGTCGCTGCTAGGGGGAATGGGGAATGTTTTGCTTCTTTTTTTCTTAGCCCAGGGCAGAAATTCAGGTCCTATGTGTGACATCAGCACCATCTTGATTTTATATAAGCATAATATAACCATCAACAGCAGAAAGTTAACGCAGAGGCAGTTCTCTTATCTAATCTTTTGACCTCACTCAAATTTAGTCCATTATCCTGCTAATGTCCTTTATATGCAAACGACACATTTTAAGGTTTTTTTTTTTTTTAAACTTTTTCCTGGTTCACGACCCAGATACTTGATTGCACATTGCATGGGGTTGTCCTGTCTCTGTAGTCTTCTCAAATTTCAGACTTCCTTTGTGTTTCATGAGCTTGCCCTTTGAAGAGTATAGGCCACTTACTTTGTAAAATCTCTCTCACACGGAATTTGTGTGATGTTTACTCATGACTAGATTCCTGTTATTATTTGTTCTTTATTGCAGCTGGTACCCTGTTTCTGAGAAGAAGCATGTAGAACTTGCCTCAGCTCTCTTATCCCCCACCCCAACTTCATGCCTCAGCTCTTTTTGATCTGATACTCTTATTGGGGGCAGAAAGTTTTGAACTTATACTGCTCATATACATACTTCTCTAATTTATAGATTATATTAGCTTGGGCTGCTTTAACAAAATGTCACAGACTATGTGGCTTAAACAACAGAAATTCATTTCTCCTAGTTCTAGAAGCTAGGGAAGTGCAAGATCAAGGTGCTGGCTGCTTTGGTTCTTGTTGAGGATTCTCTTCCTGGCTGGCAGATGGCCATCTTCTTGCTTTGTGAACGTGGCAGAGCGAGAGAGACAGCACACACGTGAGAGAGCTGTCTTTTGTTTCTCTCATAAGGGCTCTCATCCCATATGGAGTTTCTACCTTCACGACCTAATTACGTTACCAAACGCCCCACCTCCAAATACTATCACATTGTGGTTCAGGCCTTGCATATATGAATTTTGGGGAACAGAATTCATTCCATGGCACAGATGTACTATTATACTGATGCTGTGTATGATAAAACATTCTCCAAATACAAATTATGACGGATATATTTATGTACATATTCATATATGTACACACACACACACACACTCTCTCTCTCTCATATACGTACACGTATGTGAATGTCTAGATATTCTGTTGTTTCTCTTCATGTAGCCCAGTGCTGGAGACTCCTGTAAACAGCAGCTGTGGTCGGCTCTCTGTAAGGAGAGAAAATTAGTTGCATGATAAGTTGGGATTTCTTGGTCTCTGTAGGTTGTAGGATTTCCTCTTGACACAGGGTTCTGCAAACTGTAGCCTGGGACCAGATGTGACCCTCCTGCCTATTTCTGTATGGCCAGTGAGCTTATGAATGTTTTACATTTTGCGGCACCTGCGTGGCTCAGTCGGTTAGGTGTCCCACTCTTGATTTTGGCTCAGGTCATGATCTCAGGTCATGAGATTGAGCCCTGTGTCAGGCTCTGTGCTGGGAGTAGAGCCTCCTTGACATTCTCTCTCTCTCCCTCTGCCTCTCCCCCTGTTTTTGCTCTCTCTCTCTCTGTAATAAATCTTTTAAGAAAAAAGAATGTTTTACATCATTAAATTGTTGAAAAGATTAAAGAAGATAATTACTGAAGACAGGTGAAAGTCATGTCATTTGAATTTGAGGTCCACAAATAAAGTTTTATTGGAACACAGCTACACTCAGTTTTTTACAAACAGCAGAGCACTGTATGACCCACACGCCCGTACTGCTTACTATATGGCCTGTTAAAGTTTGCCAACTTTTCCACTCTGACACCATGTTATTAATGAAACTCCCACTTGGCAAGTGTTATGTGCCAGGTTGAGCTTAGAGCTATGCATGTGTTAATCTTTATCACAGCCCGATGAAGTAGGGGTCTGCTAACATGTCTCTTTCTAAAATACTGTCTCCATCCCCAAATGAGAAACTATGAAGCTCCCGGGGAGAAGAATTTGCCCCCAGTTATAAAGCTCGTGTGTGAATGGACTGGGGTTTGAAAGCAGCTCTTCTGCATCTTGGCTTTTGGTAGTTCAAGGTTATTCTGGACTTTAGAAGTCAGGTGATTGCTGGAGTGGTTGGGGGTCAGTGTGGGTAGCCCAGGCCTCTAGACAGGTTTGTGCGATTAGGTAGGCCTTGCCCATGGCCATGTGTTTGGCATGCTGGGCACTGGCGGCTGCTTAGTAAAGGGTTGAAGGATGGATAAATAGATGGATAGACAGTGCCTAAACCCAGCCTGGAAAATGAAAGTAGGATATGGGAGGTGTGGTCAGGTTCAGTTATTGGATCAAAGTTATTGAAAATGGCCACTTCAGGCTGGGCTAGAGCAAGAGTCCTATGGCCTTAGGGAATCTAGGCAAGACGTTGAGGAGTTAGGCATATGAGATGAGGCTAAAAGCCACAAAGGTGGCAGACCAAAGGTATCCCAGGTATCCTGGTGAGTGGTCCCTGTGGCTGGCCCAGTGCTTTGGGAATGCCTAGACATCGTCTCTGTGTTTCATGGGCATGTGCCTTCTTAGGAGGATATCTGTTTCTGATCGAGATGATGGGCCGGAAGCAAGGGGTCACCTACTATTGGGGTAGACACCCCTGGCATTAATTTTTTCCTTCAGTGAAAAAAATTGCATATCATATATGAATGTATTTTTTTCTTAGAACATTTCAGCTAAAGCTTAAATCTGTTGACTACTTCTCATTCTGCCTCCCCAGAGTGTGAAGCTAGTTTCATAGATTTACATATATATTTATACAAATACATAGATTATTTTAACACAAACAATCTACTGTATCATCTACTGCCTTTTTTTATTGCCATAGTCCTTTTACCTGCAGTGTAATATTCCCCTGGTCAGCCTCTGCTGCAGAGGGTGGGAGCTTCCCCAGTGGATGGTCATTAGTGTTACTCGGCAGAGAACAACCTTTATATGCTTCTCCTGATGCACATTTGCCTATATTTGTGCATCTCCTCTCCTCCCTTTCCCTTTCTTCCTTCTTCTTCTTCTTCTTCTTTTTTTTTTTTGAGTTAAGAGGACAGGAGGATGAGCTTGCTATGACATTTGCACGCCAGGTGTACACGAACTCAAGTACGTCCCACATAGTGTGTCACAGGCGCCACGATGGGTTTTCTTCCCTCGGTTTGTTGTGGAGTGACAGAAAGGTGCAGAGCAGGCTGACTTAGCTGGGTAAGCCTAGAAAAAAGATCCAAACCAAATCCGTCTCCCTCCTTCCAAAGGCTGTGCCCCTCTCCCCCACCTATATCATGGTGCTTCTGTGAATATTTCAAAATGGGAGCACATCACGTGTTCACTGCCAAGTTCAGTATCTGCAGGTTCTCCCTAGTTCCCCCTACACTCCTCACTACCCTCCCCTCTTCCTACTGCCTTGTCACCAGGTAGTTTTCACATACTGTTTGCCCCTTCTGCTGAGACAGTTTAGCATTAAGGGGAGGATGGTGTGGACAACTGAGTTAGCCTGCTCTGAACCGGGGTTTCGTGAGTCTCCTTGAGAATCAGTCCTCAAAGAGGAGATTCCCAAAGACAGTGGATACGAAGGGCCACATGCAATGCCTGACCCTTACTAGGTGCCAATTGTTAATTCTCTACTTTATCCCAATTAACTGAGTTTGGTGCCAGGACTAGAAAGGATAACTAAGTTGTGGTCTCGCCTTCTGAGCACTCACAGGCTAGAAACTGACATGTAAATAAGTGAGCATAAGGAAAATGTTGGATGAGCCTGAAAGAGACCCGAGAAACTGCTTGGGGTTTCCTCAGTAAGAGGCATTAAAAAAACAAATGAGGGGGAAAAAAACCCCAAAAACCTGTTGACTGAGTTGACTGAATCCTTTCTCTGGAGCTTTAAACTGTGCTAAAGCAAGTGGATACTGCAGCATACCATTTTTTGCTTTTATATAAAGCTTATACCTGGGGTGTCCAGGTGGCTCAGTTGGTTAAGCGTCGGTCTCTTGGTTTGGGCTCAGGTTGTGATCTTGGGGTCGTGAGATCGAGCCCCAAGTCAAGCTCCATGCTTAGTGCAGAGTCTGCTTAAGGCTCTCCCTCTGCCCCTTTTCCCCCCACTTGCTCAAATAAATAAAATAAATCTTTTTTTTTAAAGATTTTATTTATTTATTTGACAGAGAGAGAGATAACAAGTAGGCAGAGAGGCAGGCAGAGAGAGAGGAGGAAGCAGGCTCCCTGCTGAGCAGAGAGCCCGATGCGGGCCTCGATCCCAGGACCCTGAGATCATGACCTGAGCCGAAGGCAGAGGCTTTAACCCACTGAGCCACCCAGGCGCCCAAATAAAATAAATCTTAAAAAAAATAAAATAGGGGCACCTGGGTGGCTCAGTCATTAAGCGTCTGTCTTCGGCTCAGGTCATTATTCCAGGGTCCTGGGATCGAGTCCCACATCAGGCTCACTGCTCGGCGGGAAGCCTGCTTCTCCCTATCCCACTCCCCCTGCTTGTGTTCCCTCTCTCACTGTCAAATAAATAAAATCTTAAAAATAAAATAAAGCTTATACTTAACCAAAATGATTTCAAATTAGTTTTTTTGTAGTAATTGTAAGAAATACCCATTTTTTGGCAGGGGCAGGGGCCAAGGGGTGGATCTGCCTGTCTGTGAACTTGATACACTTCTTTGAAAATTACTCTTTGTCAGTTGTACCCCAAGAAAGCTGGGAAGGAAAAAAAGAGAAATCATCTTCCACCTCCCTGAAGTCTGGTTGGTTTTCTTCAGTCCCACAATGGATGGATGGGCGTGCAAACACAACTCAGGTTCTGAATGGACCTAGAGCATTTGTTCTGGAATATTCTATATCTTAGTATTCAAAGCATCATCCTCTGACCAGCATCATTGTCACCTGGGAACTTGTTAGAAATGTGGAATTTTAGAATCTCACCCCACTCTGGATCTATTCTTAATAATTGATTTCCCAAGTGATTCCTATGTACGTGAATATATGAGAAGCTACAGGCTGGGGCAAGTCGGGGAAACTTGGCCACATCCATTCATCCCCTCTTGGCTAGCTTTTCCTCACATACACACCAGGCACCTCTGTTCCCCATTAGGACAGATACCTTTGGAACCCTAAAACTGTAAGGAAGGGCCCTGCTGTGCTCAGTTGCTTTTTGGGAGCCCTCTGCTTTCCCTTCTGCCCAGGAATCAGCATTTCTTTTGTTAACGAGGTAAAAATAATGAGATTAAGAAAGGAAGGTGATCCAGATTTTGATCACAGTCAAAACAGCTGTGGTACATGGGTGGGAATTACTGCTTAAGATTTACTAAGTCTGCTCCTTAAAAGTAAGCTGTTGTATACTGTTCTCCTTTTCTTAGCCAAACAAAATGAACTGGGTTTTGAAAATTGGAGATAGATGAATGAGGTTTTTATAATAATCACTTGCATTTACTCATCAGCTCTTGTTCTCTTCATTTCCTTTCAGATCGAGGCATTTTTAATGAGGGAAGGAATTAGAAAAGGGGCCAGGGAAACCAAAACACAGAAAGAAAAATTCTGCTGAGCTCTGTAGCTGTTCTCAGTTCTTTAAAGTGCTTGAAAAGTAATATTTTGTTGCTACTAAATCTAATTAATAGCTAGCTGGTACTCATCAAGACCTCATTTCTTTCAACCTTGAAGGCAATTGGAAAGATACACAGATCTGTGTATTATCACAGCAAACAAATTCTCTTTTTTTTCCCTTAATCATTTAGAGCTTTATCAGCAATGTAGGCAGCGGATGGACAGCTGTGTTTAAAAAAAATGAAATGCATCTCAGGGTGTTCACTGTGGCATGTAATGAATGTGTATTGATTGATAAAATTACTTTCCTTAAAAAATACAATTTTGAAACCAGAGTCTATAAACTGTGTACTAGGCATGGTTCTTCACTGAGTATCCAGCCTGTTCCTGAGGACTGGGATGGAATCAACAAGTCTCTGGAAGCCTGTTTTCTCCCCAGCATGGGCTCATCAGAATGTCCTGGACCAAAATGGATTTAAACACAAAGAGAGGATGAAAATGCTCATCCCGGAGGTGGAGACCAGGGGATTACAGCCCGAGCCCTGCATCTCGCCCGTGCAGAGCACAGCTGTGGGCTGTTAGTGACATGGGCATTTCTTCCTTTCAGAGCAGACCAAGTATGAATTGACTTGGTGGCTGACGTGCTGCTAGGCTCAAGTAAAGTAGGTCAAGCCTTAATTGTAGCTCTCAGACATTGGATGTCCAAGCAGAGGAGAGGCAGCGATTGCCAATGCGGCTTATTTGCAGGGCCTGTGTGCCCCTTGCACCCTCCCCCCCAATTGCCGTCCAAATCAATTATTTCTGTTGAAGCACACCCAAGCCTTGATGATGTCTGTGTTTGTTAGGTGGAGTGTTGCTCGCTTTGGCAAATATTTATTAAGTATCTACTTTGTGCCAGGTCCTTGGTACAGCACTTGAAGCCTCCCTTCTACCATTTGGTTGGTGGTGCCCGTGGAGCCAGCCTCCAGAAGCACTCGGCGTGTCCGTAACTCACGCCATGCTAACAATCTGGCAGCCCTGCTCTCAAGCCTGACTCTTATCAATAAAGCATGACAGAAAAATCTGCACAGTGTGTTTGGGGAAATAGCTTACAGGAAGAAACACGATGTTACAGCAAAATTGGCCTGATCTAAGCATAGCTAAGGTCTGAATCGACAGGGAATTCTTACAATTAGTGCCTTTTTTTTTCTTTTAACCATTCTTAATCTGTTGTGGGAAAATCAAGGACTTTTTCTTAATCCAGATGAAAAGTGAGAAAGCCTGTCTGTTTGTTTACAGATGTTTGTCATTTAGTGAAAACACAGATGACAGTGTATGGTGTTTGGTTTCCATCTGGTCATGAGGCAAGTGCCTGTGTACACAGAGCAGTGATAATCTCCCACCTCCCTGGACAGAACCGAGCAAGACGTGGGGTGTTTCCTTTGTACCTTGGGTGGAGGAGCTTTGCCATCTGTGTTTGCTGAAGAATCGTTCGTTTCCACCGTAGCTGGATGGTCGGATCCGCATGGTTGTATCCACATTATAGTAAGTTTATTAATTGTCCTTACAGCGTTTGCAGACAGGGAGGAAAGTCTGATTGTAGAGTGACTTCACTGCTCAAAGAAGTTACTGGAAGTAGAACTACGGAAGCTCCCGGGGGTCTTTTCTGAAACAATTGGGAGAGTGTCTGCCTAGTTTGCGTGCTCTGCAAGATGTGTGGACAACATTCCGGTTCTAGCAAAAGGATTAGATGTCAGAACTTGGATAAAGGGGTATTTCTTTTTAAAGATTTTTAAAAACACTGATTAATTCATTTATTCATGAGAGACAAAGAAAGGCAGAGGCAGAGGGAGAAGCAGACTCCCTGCTGAGCAGGGAGCCGGTCTCGGGACCTGATCCCAGGATCCCAGGATCACGAACCCAGCTTGAAGGCAGATGTGTAACCGACTGAGCCACCCAGGTGCCCTAAAGGGGTATTTCTTATGCCTGTGTGAGGGAAGGTGTCAGGGAATTTCATTTAGGGCCTTGACTCGTTTACTAAATGAAATAATTAATGTCATGTTCATGAAGAAGTAGGTAGAGTACCCTTTGTATACACACAGCAGCTGGGAAGCTCTAGGTGGAACCGTGTCTCAAATTTCCATTCCTGACTGGATCTGGGTCTTAGACTTTGTCAGTTTTAGAGGTTTCAGTATAACTGGTTTATATAAAGGGCAAGAAATCTAACTCATGTTCATATGAGGGCAAAGGATGTGAAACATGTTGTATTTCTTTTTCTACTTCTTTTTTTAAGTATAAAAAAGTTTGAGGCAGCTACAGACTGAAGTGTTAGCACCATTGTTGTCTGTAGCAAAACTTGAAAAATCAAAAATAGTTTTGAAAAGAAAGCATTTTCCCCCATTTAATTTATACATAGGTCACTTTAAAAAAAAGATTTTATTTGTTAGAGAGAGAGTGCAAGCAGGGGGGAGGAGGAGCAAACTCTGTGCTGAGCATAGAGCCCTGTGGGGCTCAATCCCATGAGCCCCAATGATCCCAAGAATGGGCCTCTTAACCAACTGAGCCACCTAGGTGCCCACATTGCTCACTTTTAAGGTAAAGCCTGTTTAGGTGGGAGGATAATTTGTTTTGAAAAAAAAAAGTGACCATCTCAATTTTTTTGGTTTGGCTTCAGCAGGTATGGAAAATGTATGTCTTTTAGATCACTTTTTGCTAACTCTGACCAAAATCTAGCTTCAGACAGGGGCGCCTGGGTGGCTCAGTCCGTTGAGCATCAGACACTTGATTTTGACTTAGGTCATGATCTCAGGGTTGTGAGATTGAGCCCCTTGTCGGGTCCTCCTGAGTGTGGAGCTTGCTTAAGATTCTCTCCCTCTCCTGTCCCCTTCTCACTCGCTCACACACACTCTCTCTCTCTCTCAAAAAAGATATCTTCAGACAGAATTATTCTTCAGAAGTTGCTTCTTTTGAAATGGTTAGGTTAAAGCAAAAATTTATCCGTGATTATCTTCTTATTCTTGAACCTCCTAAAATTGGTCTCAATGTCGTTTTTCCTTTATATATGAAAACACTGGATATCTACACTTAGCTTAGAAATAAGTGGAATTTTTCTTTAAGTTCATATTACCTGTGTGAGTGTGAAACAGCATACATAATTAATTATAGGATTATTTTGGGAAAAATAAACCCAAGCAAAAAAACCAAAAAAACCAAATCAGATTTTGTTTTTTAAGCATAGAATCCATTCTTCAAATCTGATTTTTCTTGTTGAATTTGAAACACATAGAATGCCTTATTTATTTGACAAATAATTGGGGGGTGGTACACAACACTCTTCTTGCCACCTTAGGTTTTAGAATGAGGTATTTGTTTTTGATGGAGTCCAGCCCTCAGTCATTCCTGATGAGAATACTGAGGTCTGGGGATTCAGACCCATTCAGGGTCACAGGAATATAGTAGTGGGAGTGGGTTTGAAGTTCATGTCTCTGAGTTGCCAGTTCCTGATTGTTTTCTTCTTTGAAAAATAGAATGATGAGCAGACATGTTAATTGCACACATGTGAGTTTAGAGTCTGAACTACTTTTCGGGATCGAATAATTTATTCAAGGTTTTTATTGTATTTAACCAAACTTTAGTAACTCTGTGTGGGATTGAAGAAACTGTATGGACCATACAATGTCAAATTTCACTTCCCTGATCTGTTAGCTATAGGATACTGCCAACTGACCACATTGTCTAAGGCCACCAAGTCATTCAGGGGTTTGATTTAATCTTTTTACCATGTTGAGTTTGGTGTTAAGTCATTGTCCTAAATTTAACAAATTTGTTTTACCAGCCTGTATATTATTTGCATCTAGCAAGTTTAATTTAATGTTATAATGGATACATTTGCAAGGACATTGAAGATCTGTATTTCTTTGACAGATTTCATGAGTCATTTAATCATTTTATTTTGCCACGTATTGATATTTGTGTGAAAATGGAGAGACAGAGTGGTTTGTGTTAGTTGTAATTAGAGTCATTTTACTAATGTGAAATTTATCCCCTTAAAGCATTTGGAACCATTATCTTGGAGTATAAAACAAAACAAAACATTATCCTAGCATGAAAAATCCACTTAAAGGGCACAGTTGTTGCTACAGTTTGCTTTTCTTTACCAACTAAGATAGGGCTTTGAAACCCAGGGGCATTGGCCATGGGAAGGAGTTATTGGCATGGCATGAATAGAAATTTTGCACATGCTTGTTTTGAAACTCAGCTACTTCTGTTCAGGGTTGACTGGTCTCAGTGGTAACAAGCTTAAAATGGAATAATGCCTTTTTGCCAACACCATCTTGATTCTTCTTGTATGGACTGCTTGAGCCAATGTAACACATAATGTAGAGCAAAACAAGGAATCGATAAAGCCATTAAGTAGCTCACTGTCTGGCTAGGAATGTTGATGAATGGGTCCGCATTTCCCCGTGGGTGTTTTTATTCACCATGGGAAGAAAAGGAGTGGACCAACAAAGTAGAGCAATTGAGAAGAACAGTTTTTCATGCTTGAGTGCTTGAGTGAGGCAGTTCAGCCAGTGTCTCTTTTTTACCTTGAAGACTTCTTTTCTTATCTGTGAACCAGGACCTGTGGTTGGTCATCCAATGCTACCCCCCTTCTTGTCTCTTATTTTTTGGACTTATTATTAGTTGATGATAGAAGGGAGAGAGATCAGACACATTCATAAAACTCAGGCATCAGTGAAATTGTAACACCACTTAGAGTCCTGAGACCAGTGCCCAAGAGCATGGTGCAGTGGTGAATACTGGGGCCATAAGAGAAAATGTGAGCTTGTTGTATGTTGTATTAGTTTGTTAGGACTGGTAGAACAAGGTACCACAGTCTGGGTAGCTCAAACAGCAGAGATGTATTGTGTCGTCATTCTGGAGGCTACAAGTCCAAGATCAAGGTGGCCAGGATTGGTTCCTTTGGAGGGTTGTGAGGGAGAATCTCCTCTATGCCTCTCTCCTAGCTTCTTGTGGTTTGCTGACAATCTTTGGCGTTCATTGGCTCATCGAAGCATCACTTTTTCTCTGCTTTTTTTTTTTTTTTAAGATTTTATTTATTCATTTGACACAGAGAGAGAGATTACAAGTAGGCAAAGAGGCAGGCAGAGAGAGAGGAGAGAGGAGGAAGCAGGCTCCCTGCAGAGCAGAGAGCCTGATGCGGGCCTCGATCCCAGGACCCTGGGATCATGACCTGAGCCGAAGGCAGCGGCTTTAACCCACTGAGCCACCCAGGCGCCCCTTTTTCTCTGCTTTTATGTTCATGTTTCCCTGGGTGCATGTCTGAGTGCAAATTTCCCCTTTTTTATAAGAACACTAGTCGTATTGGACTAAGGTTTACTCTAATGACTGCATCTTAACTCATTACTTCTGTGATGACCCTTTTTCTAACTAAGGTCATATTCCAAGGTACTGGGGTTCGGATATATGTGATTTTGAGGGACAGAATTCAGTTTGTAACAGATGGATTTGATGGCTGATTTTGTGTGTTTCTGAAATTTCAAGAGTGGTTTCAAGTCAGCAACCTACAGGTTCAAAATTAGTAAACACCTACTGCACTTTACAGTTTTTTTCTAGGCACTTTCACATACTTGTGTTCCTTCCCACTGCAAACAAATATATTCGTGTTTGTGCAGGTTGTTGAGATTTTATAATAGAATGAGATAGAGCAGACTCTGTAATGAGCAGGATCACCTTAGAATCTTAAACTCATCTTCTGTTTTCTTCTGGGTTTGGAAAAACATAATAAATCCCAGTCACCTGCATGAAGAGTTTAATTTACTTTAATCAACCTCAGTGGGTAGCAGATGTTGGCATTACACAATACCTGCATTGTCTCATGACTTAAAACATACACTGTACTTTTGGAGTGATGCAAGGGATTTGTCAAGGGTAATTTTGACTCTTGTTAAATAAAATCTTGTACACTGACTTTTGAACTTAGCCTCCTTCCTACCCCAGATGGTATCTCTCATTAGGTAGAAGTTAGGTTAGATGGATATTTGTTTGTTTGGGAAAAGAAAAAAAATGTCTTGAAATGAAGTTTTTTGGTTTTTTTTTTTAAGATTTTATTTATTAGAGAGAGAGAGAGAACATGAACACGAGCTGTGGGAAGAACTGAGGGAGAAGAAGAGGGAGAACCTCAAGGTGACTCCTCACTGACTGTGGAACCTGAGTTAGGGATAGATCCCATGACCCTGACTGAGATCGTGACCCCAGTAGATATAAAGAGTCAGATGCTCAACCGACTGAGCCACCCAGGAGCTCCAACTGAGGTTTTTTCAAGTCTACCTTTGGAAGTGGAAACTGTTTTGTAAATAAAATGTTACTTGATGGGCGCCTGGGTGGCTCAGTGGGTTAAAGCCTCTGCCTTCAGCTCAGGTCATGATCTCAGGGTCCTGGGATCGAGGCTCACATCGGGCTCTCTGCTCAGCAGGGAGCCTGCTTCCTCCTCTCTCTCTCTTTCTGCCTCTCTGCCTACTTGTGATCTCTCTCTCTCTCTCTGTGTCAAATAAATAAATAAACTCTTTTAAAAAAATGTTACTTGATGACAATTTTTAAGGTGTACTTTCTTGGCAACTTTCAGATATGCACTACAGTGTTACTAACTCTAGTTGCCATGCTGTACATTACATCCTTGTGACTTACTTTATAACTGGAAGTTTGTATCTTTTGACCCCCTTCATCTGTTTGGTCCACCTCCTCGGCCCCATCCCTGGTAACCACCAATGTCTTCTCTGTATCTATGAGCTTTTTGAGTTTTATTGTTGTTACCATTGTTTTTTTTTTTTAAACTTTTTTAAAGATTTTATTTTTAAGTAATCTCTGTACCCACTGTGAGGCTTGAACTTAGAACCCCGAGGTCAAGAGTTGCATGTTCTACCCACGGGGCCAGCCAGGCGCCTCTGTTTTTGTTGGTTTCAAGATTCTGCATATAAGTATGTCAGTTATATGTCAAATCAGTGTTCACAATATGTTCTTTCGTTCATTTATTCAACAAAAATTGAGAGTAATCTGGAGGATGTTGGAGATTCAAAATCCATGGTATATAATCTCTTCCATAAGAGTTTTTAGTCTTTGTTCATTCACGCATCCAACTTTCCTTCATGCTTATTGAGTGGCTCCTATGTGCTATGCCCCATTTGTCAGGTTTGAAAAAGTGACGGGACTAAGAATACCTGTCTTTGTGGGCTTGTGTTTCAGTGGGGGGAAACAGATGAACGTAGTAGAAGGTGGTGAGTGTCAGGACCAAGGCAAAAAGGTTAAGGGGAATTGGGCGTTGTTGGAGGTGGGGAGTTGGGTAGGCACCACCTATTTTATTTTATTTATTGTATTTTTTATTGTTTTTAAAGATTTTTTTTTTTATTTTTGAGTAATCTCTGCACCCAGCTTGGTCCTCGAACCTACAGCCCTGGGATCAACAGTTGCACACTCCACCAACTAAGCCAGCCGGGCACCCCATTGTGCCACCTATTTTAAATAGACTTACTGTAAAAAAAACTGAGATTGAATAAAGTTAAGCATGTGGTATCTGGGACGGAGGGGGCAGACAACCCTCTCTCTTGCAAAATCTCATTTGGACCCAACAGTCACTCTGTAAGAGCACGTGTTATGATCCACATTAAGCCAAGACTGAAGTTATCCAGGATGAAGTGCCTAGGAAATAGTTCTGGAATTCCAACCTTTTGATGCAGCATGTAGTGCCTAACTGGACAGACGTCTCTCTGTGACTTTGTTCACTGAAACCTTCTTAGGCTTCTTTCTCAGGCCCTCCTAGCTTTTTGCCAGCCTGTGTGTGCTAGAAGGGATGTGGCTGTATCTGTCTTGCTCCCTTGGGTCTCCAGGGTACTTAGCTCCTAGCTGTTGCTCATTATACATGTGTTGGTTGAATAAGAGGGATAAAATACAGTGCTGGTGCCCTTGTAGAGAGATGGTCAGAGACCCACGCCTGTGGTTGGTAACACCATTCCAAGGGGAGTAAGACCAGCTTCCTCAGGGTGGACAGCTCAGCATCTGGCTCTGGGCTGGAATTTGTGGAGCGCTCTGCAGCTGGGACTCACGGACATGGGCTTCTCATTTTCTCTGTGGGTCACACTCAGTAGTCCATTTTTCATCAAGGAGAGGGGAAATTGATTTCAAATTACTCCTGTATTGGTTAAAAACCAAACTGCCACAAATGCTTTGTGGGATCAGGGAGAAGATAGGTGCTGGATTTTTAGCTGCATGAAAACCTGCTTAATTAACTGAACACTATTACCACGTGACAGCAAGTGTGACCCTGCTTCTGCAGAGGGGCTTGGTTTTGATGATCATACTCCCAGGGCCAGGAGTGGCTTAGACCTGGGAGGGTGGGGGATTTATGCGTCGTGTGTTTCTCTTCCACAGCATGCACCCTTTCTTGGGGTCAGGGCGCTGTTTGTGCAGGCTCGTGAGAATGGATTGTTACATTCCCAGGAATTCTGCGAGCTGCTTATTAAATTAAACGTAATCTTTTTAAGCATAAAATTTTTTTAACTTACAATTAAATTATATTTAGAGGTAATAAATACCTCTAGAAAGCAAGCAAATCCTTGGTTCCTAATTATGTTAATTCCTCTCACTGTTATCCGTGGTCTTGAACTTATGTCTGTTGTATCCGTGTGGTGGGAATGCTGGACTACACTGTGCTTTGGTCATCCCTTTCTTGCTTTACATTTAGTGATGTCACAGTGGTAATTTGAAATTAGCTTTAACCACGGAAATCAGCAAATGGTGCAGACCAACCCCCGTCTCAGAGCAGGATGGCAGAATATTTATTAATACACCACGGATTGGGGCCATCCTTCGTATTACTTCGCCAGGGCCGCCATAACAAAGTACTGCAAACCAGATGGTTTAAAACACCAGAAAATTATTGCCCCATAGTTCTGGAGACTAGAAGTCCAAGGTCATGGTGTCACCTGGGTTGGTTCCTTTTTGGCATCTCACAGGGAGATTCTGTTCCTTGCCACATCCTGGTTTCTGGTCCTTGCCAACAGTCCTTAGCATTCCTTGGCTTGTGGGTTCATTACTCTGCTTGTAGGTTCGTCACTCTGCTCTCTGCCTTCCTCTTCATTCATATGGCCTTCTTATGTCTGCGTGTGTCCTCACGTGGCCATCTTCCTTCTGTGCCTCTTGTTCCTTATTATAGGGACCCCAGTCAGATGAAGGAAGGGCCCATCCTATTCTAGTATGACCTCATCTCTGACTACATCAGCAGTGACCCTATTTCCAAATAAGGTCACATTTTTAAGTGCTGGGGTCGGGACGTTAGCATAATGTTTTTCTGGGGATGCAGTTCAACCCCTAACAGCCTCCAATGGCCTTCTATTTCCTACTGGGACACCTTGCATTTGCCAGCTCAAATAATAAAAATAAACATATAAGAGCCCCACATATATCACAGCTTAGTGGCATACTATGTACTAAGTTTTTTTTCCTCCCCTGTGTGTGTTCTCAGCGAATCCTCTCAGCCACCCTGTAATGTAAGTAGCATTCTTCCCATTGAATAGGCTCGGAATTTGGTTGTGGGCACACTGGAACAGTTGTCCTAGATGGCATATTAGGTATTTGAATCCAAATACCACTGCCTTTAGTCAACTTCACTTGTCATGAGTCTTATTCCCCAGAGCCCTAGTAGCTATGCCAAATCCACATGGAGGGTTAATTGTGGCAGAGTAGGTGAGAAGAAGGAAGATCTAATGTTTTATAAACTCTTGGCAGAATGAGGCACCAGGCCTGGCAGCTTCATCTGTGAATTACCTAATTTAATCCTGATACCAAATTTTTGAGTTGTTACAGCCTGTATCGATGAGAAAACGAACTATAGGGTGACAAAGTGAATGTTGTTCACTGGCCAGGAGCACAGAGCTGGTAAAAGGGGATGGGTGAGATAGAAGCCCAGGTCTCTCTGGACCAGAGATCCTTCTTGTTGGGTTCTACCATGTTGTCTTTTCAGCAAAGCCCACCTCTGATACATGGGCACATGCCATTCCTGATCCTTCTCGTGGGCTGAGGTATTGGACGTGCGTATATATTTTCTCAGTCAGTCAGTAAGTACTGAGAGAGCCCTAATGATGTGCTAAGGATTGTGCTAAGGGGTGGGTTATGACTTGTAAATAGATACTAATAGCTCAGCTCTCAGGACTAGAAGGCTTTAGATTCCTCCATGGCCAGACTTCCTTAAAAGGTCACGAGGTCCTCTGTGTCTGCCATTTTCCTAAATATCTGGCACGTTTTGTTTTCTCTTGTGGTATAATAAATCACCATAAACTCAGTGACTTCAAACAACACAAACTCACTATCTCAAACTTACCGTGGAACATGAATTAGTTGGGTCCTCTGCTTAGGCTGAAATCAAGGACATGGGCCAGGGCTCTGGTCTCATCTGAGGCTCAGGGTCCTCTTCCTACGTCCAAGCTGGCAGATGGTTGGCAGAATTCAGTTCTTTGTGCTTGTAGGGCTGAGGCCTTAGCTTCTAAAAGCTGCCTGCCTTTGTTGTGTCCACAACAGGGTTGTTTGCTTCTTCAAGGCCAATAGGAGAGTGACTCTACTGCTTCTAGGCTCTCAAAAACTCACCTGATTAGGTCAGGCCCACACAGGATAAATTCCCTATTCATTAAACTGAAGTCAACTGATAAGGGACATTAACCTACAAAGTCCCTTTTCCTTTGCCATATGTAATGGCTAGGAGAAAACCATAGTTTTCACTCCTACTCGAAGGGGATTACGTAGGACACAACACAGGGGTATTGGTCACAGGCCATCTTGGAATTCTTTTACCAGATATGGTGAAGGACACTTCTACCCTTTTGGGTCTGGACCCATGTTATTTGCACATAGTCCCTCTTTTACCTGAGCTAAATATGTCCACATAGTTCATGAACAAGTCAGAGTTTAAGTTCACTGAGTGTTCAGACTGCGACTGGCTTTGTATGATTAGCATCTGCTCCACCAGTCTTTGTGATTAGTATAAAGCTATGCAGATTCTTTGTATAAGAGTCCTAGTTCTCTGTCTTCATCTCCAAGACCTCTGTTTTCGATTACTAAAATAGTCTTAATTTCAAAAAATTGCATTTTCATTTGGGAGGAAGAGATATCAACACAAAGTAACTCAAGTACATAGAACTTACCAGTGCCACAGTACAGGGTGTAGCAGTGGTGGGTTCAGGCATGGCTGGATCCAGGTTTTCAAACCATGTTATCAGCCCCCTCTCCTTTTTTAATAGCCTCATCTGGTAGCTCTTGTGATGTTGATAGATAGCCACCCTCATTCCCCTAACACCTGCAGACTTATATGATATAATCTCATTTCTGAACAAAGAAACTTGTCCTGAGCCTAGATATCTTCTTACTCTTCATTATCAAGACTTGGGTCACATTTGGCTAGACCAGTAACCAGACAAGCTCAGATCATGTCCCCACACCACTGTGACTGAGTTTGGGGTAGAAGCCCCACATTTGGCTCTTGCAATAGCTTTCTGTTAGGAAAGAGGGGGCTTTGGCAAGAGAAGAGGAAGGGAGCATTGTCAGGTGAAAATTACAAAGACCCAGTTTGGAGCCTGGAGTGATAGATAGAGCCCAATGGATCGTCTTTGGTATAATTGGTATTCCTTAGCCCTCCTTCCTCAACACCATCGCTGGTGAAACAGAAGTGGTGTGGACAGCCATCTGTGAAGTAGTAAAAGCTTTGGGGAAGGTGGCGGTCCCCGCTAGCTTTTCATTTTAGTGTAAATCCTCTGTCTTCTTGCCACAGGTCTCCTTTAAAGACTTATGAATATTGTCTTGAGAAAATGCCACATGAATTCAAGAAGTCAGCTCAAACTGTGTTCTTTGGGATTCATTAAAACCGAAATGCCTGGGGCCCCGTGCTAGCCAGATGCATCAAATGCACTAAAACTCAGACAGCACTGAGCTGGATTACTCTGATGCTCTCATTTAATAAGATTTTTCTTTACCACTAAAAGGCAGCTTTGCAAACTCTTTCAATCTTATATGACTTTTTTGGGGGGGATCTAGAATGCGGCTAGAAATTTTTTATTACTAACCAGCCTTAACCCCTGCGTCTCCTTGGAATTGAATTCTCTGTCAAGAGGCCTAGAGGTGGACCTTCCTCTTGCTGGGTTTTATCACTTTGAGGGCTCACTTTCTCCCGTTGGGTTTCTGGGTTTCTGGGACGGCTGATGTCGAGGTTGCAAACTCGAATAAATGCCCTCTGGGCTCCGGAAGCTAAGGTAGAGGAGTGAGGTGAGCCAGAGGGAGTGGCCGGACTTGAGAAGTGGACAGCCTAGGTCTATTCGCTTTGATTGTTGCCCCGAGGGGGTTTGAGCCAGTGTTGGAACATTCCACTATTGCAAGAGAAACTAGAGACCTTAAATTTCACTGAAGTACTTCTGATTTAAAATTTTTCTAATGACTTTAGTTTTTATTACACCATGAAGGCTGAAGTAATTATCTTTTGGCAAGACTCGTCCTCTGGATGGCCCAGTTTTGGCCTCTGGTGTGCATCTTGCCCAAGTCACAGGGCCTGCTGTGGATGCTGTTTGATGCCTTGTAGGCTCCATTTCCTTCTTCCTCACAGAGCCTCAGTTTTGGACAGGGCCCACCCTCCCCTGTGAACCCTTGTAGCTGGGAAGAGGCCAAAGCCTAGGTCCAGGGTTGGGTTTCTTTGGTTTCCATCCCGTACTAGTGATTGGGTCAGCATTGGCCATGGGATCTGACTCTGTCCGGTGGAAGGTGTAGATGTGTCAGCTGGGCCCTCCCATGGAAAGCTGCATCTTTCCTTGGAGCCAGGGAAGCTGTGGTCTCTCTTTGCCCTGGGTCCGTCAGGTTGGGTCACCCACAACTACTGCAGCTGTCCTGCTGTTAGGCTGAGGATGAAGTCTAAGTTGAGGACCAACCCGGATGGGAAGGGAAGAACCTGGGTTCTCGTTGACATCCTTGAAGGGCCAAATCAACCAGCCGGTCATGAAGCCTGCCCTTCCACTGGACTTCCTTTTGTTAGAGGTAATAAATTCTTGGTTAAGGCAGCCTGAGCTGGCCTGAGAAGCAGACTAGGGGAGAGACCCCAGTCCATATGTGGACCCCATGAACTACTGGTGGTAAAGGATGCCTTTCCTTTCCCGACAGGCTGGGCCGTCACTGCTTCAGGGCTAGGTGATGGAAGGATTTCTTCTTAGGTCTTTACTCTGATCCCTTATTGTTGCCCCCTTGGAATAGTATCTAGAATAATACTCCCATCTTTCTGTTGAGAAGGACGGTCTTCATCAATTACATCTGCCACGGGCACTCAGAGTTGTGAGTGGACCATGTGTTTGCCGGCAATGGTTTGCGGCCAGATTCAACTTGAACCTGAGACTGAGGCCTTTGGTTTCTTTAGAGGGTTAGAGAAGGGTTAATAACTAAACTATGACTTTTACCGTTTAGGAAAATTGTTCCTCATGTTGATACACTTCATTACGGAAAGAGCCTTACCTTTGTGTATAATCCACAAAGTTTCAGCTCTTAGAAGAGTACAAAACAGAAAGGGGTCCCTGCTTGACCTTTATTCTGAATGTAAATCAACTGGAAGCACTCCACTATCTCTAAATGTTCCTGATGTTATTTTTTTCGTCTTCACCTCCTCCTCCTCCTTCATTTAATAAGGAATAACATTGTATTTTAAGATGTTTTCTTATTTCTGTCAGTTTATGCAGATTGTTCTTCCCAACCTTTTTCCAATTGTTAAAATCTAAAGACTACCTTTCTGCTATTAATAGTACAGATAAGCTTGCCCATGTGCAATTGATACTTACATTATTATTATTATTATTATTATTATTATTATTTGTTCTAGCATGGAGAGGCAGTGAGTAATGTGCTTGGTAAGTGTTGTGAACTCTGATTCCACACTGGGTTTGAATCCCAGCTCTGCCACCTACTGGCTATGGGTCCTTGGCAGATTGCTGGATTTCTCTGTGCCTCAATTTCCTGATCTATAAAATAAAAATAATTATAGTGCCGACCTTGTAAGGATGTTTGCATTAGCAGTTTAATGCAGGGGCCCTTTTAAAGTTCTTGGAACAGTGCCTGATACACCGTAAGTGCTGTGTGTGTTCGCTACTAGACAGCATCACAATAATGGTAATAAAATCTGTGATTCTACGATTGGCTGTAGCATTAGGCTTTGTTAAGAGATTTTGGAAGACCTGAATCATTTGGTAGATGTAGTGTCAGTGTCTCTGAGATTACAAGTGATTTATTGCTGGATATAAAAAAATTGCCCTAGGAGGTAAGCATGGGGGAAGGAGTCTCCATGGGGCAAGGATGCTGGGCTGTAGCCAGCAGTCTTCATAGCAGATGGATAAAGAGATTATGTAGCGTGTTTGCCTAGATGGATTTGGCTGTGCTCAGGGTGATGGTGAGTACAGGAACCGATGGTTACTTAAGAGCCCCACACTAAAGCATGCAGCATTTAATAAGGCAAATATTTCTCTGTTAAATGACCATTCCTTTCAAAGGTAGATAGTTTTCTCCTTCCCTTAAATGTTATTTATGCTCTTACTGTCTCTTTCCAAATTGCAAAGGCAGTAAGAGTATTTGATCAGGAATCCTAATTATTTTGAAATCGTTAAAAGTATGGGGTTTAGAGCCAATGAAACCTGGACCAGAGTTCTGAAGGCATCATGTACTGCTGTGACCTTGTGAGGACCTCATGAGGATGTTGGACAGGCTCCGTGGGGTTCAGACATCTGTGAAATGGGTGTAACCATTCCTCAGAACGTGGGTCTGCAGATCAAATGGAATCATGTATGTAAAATGGCCAACGGATCTCACAGTGCCTTCATCTTGTTTGTCTTTTTCATCTTTCTCCTGCTTTGTTTCTAACCCCATCTTGGCTATCAAGTCAGCAAACTTGAAAGCCTTTTGGCTTTTTGTACATACATTGTGTCATTTCTGCTGAGTTTTCTGAGAAGGGAGCCTATTTAGAAGGTAAAGAACAATTTTTCATTTATTAGTAACTATGTGTTTTTCGTGGGCCTTCAGTTTATTTGGAGCTGTTTTCCTAAAATTTGTGGATGAATGAAGGCAGGGTTTGCCAAACTTTTTCAGTAAAGTGCCAGATAGTAGACGTCTTTGGCTTTGCATGCCATAGATTGTGGTTGTGTTATAGCTCAGAAATAGTTAGATGGGCATGACTGTGTTCCACTGAGGCTTTATTTATGGACACTGAAATTTCAATTTCATATAGTTTACATGTGTCACAAAATATTTTTCTTTTGATTCCCCCCAACCATTTAAAAGTATAAAAACCCTTTCTTTCTTTTTTTTTTTAAATATAAAACTATTCTTGGCTTAAAGACCATACAGAAAGAAGCCATGGATTGAAGTTTGCCAACCCTGCCGTGAAGGTTTTGCTAAACCATATTATATAATCCAAGCAGCAGAGAAGGGTGTCATTTACAAAGCTTGTCTGGCCAGCATCTTGGAATGGGAAGCATCTTCCTGTAACATTGGTGGTGACTCCGCAATTTGATCAGATTCCAATGCTGTTTTCTTGGATGGCCGTTGCCCAAAGTGAGGTGTATCCGGCTTCCGGTTCAGTGTAACCTGGGGCCTGTTTCCAATTAGAAATGTTAATGCCTCAAGCCTTGGTAGCTGCTAGGCATGAATGGCTTGATTGCCTCTCCAAAAAGCTGTTAACTTCTCCACTGCTTTTGAAAGGAACTTGAGCTTTATGCATTCTCCAGCCTATTTTGTTCCTTTGGTGTTTTCCCCCCTCTTGTCTTCTCTGCATTAAAGGTGCATTAGTGTATTCTCAGTGCAACACTTCAGAGTTCTTGGAATGGGCAGAGAGCAGTTATAACCCATAATAGCAGGATAATCAATGGAAAGAGATAGATTGCCAGGTTGTAAATCATGCGAGAGAATTTGATGATATCAGCTTCGGGGGAATGGGATCCTATTACTCGTTCTGAATTCTCTGGTTCCTGGAATTAATTTTTTTTCTTTTTTTTTTGTACTTGTAATCGTTTGATGGAACAGACTTTGGCGTGAACGAGAGGATGACAAAGAACAGGTCAGCTGTGTCCCCTCCATTCCTCGGTGTCCTGCTCACCCCTGTATAATTTCCGACCTGCGGTGTGAAATGCTGTTTCTATAGCCATAGTCTGCACTGCAGAGTGGGATACACTTAGACTGTCAAAGACTTGAAAGAGCATTTATTCCTCCATATTCAAAAGTAAGGAAAATCACAACCTTTAGACCAGGACACTCAAAAACCTAGCAGCTTTCTAACAGATGCAATTACTGACAGTAGAAAGCAGAAAGCTTTTATTTTTTTTCGTTTTTAAGAGACATAAACTGTACCTTTTACTTTCTGACTTAATGCAGAGAGATGAAAATATGCTAAAGACATGGCTTTTTTTTTTTTTTTAAAGGCGTAGACCAGAGACATTTTGGAACCTTTCATCTAGCAAATCTGGCTTCCCTTTAAGCAGAGCATCAGGATTGCTTCAATATTTAGGTATTAATATTCCCTTGTGGTTCAATTAGCTCCTTGAAATGAATTTCTCGGCACTGCTGTCACAATGAAAGAAAGACATGCTGAAGTGAAAGAGAATTTGTGTGTTTCTTAGATTGGAAGGATGTGTTGAGTCAAATGAACATCCTCTCAAGGTTAAATTATCTATTTAAAACCCTCCCAATTACAGTGCCAGGTACAATCTTTGATGAGATTCAGAGAGAACAAATGACTTAATCGGTGGGAGAGAGAGTCTCTTTGTATAGAGGAAAGCTATGAAATCAGAATGAACTGGACGTTGTTTATTTTCTGGGGAAATGGTTGCTTCAGTTGAACATAGTGTTGTCTCACTAAAGCATGAACCGTTAGTGGGTGACTGAAGGCCCTGGAATAGAAGAGGGTGGGGGTCAGTTCTTGCTCTCTGTGCTTTAAAAAAAAAAAAAGAAAAAAGGAAGGAAGGAAGGAGGTAGGGAGGGAGGGAAGGAAGAAAGGGAAGAAGGAAGGAAGAATTGTGAGTTGACCAGAACAGAAACTACCAGCAATATACTGTGACCTCTCTGCATGCTGTCTCATCCATCTGAGGAACTCGGATGGTGAATACAGTTTTATATAAAAGGTTGTCGTCTGGCCTGGCCTTCTAGAACAATCACCCAAGTCCTGTTGCTTTTACTCCACACTTTCAACGTTGACTCTCTCTGGCCAGTGTTTTCCAACTCTTCTTTTCTTGACTTTGTCGAGGCCACTGTCCTGCCAGAGTTAAAATACAATGTCCAGCCTTTTTGAAGTGTCTCCCTGCTATCAGTAATGTCTTCCCATTCATTACGTGTGGCAAAATCCAGACTCTAACCTAGCGGTCCTGCCCTACCTGACCTCAGCCTCTCATGCAGTTACTTGGTTGGGGTAATCCTGATGGCGTAGTAGCTGAGCCTAGACCCTGGAGCCAGACTGGTAGGTTCAAATCCTGGCTGTGTTACTAACGAGGCTTGTGACCCAGATAAGTTGCTGAAGCCTTTCTGTGCCTCAGTTTGTTCATCTTTAAGGTGGGTGTAGTAATAATTCTAGTTGATAATACTTAATAATCCTAGGTAAAGTTGTGAGGAAGAAGTGAGGGAAAATATGGAAAGAACTTAGACCATTGCTTTGCACTCGGTAAGCACTGTGTAAGACAGATGATGGTACTGTTTTGTTCTAAAATTTGCATAGTAGGGCGCCTGGGTGGCTCAGTGGGTTAAAGCCTCTGCTTTCAGCTCAGGTCATGATCTCAGCGTCCTGGGATCGAGGCCCGCATCGGGCTCTCTGCTCAGCAGGGAGCCTGCTTCCTCCTCTCCCTGTCTCTGCCTGCCTCTCTGCCTACTTGTAATCTCTCTCTCTGTGTCAAATAAATAAATAAAATCTTTAAAAAAAAAAAAAATAAAATAAAATTTGCATAGTAATTATTATCTCTTCCTATTGGAGTTTTATGTGCTGGCTTCTTCTCTTGTACATCCCAACTTAAATGTCCTTTCTCAGCGACTGTCCCCATCCAGCTTCTGAAAGGGCCCACCCCTTCCATCACCACCTTGCTCTCTACCCATTATGGGTTAGAAAAGCTTTTTTTTAAATCGTAGAAAAAGATAGCAACAACAAATAAAAGACCCCCCACCACCCTCAAGAACCAGGTTGAATTCCTTGCCAACCTGATGCCCTGTCATCTCTGAACACTTGTATGTGTGTTTTCTGTGTGCGTATTTCCTAAACAAGGACAGTCTCCTATCATGTTACAATCCATCCGTCAGAATCAGGAAATTACCTTTGATACCACACTTGAATCTAATCCTCAGGCGGCATTCGAATTTGCTGGGATGGTCCCAATGGAAAAAGAAGCCTTTTGGGATCAGGGACTAGTTGTTAGTCTCCTTGGTTTCTGGAATAGTTTCTTAGGCTTTTCTGGACTTTTATGACCTTTATAATTTTGGAGATAACGGGCCAATTATTTTGTACATTTTCCATCAGTCTGGGTTTGTCTGAGGCTTCCTCACAATGAGACTCAGGTTATGTGCTAGGGCGGAAATACCAACAGAATTGAAGCCCTCTTCCTTTCATTGCATCCTGTCAGGTGGCCCATGATTTACATATGTCCATTGTGGGGGTGTTCTTTTGATCACTTGGTAAAGACAGCATGTGCCAGACTTCTTTATTGTGAAGTTACTATTTTTTTCTCCTTTGTAGTATTTTGTGGATGGATACTTTAAGACCCTTCCTAAACTTTCAACTTGTTTATCATACCAGTTTTGGACTCATGGATTTCTATTTATTTAGCAGGTTATCATCTGTTACCATTATTTTGAAGCTCAGATTCTCCCCGTTTAGATAGCGGGAGTTCCTTCCAGCTGATTCCCCTGTCCTTTGACATGTGTTGCCATCATTGTTCAAGTACCTCCTTACTTTTTGTAACAAGAAATTCTAGGTTCATCTTTGCTTTGCTGGTCCCAGGCCTGGATTTGGCTATGTTGCTGAGGAGCCATGGAGCTCAGATTCCTTTTAGGGGAGAATGGCATTTAGAAACCAAGATCTGGGCATTAGATGTGTTCATTGCTTGTGAGATGTTACAGGTTCCAGATCCGTTTGGTGGACACATCAAGGGATTATATATGTACATGTATGTATATATACACTTGTACATCTGTATTTATTTCTGTATTTTTATGTATTAAAAATTGCAAGTTCAGGCGCCTGGGTGGCTCAGTCGGTTAAGCCGCTGCCTTCAGCTCAGATCATGATCCCAGGGTCCTGGGATTGAGTCCTACATCGGGCTTCCTGCTCAGCGGGGAACCTGCTTCTCTCCCTCTGCCTGCTGCTCTGCTTACGTGTGCTCTCTATCTCTCTGTCAAATAAATAAACAAAATCTTAAAAGAAAAAACCACAAGTTCATTACCTCCAGTTCCATTTCAACAACACATGGTTCAACTTCGTTTTGTCCTTTCTGTTGTGACTCCTTTCTCTTGACAGTGAGTAAGCTGGTTCCCATTATCTTAAATATATTTCCTTATTCAAGCATCCCACCCCATGCTGGGCCCCCCTTCCACGTAGACACTCTGCTCAACTCTGTGATACCAGCACTGTATGCCAAGCCCTTCTCCTCCTCAGGTATAGACAGATACCCTCTTCACCACACTTCTGGACAGATGGGGCTTTTGTGCAAAGAAAATGGTACCTCCCCCCCCCCCCCCCCAGCAGAGAGCAGCCCCATGCCAGGGAGTATCGTGTGGCAAGTGGCATGTGGCAAGTGGCTACCTTTTACTTCTCTTGATTGACTTGTGCTGTACATCAGTATGGCAGCGCTGATGACTCTATCCCTGACTACGCTGGATTGGTTGATGGTGGGCTTCTAACCTACCTGGGGACTTAAGTGCTGTTGCTGCTCTTGCAGGGATGCTACTGTGTTGAACCAAGGAGGTTTGAGAAAGGGTGCTACTGGTAGTTGACTTCCTGCCATTGGCACCGGAAGACAGAGAAAGGTTGGTTCAGGAAGAGGGAATAAAGTAGATGGACAGAGGGGATGGAGGAAGAAGACTGGTGGAAGCTTCATAGAGGGCTTGAGTGCCTGATCCTAGTTTGTGTCTGAAGCTAGGTGCATCCCTGCTCTTGGTATTTGAGTGACAGTCTCATATTGTTGTAATAAATTCAATCTTGATTAATAAATTCACTGACCCAAGCCAAGTCACTTGGCCAAGCCCCAAGAGAAAGAGAAGTCCACCGTTGAAGGAATCACAAAGTTAACTGGCGAAGGACCTGGATCGAGGGGCCAATTATCCTGTCTACGAGGGAGAGATCAGATTGTCTGCCATAGGCTAACCCGTCAATAAGTGGCAGAGCTAGGAATCAAATGAGGTCGGTCCAATTAGGGCATCAACATGTAATCAGTCTTCTGTTGCTTCTGGATAAAATTGGGCCTTGATCTGCATGTGGTCCTATCAGGGTGTATAGACCACCTAAAAGAGTGTTCCTCTTTCCTTGCTTTCTCCTGCCCTCTTGTACATAGGAAGTTTACTTTCAAGAAGATAGTGTTAATCAGATACAGAACTTCTTCCAGGAACCAGATGGCCTTCATTTCTTTCTTCCTGATTAGCTCCATAAAGCTAATTGTCCAACTGAGAGAGGCTTAATTTTACAGGCTTTCATGGGAGGCACACTTATTGTTTACAGCTTTCCACCCCCCTCTTGCCTTCTTCGCCAGAGGCTCTGCTCCAGCAGGGAAGCCGGAATCGAATGCTCACAAATTTTGGAAGAGGTTAGATTTTTTTACAAGGAGTCACCGCGTAGTGGATAGATGTGAGAACAACTTCTCTTTAATCCTACAGGTTCCAGGTGTGCTTGTGTTGTTCTTAGGTCTTACGTTCTCTGTCTTCTCAGTATTTATCTTATTTTAGAGGGTTTGGACTGAGGCCGGGAGTTTGTGTGGGGGTTTTCAGATAATGTCCGCCTTAACGTTCTATAGGCAGAGAGAGGGCTGATTGTGCTTCAGACCGTATTAAGGAATTGTAATATAAAAATTACACTGAATTATAAACGTGCCGGGACACATTATTATAGCTAATTATTAAGCATACAAAGAGGCCAAGTGGTACTTGGTAAATCTTATTATTTTGTGCGGTGGAAAACTATTTTGCATCAGTGGAAATATTACACGGAAGCGTGGTGCCTTTTATGCAGAGTAAAGATAATAGTGGCTGGAATACACCATCCACCATGTGTTGTGTGGAAAGATGGCAGGCTTCAAAAATCCATTTGTCTTTCTGGCAAATTGTCTTAACGTAATCCACATGCCTTTCTAATTTAAAATATGAAAGTAAGGGCGCCTGGGTGGCTCAGAGGGTTAAGGCCTCTGCCTTCGGCTCAGGTCATGATCCCAGGGTCCTGGGATCGAGGCCCACATCGGGCTCCCTGCTCAGTGAGGAGCCTGCTTCTTCCTCTCTCTCTCTGCCTGCCTCTGACTACTTGTGATCTCTCTCTCTGTTAAATAAATAAATAATTAAAAAAAAATAAAATAAAATATGAAAGTTAAAGTTTATACTGAAGTTACATCCATTAGGAAACTGGTAAAACAGTCAAGTGTCCCAAGCCGAGACTGCAGTGTTAGATGCGTGTGTGCGTCTCCTGCTTGTATTGAATTGTGAATTCACATTGCATTCCCTTGCAAGGATGTGCCATTTTTAATTAAGACTAAAACATGGTGGGGTATTCTAAATTAGGCCTGATTATAATTGCAGATGGCAATTGAGCTTTTGGAAGCTGGTTTCTTTAACTGTTAAATAAAAATTGTCTTTTTTAGTGTTGGTTTGCAGAAGTTCCACAGTGGTTGTTTAGGGGGGAAAAAAACCACAACAAAACCTTTTCATCTCTTTATTGCTGTTCAATTAAATATCACAGCGTATCCATCCATCTTCTATTGGGGGGCTTGACTCTGAAGAAATTTTTCTTAAGGGTTTCTTGACAATTGAGTAAATGAAATATTTTGGCCCATGAAGCTGAACTTTCTGGAGGCTTTCTCCTGATGAATATGGAAAACCCATGACAGATATTTTTCAGGTGGTGTTCTCTGAATAGTTCTTGAGCCAGTGCAATAATAGAGTGACAGGTTTGGTGTTTGTTTGCTTTTTTTTTTAAATAAAAAGAGTACTTTTGACTATCAGTAGACTTTTAATGGTCAAAATTAGTACCTTAGCGTACTTTCTCTGTTTGGTAGGCTAACTTGATTTTTTCAGTGTCCCAGAAAGGTTTATGACCATGATAGGAATGTTGCCTGGGTGTTCAATGGATTTATGCATGCTGTTCCCAGCTTATAGGAGCCATATACATACAATTTCTGCCTGTGGATGGCACAGAGACCAAGTAGGCCAGTGGTTTGCAACCAGGGGTCCCTGACTGTACCCCTTCTCTCCCTTCAGGGGACATTTGGCAATGTCTGGAAACATTTCAGGACTGGGAGGTGGTGCTACTGTCATTGGTAGTAGAGGTCAGGGATGCTGCTGAACATCCTACCAGGCACAGGACAGCCTCCCACAGGGAAGAATTATCTGGTGCAAAATGTCAATAGTGAGGGTGTGGAGAGACCCAGCAACAAGCAGTGAACTCATCACGCCTCCCTTTGTCTTCCGCGGTAAAGACGGGCATGGATTTGCCGTGGATCTCCTTGTATTTTATCCTCTCATTACAGCACCAGTGGGTAGTATATGATATTAAACATGAATTGATAAAAAATCGTATTTTCTGGAAAAATTCAGTAGGGAAGTCAAAGGTGAGCCATGTATTAGGGAGAGGCAGAAGTTTGCAATAGGACCGGTAGGGGGTTTGCTTCATGGGCTTGGGTGAAAGTGGGTTGCTCTGTCCCAGGCGGGAAGTCAGTCTTAGAGTAGATGGTGCCTGCCCTTCACTGTTTGCTCTCGTAAGCGATGGCTTCCTAACAAGCTGGTGAGGAAAGCAGGGGTCGTAAGCAATGTCCTGCTGTGTGTTCTGCCTTCACCCTGCATTCTGCCTAATGAAGATTGGCTGTGTGCAGACCCCACTGCTTAATTTTTTTTAAAATTTTTTTTTTAATTTCTTTATTTGACACACAGAGAGAGATCACAAGTAGGCAGAGAGGCAGAGAGAGAGGAGGAAGCAGGCTCCCCGCCGAGCAGAGAGCCCGATATGGGCCTCGATCCCAGGACCCTGAGATCATGACCTGAGCCGAAAGCAGAGGCTTTAACCCACTGAGCCACCCAGGCGCCCCCCCACTGCTTAATTTTGTTGCATTTTGTGTACACACCTCAGAAAATAAAGAGACCAGGCAACTAGCATTGAGTACAACAATAGAAGGACTTTCTTGAATGGTGGCACTTTTGATGTTGTTTTCCTGCCTTATGTGACTGGAGGAATGAGGGAGAAGGACGTCATGGGGCTTATAAACAGCTGATAACAACAGGCTTCATTTACATTTTGTAGCTTGTATGGCCCCCCCCTCCTTCAAGCACATGTGTAGGGAATTGAAATTGCAGTTTGCCTATTATGTGTTGGCAGTAATCTTTCAAAAAAAATTTTATGTTTCAAAATCAGGCAGCCAACAGCAGTAGCCAGTGATATATAGGGCTATTGATGTGAATTGAATTTGCAGAGGGAAAATGGGATTTGGTTGCAGTATGAACTCATAATGAGGTGGCCCCATAGATTTGTAATGGTCAGCCATTGTTTGTGCCCAGAATCAGCTAGGCATCAAATACCTTTCAAAGAGAGACTAAAATGCAACTTGAGTTTTTGTTGTTGCTGTTTTTTTCCCTTCTAGTTCATGGAGTGGTTCCAAAGTTGTGTCATTTAGTTGGTCTATTGTGAGGGTACTGGAAGGTAACAGCTTCCCCTTTTAATAAGTGTGTAGATCAGTGATCTTCACTGATCTTATTCACTGTCTTATCAGGAGAAAAATTGGACCCATGCCCCCAACGTATGTCTGTTTGTCGATATTGTATATGTGGTCTTACACTAAAATATTATATAAATTATCAAACATAGAGAAATGGGATCCATGAAGTGAAAATCATTATGATAGAAGATTATTATTATTATTTTTTTCTCCCATCCCGAAGGAACCAGGTTGTGCAGCCCTTGGGTGCTCACTGCTGGAAGTGACAGGTGTTAATGTTGCCTTAGGTGACATTGCCAGATCATGGAGAACTTTGGACTCCCCTTCTTTCCATGGAAGTGTCTTAATCCTGAACCTTGACTATGGTTGTGTGGTGGGAGCTGCAGATGGGATTGGATTGATACTAGACATTCAGAAGTGGTTTTCCTCTCTGGATGCAGAGTATACAATGGAGTAGAATTAAGTCCATGAAAGCTGACAGCTCAGGTTTTATCTGGATGTTCTGTCTTAGAAGTTTACTTTCTGATTTATCTCAATTATTTTTTTTTTCTTGTTCTTTTTTTTTCCCCCTCCCTCCCTCCCTCCCTCCTCCCCTTCTTTCCTTTCTTTTTTTGTGCCAGGGGAAACTGGGACACATTCTTTTCCATATATAGATGTTTTCTTCTAAGGTCTTCTCTCTGTATGGGGGTTGAAGTTAGAATAATTATAGTATTTGAATGAGTGAATGAAAGCATCAGTAGATTTATCCCTTAGTCTGAACTGTCCTGGTTAGGTGATCTTGGTGAGTTCCTCTGATCCTCTGTTTTCCTATCTGTGCAGTAAGGACCATAGCTGACCCATGTAGTTATCTGTAGGGTTAAGGAGGGTGCCTGTGAGCCTTCACAAGAGTTTGGCATCAGGTAAATGCCCATTTCACTATGATGTGATTATTCTTTCAGCAGTCACTGTCCTTCTTGGAATTTTTTTTTTAAGATTTTATTTTTTAAAATTAAAAAAAAAAGAATTTATTTATTTCCAAGAGAGAGAGAGAGAGAGAGACAGAGACAGAGAGCCTGAGCAGGGGAGGGGGACAGGGAGAGGGAGAAGCAGACTCCCTGCTGAGCAGGGGGAGCTGGACACTGGGCTGGATCCCAGGACCTTGAGAACATGACCTGAGCTGAAGGCAGATGCTTAACCAACTATGCCACCCAGGCACCCCTTAAGATGTTATTTTTAAATAATCTCTACACCCAATGTGAGGCTTGAATTTACAACCCCAAGATCAAGAGTCCCCAAGCATGCTCCACCAACTGGGCCAGCCAGGTGCCCCGTTCTTGGAATTCTTGAAAGTATTTCTTTTTTTTAAATTTTTAATTTATTTTAATTAATTAATTAATTAATTAATTAATTAATTTAGAGAGAGAGAGAGAAGATGAGGGAAGGAGAGAATCTTAAGCAGGTTCCATGTCTAGCATGGAGCCTGACCCTGGGCTCGGCGTTAGGACCCTGAGATTATGACCTGAACTGAAATCAGAGTTGGATGCTTAACCGACTGAGCCATCCAGGCGCCCCATTTCTTGCAAGTATTTCTTGGAAGTCTTCACTTAGTGTGGCCAACACTGATTTCCCTAACCTCGGAGCTCTTAGACACCACAGTGACAATATTTGCTGGGCCCAGTTATGTGATCGTTCACTCAGGTGTTCTTTTACTTGCCTTTGCCCCATGCACATCTGGTTTCTGGAGGATGGAAACCAAGCCTTAAGTTTCTCTTGTGGTTGGTTGCCTTTTCTTGCCTCGCGGTCCAGCACCATGCCGAGTGAGTAATCAAAGCACTAATTCTTAGTTGTCAGGTGAAAAGGCATTTTTGTGCTGAATGGAAGGACTTAGCTTTGGGTTGATTCAGAAGACTTTGGAATTAGGGAAGGTGGAGGAGGAAGGGGGAGTGGGAAGGATTTCAGAAATGAGATTTTGCTAATTGTAATTAGTGTCAAACAGAAGTTGGTACACTTTTATAGTTTTGTGTTGTCAGTCACTTTGGATGATAATTTTTTTTTTTTGGCTATTATTTTTAAGTGACAGATTGCAGTACATATTTTAGGACCTGCCACCCATTTTGATTTGAAAGATTATGTTGTTGGAATTTCAGACACTGCAGGTAAAGATCTAATTTTACTTAAACAACAGGGATTTAGGAATCTTGTAAATTACTTTGCTCTTGCAACTGAAAGTGTTTTTCTCTGATTTATTATGCAAATAATTGTAAATCCTGTTACCAAGCAGAGTAAAACTTTTCATGTCTTTTAGAATCTGTTTTCTGGTTTTGCTCATTCTGTAACAATCTTACCTTAATAGACTAGAAGTATAAATTGTGTGGGTTACTGAGTAAAGATGAAAGGTAATATATTTTGGTTATTTCCAGTTAGCAGGCTGCCTCTTAATGAATCCGATTAAGTTCCTCAATCACTTCCTTTCTTACAGGTTGTCTTTAGGAAGGCACATTTGCATCCTAAATGCAATACAAGGAGATGATTATTTTGCTACTTTTACTAAAAGTAATAATATCCTTATCTTCCTGTTCTAGAATTCCAGGCATGACCTCCTGAAGCAAAGGAAAGACTAATTTCCAACTGTGTGTCTTAATATCAGGGAAATATCTCACATGCATATCATACTGATGCAAGAGGGTTTCCTTAATTGCTAGCAGTGTGATGGAGTCTCACTGGCTTAAGTCGGAATTTGGCTTTGGAAGGGTCCTCTAGGTTTATTTTCAGAATCAAGGAAAAATGGGATAGCCAACCTGCAAGGGGCAGGAACCAGGATAACGAGAGCCAGTGGCCAACTGGTGTTAGAATGAGTGAGCCCCTGCCACGTCTTGTTTTTAGGGATGACACTTCACTCATGAACCAGATCCTTCCCTGGTGAGATTCTGCGTTGCTTGGCTGGGGAGGACAGGGAACCTGCACGGAGAACGCAGGGGAAAATGGGGGAATCATAACCTAGAGAGACGGTGGTAAAGGGACCTTGAGGGGCTCCGTCCGGATTCCTGCTGGAAGCCCTGATGAGTGAGCCATGTGGTGAAGGGGTGCTACAGCTTTGATTGTTCATGCTGGTGTTTGTCACCTTTGCATCAGGCTAGAGAATTTGAGTCCTCAATGATGCTATCTAACACTGGGAAAGAAAATCTCTTTCAATTAGCAGAGACAAAGTATTGACAATGAAGTGGAGCGGATGGATGCCTATAAATACAGGCCTTCTATAATTGGAAAGGAGCAATTAAAGACGACTTGAAGAAAACTTCCAGATGCTGTTTGCAGAAGCCAAGTAAATGACTACCTGTGAAAGCCTTCACCTGTTTGAGGACTATAAATATCACTTGAACAAACAAATACCCAAGGGGATAGTAGCTGGCCGTGGGAGTCTATTCTTAAATCTTACTGCCAAGCCCCAAATGCATCCTTTAGAATTTCCTTAGAAAATGTTTTTCTGGAGGCACATCAGAGGCTCCGTTGGCCTGACTGCTTCCTTGGTGCTCAGAGGTGCTCAGTTTACCTAGAAACCCAGGAGGAGAAGCCACTGGGCTCAGGAGTAGCTCCTCAGAGGCCAAACCATCTGTAGCTGTTTTTCAATCAGGACCACCCCTTCAGAAGGTTTTGGGTTTGCCAAGGGTACAGTATGATATGGTGGTTCCACAAATAGGAGGGGGATTCAGATGAGACCGGATTTAAATTTCAGCTCTCTCATTTCATAGTTCTGAACTTGGGCATGTTTTGAACCTCTTTGAGCCTCTGCGGATTTGCTTAATCAAGATCTATTCCATCCTCACTTCCAACTGAATCCTTGTATTATTGGGGATAGCAATAAATCTATCTAAAAAAAAGTACATTTCCTACCTTCCAGTGCTACATTAAATAGGGATGGTTGATGAGTTACAAGGAGAAGGTGTTGTTTAGGGGCTTCCGAGAAAGCTATTCTGAAGGGATTTATTCCAGTGGGAAGTATGCTTTTCTTTTAAATTTTTAATTTTTTTTATTTTTCACATTATGCATTTCAGATGTGAGATACAGATGTGATGACGAGGAGCTACAGCAGCCATTTTGAGACCATGAGGGAAAGGTCAAGGGAATTGCAGAGGCAGGGCATCTTTGAGCTGCTGAGTGTCTACCTGCAGCCACTTAACCTGCAGACTTCTTGTTAGATGAAAGAAATCAACCCTTATGTGTTTAAGCTCCTGTAATGGGTCTCTCATAGCAGCATCCGAATGCAATTCCTGATTCCCCACCTGCAAAATGAAGATACTAGTACTATATGTTGTGGGGTCATTGTAAGGACTTAATGGCAACATGTGCAACAAAGTACTTATCATGATGGTAAGTTATCCCATATTACATATCCATTATCCCATCTTACATACATATCACATATAGGTCCATACATTCGTTTCCTAGGATTGCTGTAACAAATTTTGACCAACTGGGTGGTTCAAACAGCAGAAATTGATTGTTTTACAGCACTAGAGATCAGAAGTCCTAGATCAAGGTGCCTGGCAGGGTCGGTTCTTCCTGAGGGCTGTGAGGGGTGAGTCTGTTTCAGGCCTTTCTCCTTGGCTGGTAGATGGTTATCTTCTCTCTGTGTCTTCATATCATCTTCTCTTTGTACGTGTTTGTGTGTCCACATGTTCCCTTTTTGTACGAACACCATCATATTGGATTAGGGCCCACATTAATGGCCTCATTATAACTTGATTACCTTTGTGAAGACCCCATTTCCCGAAAGGGTCACATTGTGAGGTACTAGAGATTAGGACTGCAACATATTCTTTTTGGGGGACACATGGTTTATCCAGTCATGGTTAAACGTAACCTACTATCAATGAAGTTTTAGTCTTTCTTCTTCTCATTATGGAAATTCTTTATAAAACTATCAAATACTTCTCTATGAAAAACTGCCCCCCCCAAATGTTCTGTTTTGTAAATTTCAATTTCTACTTTTAGATTCTAGAATTAGTAAGGGCTTGTGAAAGGGCTGTTTGTTGTAATTTTAGGGCAGGGACCTTCAGCTCTTATGTCCCTCTTGGATGTGAGTATTCACTTAGGTAGCTTTCAAGCCCATGCCTAAGACATCTAAGAGTCTGCTATTTGTTATTCCATATTCTCCAGAATTTTTATTTTAAAGATTTTTATTTTATTTATTTGATAGCACAAGTAGGCAGAGAAGCAGGCTCCCCAGTGAGCAGGGGGCGGAATGTGGGGCTCGATCCCATGACCCTGGGATCATGAGCTGAGCCGTAGGCAGTTGCTTAACCAACTGAGCCACCCAGGTGTCGCTTCAGAATTCTTCAGAAGGAAGTCTCCGTGTGGTCACAGTCATACATGTTATGGGTCACTGGATGCTTTTGGTGATTCGCACAGTGATGGCCTCGAGTGTCCTCCCACAGATATTTATATTGAAAACATCTGTACCGATGCTTCTAAACATCTCAGCGTCCAGTGCAGGCTCTGTGAGGTGGGACTTGTTGAAATCACATTCTGGTTATAAACATTAACAAAAAAATGCTGATGTTTCTACCATTGGAGACTTTTTAAAACTCTGTTTAAATCTGGAAGAGAAAATGTTAACGCGGTGTTCTTACAGCCCCTTTTTCTTTCCAAATATGTCAAGCATGGAGACTGTTACCTCCTGAGTGAAGCAGAGTAGTTTATGTATGAAATAAATAACTTTCCTGTCCCGATAGGGTTTTTTTTTTGAAGATCAGTTTTAAGCAGCATTATGTATTTGTAGGGACTTGTCTTCAAATAAAAGGCATAATTGAAATACAGCCGGATAGGAATCAAGAGTGTGATTCAAGTGTAAGGTAAAATTGATGACATCCCTTATTGCTTTATAGATGAATTACTTTATGGTGGCCTGTTTCCCGATAAAGCTTTTTTAAAAACTAAAAATGCATTTTTCTACCCTCTAATCGTCCATACTGACAGCAGCAAAAAAGAAAGGCTGTTCCCCCCCCCCCTTAGCAGTGATAGTAGAAATTGCTTATTGCTTGAAAATCTATATTTGCCTGCTGGTGTGCCATTAAAAAGGGCTTTTGTAGCCTGAATTCCATTTTTTTATGTAACATAAGACATAAGGGGTTGCATTTTCCATATTGGCAGATTGTGGAATGGGTGGGTGACTTGAAAGTGGTCTTTCTCGTTTGTAGTGTTTAAAATCTGCGTGTGCCAAAGAATTGCGAATGTTTCCACGTGCGATTGAACAAAGATGATACTGGAGTTAGTTTTCTCTGCACCCACCAAGTTAGTAACCATCTCAGAGTTAGGAGCTCAGCCCAGGCAGGAAGATGACCACTCTTCCCCCCCACCCCCAAATATTTTATTTATTTATTTGCGAGAGAGAGTGAGTGAGAGAGCACAAGAGGGAGAGGCAGGCAGAGGAAAGCGGAGAAGCAGACGCCCCACTGAGCTGGGAGCCTGATGCAGGGCTTGATCCCAGAACCCTGGGATTATGACCTAAACTGAAGGCAGGTGCTTAACCAACTGAGCCACCCAGGTGCCCCTGAGGATGAGCACTCTAACTGCTCTTGCTTGTATCTTGTCCTGAATGGCCACCTCCCAGTGTAGTCAGCAGTAAACGCCTAGAGGAGAGAAGTCTAGCTGGCAAATCATTAAATTGTCATCCAGTTTAATTTATGTGGCCTCTCTCACCACCTATGATGTTTTCTTGGGAAAAAAGAGTAATAATTTGAATCAGATCAAGCCTCTTGATCGGGTGCTGGGCGTAGAGCACAATGGAAAAGGACACGCCTGGAATGCAATCAGAACCCAGGACAGGGCAAGTCTATACTTCACATGTCTCCATTTATTCAACAAATGTATTAAATGGTTTAAAGAGTCAGAAAAGAACCTTGAGATTAAAAAGGATTAAAGAGGCATATCAACCAAATTCACCGTGTGGACTTTGGATACTGATTTGATGAAATCAATGTTAAACTTTTCTTTTTTTTTTGAGATAGGGAGATGTGAGAACTGATTATCTGACTCACGGCATTATTGTTACTTTTTGGGTATGCACAAGATGGCAGTTACAAAATTGTATTTAAAAAAAGAGTCCTTATCTTTTAGTGATAGATACTGAGTTAGTTATGGAAAATCATGATGCTGGGACTTGCTTTAAAGTTAATCCAGCTCGAGTAGAGAGTTGGGGTAAAAGAAATAAGATTTTTCATATATGATAAAATAAGATTTTTCCTATCTGATGATCGTTGAAGGTGGGAGATAGTTATGTGGCGTTCTCATCTCTATTTTTGAATGTTTGAAATTTTCAATAGAAAATTAAAAGGTAATAATGACCTACCTGTTTTCTACTCTCCATGATGACTGATGACTTTACCAGACCTACTTCTTTTTAAGTATTCTTAGGGCAATAAATATTTTAATATATAACCTTTCACCTCAGAGTAATCTAAATATAAATTTGGTCACTGACTTGCAGGAACCAAGCCTTAAAGAATTGACAGTTTTTATTTAATGACCCATTTTCCTTTATTCGAACTCAGCCCTGTGGAATAAAGGGGATGTTTTATTCATCAGACTACACTTTTTTTCATTTTAGAATGCCTTTGTAGGAATTAGCAGGTGTTTAATTATCAATGGGAGGATTCTTTATTTGCTGAATGCAGTGGAAAGTCATTAAAAGAAGTTTAAAATATGAAAGAATCCAATGGGAGAACTTGGAAGAAATGAATAAATCTGTTCTCCCGTGTTCTGGGTTTATGAAGGTCAAATGAGGTGTGGTTTAATGTTTTCCAGCTTCATTGTAAACTAAGCCAAAGGAAAATCTTTCTGCCCTTTGGTCAAACATTCCTGTGTGAAGAAAACACCAGCTACAATGGAACACCGCCAAGGTTTTTTGGGGTCATACCTTAGCCCTCCAGTGTAGATAGTTGAGATAAGCCAGGAGTTATGGACAGATTTATCACCCATCTCAGTGGTGGGGCGTGACTTTTACTTTTATTTTCATGTTCTGAATATTTTTCTGGAGTGCCCACTGAGGCACAGAGCTAGCCGGAGTTTACATTTTCTTGCTCTTTTGTCTCACTGGAATATAAACTGTCCCCTGCTCCTTCCCATCTGCCCCCTAACTTTCTCTTTTTCTAGCATCATTGCCCTATCAACTTTCAGTGATGCAAGGCCCATGGTGATGGTAAATTATTTGGATCTGGGGAAAACGGCGTGATTAAGTCGAAGCGTTTTGGAGGTGGGGTGAGGGAGGGTGGGGGAACGGCTTCCATTGATCCAGCTCTGACCCTGCGCCAGGTACTGCATGAAGAAATGTCTACTTTATTTCATCCAGAATTTCTGCAAGGTAGGAATCACTCCTATTGTACAAGGAAGGAGGGAAGCTCAGAGAGCTTGGATAACTTGATTAGAGTCTTATGGTGCCTAAGCATCTTTGTTGGTTGATGCACCCAGCTCTGTGCAGAGTTGTGTTGGTAAGCAGCACTCCACGCGCATTCTCCAGGGTGTAGGTTGAGACACTGACTATTTTCGCCACGATGCTGCTTCTTAGGGATTCCATATGGCAAGTCGAGGGGCAGGAGGAGGGACACTGGGAGATGGGCATTTGTGCCTTTGCGTAGTTTACCTTGGGCGCATGCACAGCCTTCAAGATTGCCTAAATTAGATCCATAACTCACTTATTTTCTGGATAAAAGAGGGACACAGGAAGGACAGACACTGGTAGTTTGGTTACTGTGAAATAGCTTCATTAGCTCTTTGTCTGTATTGCTGCTTTGTTTTAACCTCAAAGGTGAAATGGTCTCCATGATGTAATGCAGAGAGATCTTTGTGAACAAAGCTGCTTGCAAACCTCATGCATCGACAGGAAAGCGGTATCTTAAAGCTTGAAACTGACATTCCTTTTGTGGTCTCCGGTAAGAAGGAGATAAAAAGCGTAATGGTTTACTGTAGATTCTTTGGAAGCCACATGGAGATGGTGAAGTAATGATAACTGGTGGATCACAGTTGATCTGGGGGGTTCTCCAGGTTCACTAGCGGTGTGAGTGTGCTCGTCTTTGGGCTCCTTTTCCCTTCGGGAGCTGTTCTGTCAGGCTGCTGAGGGGCATTGGAAAACAGAAGGTGGATGGAGAACAGCAATTTCAAGTAATGGACAGTAAATCATAGGATTGGAGAAGTTACTCAGGCTGCGGTAATGTGCCCAAAGATGCTGAGTAGGGGCTGGTGACTGAGACGTACATTTAAGTGGTATTTCTTGGCCACAGGGCAGTGGGAAGTGGTCAGCTAGATGTGTGCTTTAAATGGATGATCTTATTGGTGGGAAATAAAATGATGGGGAAGAGAGCTGTAGGCTTGCCTCCTGGACCTTATTCTGAACCTTTTTTATGGTGGTGTTGGCCAGAGCAGATTTTGAGATGAGGAGGTTGGCACGATCTTCATTCTGAAGTAGTTTACTTGAACAAACTCATGGAATCTGAACAAATTCCACTATTCTGGTTTTCTCCTTTTTTATATATGAATAGGAGAGCCACCTAGGAGTAAAACATTTACATTTTTCTTTAGTGTTTTAGGTACTAAACTATGAAATACCTGGTTAATAATCCTTTAGCGTTCCATGCTTTACTATGAATAGGGAGTTTTTTCTAAGTCAGAGGTATTTTGTCCTGTTGGGCACCCCCAATCAGAAAATAAAAGTTAACTGTCTTTCTTTGGAGAACTCTTTGGGGGATCTTTTTAAAGACTGGCTCAGCTGAAGGAATTTTCCAGTTCAGTTGACATGCTTTGCAGTGTTTGTGGTTTCACATGGTTCAAAATATTTATCATCTCAAGTTTCTTTGACAACAAGGGTAGAAAGAATTTGTGTACTTTCCTCAAAGTAGTATGGTAATTGTCAAATCCGTAGAAAATGCATCTCAATGAGGGAGGAGGTCCATCCATTTGCAATAACAGGGAGGGACCTTGAGCACGTTGTGCTAAATGAGATACATCAGGGAAGAAACAAGTACTATATGATATCACCTATGTGTGTATGTATGTATGTATTTAATAGGGTGAGAGTGTGAATGGAGGGTGGGGGGAGTGACAGAGGGAGAGAGACTGTGTTAGGCCCAGGACAGAATCTGACGTGGGGTTCGATCCCACAACCCTGAGATCATGACCTGGGTGGAAAGTAAGAGTTAGATCCCTAACCTACTGAGCTACCCAGGTGCCCCTAGGATATCACTTATATGTGGAATCTAAAAATTCCCAAATTCTTTATCTCAGTTACTCATCCAGAGGTAATAGCCTTTATAGCGCAGGTACTATTACCTCCCCTTACACACAGGAAAATTAAATCAGCAACTTGTCTGTGGACACAGAAGTATTTATACATAAGTTTTAAGAACAAAGTACCCAAAAGTTAACGTTTGTGCCAGTTCTTTTTCTGATTGAGACCTTTAACTGCGATATTATACTGCCCTCCTAAAGATTCTGGCTTCACTGCCTTGTTTCCTAGATATTTCTATGTATCCTTCAAAGTGGGTAGGGACTTACCCATGAAGTTCGGCAAACCAGATCAAGAGCAAAAGATTCTATAGAAGATGGAAAATGTCAACCACCACAGAATCTGTGTCCGATTATGGTCTAGATTCAAATCTTACGGGATTCTAGTGCTTTCTATCTAGAATGCTTGTTGCAATTTTTTTAAATTTAAGTTAATTTAATTAAATTTAATTTTTTTAAATTCCTACTCTCTGATGTTTTTAATTGAAGTGTAGCCTCCTCTATGAAGCCTATCCTGATCTCAAAAAAAACCAGGTTCTTTTTCCCTTTATGTGGCTCTTGTATCTTACATATGGCTTCACTGAAACATAAATGTTATCAGAGTTATTTTCCTTAAAGTGTGTAAGTTCTGTGGAGAGACTATTTTTAAATCTGCATAGTGCAATAGTTCTCAAACCTTGCACATCAGACTCAGCCAGGAGTCTTTATTTTTATTTATTTATATTTTTTTAAGATTTTATTTATTTATTTATTAGAGAGAGAGAGAGAGAGAGAGAGAGCGCACAAGCAGGGGGAGGGGCTCTGTCCCAGGATCCTGAGATAATGACTGGAGCCAAAGGCAGGCACTTAACTGACTGAGTCACCCAGGCGCCCCCATCCGGGACTCTTCAAAACACAGACTGCTGGGCCCTATGCACCAAAGGTTCTGATTCAGTAGGTCTCTGGTGGGGCGCGTGAATTTGCATTTCTAACAAGGTCACTGTTGATGGTGCTGCTGGCCTGGACCACACTTTGAGAACCACTCATCTATCAAGAGACATAAAAACATGTTAAATGAGCAGCTTCCTCTAGACTGCTGTTAATCCCTCCGAACAAGCTGCTGATACGTTTTTAGCAGAAAGAGTAGTAAACTAGTAATCTCAGGTATGAAACTGATTCCCACTCAGCACAGAGGATCAGAAGAGCTTAACAGAAATATACTGCAGGTTTTTGTCTTTCCCTCCAGTCTTTCTAACCAGTTCTTTTGAACGGACAGGAAGAAATACAGAGGCAGACTTTGAACTTTGAACAAGGAAAGGAACTCTGCTTTGAGTTTTTAGGTACTTTTATGTGTTTGTCACAAATACGAAAACTAATTTTAATTTGCATCATTTTGGGAAAGAGGATAGCACATGATAGGAATTAGACTTGGATTTTAGGCATTTTAGGGGAACCATTCAATTTAAAATTGGGCCCCCATAAAATCAAATTAATTCACTGGTGTACTTTGGTAAAATAATTTTGCATTTTGTAGTATAAAAATTTTAAATAAATAAGCCAAACTCATAAAAACAGAGTAAAATGGGGGCTACTAGAGCATGGGGCAGGGGGTGAGGGATAAAGGAAGATGTTTAAGGTACAAACGTCCACTGTGTGGTAAATAATCCCTAGAGACCTAATGCACACTATTGTGAATATAAATGATGTATTATAATTAACAAACTTGCTAAGAGACTAGAACTTAATTATTCCAACCACTGAAAGAAGAATAATTAAGTAATGTGGTAGAGGTGTTAATTATCGCTACAATGGCAATCATATTACAATCTATAAATGTAAAAAATTAACAAGTTTTACACCTAAAATTTACACGTTATTTGTCAATAAAACAGAAAATGTATCTTGGAAGATTAATTTAAGTCAAATCTTGAGACTCTTTGGGGCAAGAACTGTTACTAGGTTGAGGAATCCAAGCTAAGAGTTCTGGTTTTACTGCTTTGAAATTGCAGTTAAAAAAAAAAAAAAGATAAACAACTTTTTGCCAGATGTAAATATCTTCCCAGGTTTGTTACATGAGTTATGATTTTCCAAAAATTACACTTGTTATATGCAAATACACGTTGCCAATGTTTTGAAGCCTTTTGTTTTTGTAAATAGTTTGAATTCTATAAGGGTGTTTATTTTACTCACATGTTGAGACTTTTGATCAGTAGGGAAAAGGGAAATTGCAAACACATGAAAAGCTTCCCCTTTTTCAGTGATGTAGGCCCTGGAAATCTAAATATGAACAAGATACGTAACCTCTTTTCAAAGAATTTATAGCGTAGGGACAAAGATGGACATGTAGATAATTGATTGCAATAAAATGATCTCTGATCGTGGTCTAGAGTGGGGGCAGTGGAAGCCAGTAAATAGGGAGTGATTGATTCTTTAGAGGTGAGATTTGCGTCTTGTGTCTAGAAGTGATAAGATGCACAGATAATGCTTATGATACTGAATAGAAACTGGTAAGTATTAGAGGAAATAGACTGATAAAGTGCTCTTTGTTTCTAGAGAAAGAAATTACTTCAGTTTTAGGAGGTTAGGGAAGGATGATGATAATTTGCTGTACATTCAGCAGCAAATTTCAGTTTGCGAAGAGCTTTCAAATTTATCATCTGGGAGGCAGCTGAGCTATAGCAGATACTGGTTCAGAGAGGTAGGGTGGCATATCCAGGGTCACACATTAAGTGATTATGCAACCATGTGTTTGAGTTCAGCGTTTCTGACCGTTTATTCCACAGAGAAGCAGAGTGATCACCTCATATCACTTCCCTTCATTCCTCCTCCCTTCCCTGCCCAGTGGACTCCCAGCACAAATCAGGGTAAAGCTTTCCCTCTGGACCATAGTCTGCAAGGTCCCATGTGATCTGAGCCCTGTCTTCCCTGCAGGGACTGGCCTTGGACAAGCCCCCTTGCTTGCCCTGCACACTTGGCTGATTCAAGAACTCACCAAGTTTGTTTTCATTCCAGAGTTCTTACACATGCCTCTGCAGTTGTGTGGAAACTGTACAGAAACCAGGGCACTTGGCTGGTTCAGTCAGAAGAGCTTACAATCTTGATCTGGGAGTTGTGAGTTCGAGTCCCACGTTGGGTGTAGAGATCCCTTAATAAATAAATAGTAAAAAAAAACAAACAAAAACCCAAACAAACAAACAAACACTGTACAGAAACCAACCCCCCACCCCACACCCCTTCTTGATTTGGTTCATTGTTAGGGTATCCCTCCTCAGAGAGACTTCCTTGACCTCTGCATCTGAGGCATACCCCACCTTCCCATCAGCCTTCATCTCTCTTCTCTGTGTTAATGTCTGTTGCGATGGTTAGCACTATGGGAAGTTACAGCTTTTTTTGTTCATCTGTTCTTTTGTATTCCCACTACAATGTGAGTTTCATGGAGGGAGGTGGTAGGGAATCTTTTGGTCACTGCTATTTCCCTAGTTCCTGGTATTGATAGAGGAAGCACTTGATAAGTACATGTTAAATGAACAAATGAGTCTTTAATGCTTAAGGTATGATCTAGATAGTCTTCCAAGAGCCAGAAGTGAACATCATTGGAATGACTATTGTTTCCTGTGTGTAGGTTGGAAATCTGGAATTTTTTCGAAACACAAATGTAAATTGTATTTTTGGATTGTTCATTGCTAATGTGTAGAAATATGATTGATTTTTTTAAAAAATATTCTATTTATTTATTTGACAGAGAGAGAGAGAGTGTACGAGTAGGCAGAGCGGCAGGCAAAGGGAGAGGGAGAAGCAGGCTTCCCGCAGAGCAGGGAGCCCGATGCGGAACTCGATCCCAGCACGCTGGGATCATGACCTGAGCTGAAGGCAGTTGCTTAACCGACTGAGCCACCCAGGCGCCCATATGATTGATTTTTGTATACTCATTTTGTATCCTGCACCCTTGCTGAACTTCAGCTTTGTTGAATTATTAGCTCTGATAGGTTTTTTTGGTGAATACCTTAGAATTTTCTACCTACAAGATCAGGACATCTGCAAATAGAGATAGTTTTGCTTTTTCTTTTAAAATCTGCATGCCTTTTATTTCTTTCTCTTGTTTAATTACCCTGGTTAGAACCTCAGGAGTAGAAGTGAACAGAAGTGGTCCCCAGAAAAGAAGTGGTGAGAGCAGACACCCTCGTGGTGTTCTTGATCATAGTGGGAAGCCATTGTCTTTAGCACTGATTGATAGCTTTGGGGTTTTTGTAGATAGCCTTTATCAGGTTGAGGAAGTTCCCCTTTCTTCCTCATTGGTTGAGTGTTTTAACTATGAAAAGGTGTTGGGTTTTGTCAAGAGATTTTTCTGCAGAAAACTGAACGTTTAGACTAGCATTTCTCTCTCTTTTTTAAAGATTTTTGTTATTTATTAGAGAGAGAGAGAGAGCATGAGCAGGGGAGAGGGGCAGAGAGAGAGGGAGAAAGAGACTCCCCGCTGAGCAGGGAGCAGATTCCGGGGCTCGATCCGAGGATCTCGGGATCATGACCTGAGCCGCTTAACTGACTGATCCAGTGAGGCGCCCTAGCATTTTTGTTTTTAAAGCACAGATGACAGGACACAAGTTTTCTTCTTGACCCCCACGCAGCAGAGGTTTGGGAGTGTCCCCCCTTTTCCTCCCATGAGCTCCTGAACCGCTCAGGCAGCGTTGGTCGCAGGGTGAAGGGTCTGAGAAGGATGCCTGTGCTGGTTCTCTGGGAACAGCTCTCCTGACAGGATGTCTCCCCAGAAGTTGCAGGCACAGAGTGCTGGCTGTGACGTCATGCCCGCCATGCACACTGTTGTCATGTTTGTTTTGCGGGTGTAATACTGTCAAAGCAGTGTTGAATGAGCTGATTTCAAGCTGTTGATATAGTTCAGACCTTAGCAGTTCTCTAATCTCCTCGAAGCTTTAGTGTTTGATTGCATTGGTTTGCCCTGCAAATAGTCAACGGGTGGAAGTGATCTCAAAGTGAGAATATATCTAAAGCCTGTATTTATAATAGACAAGGTTCGAAGGAGAGCTGAGACCTTGTAAAATACACATCTGGACTTCCTGAGCATGTAATAAAGACTTAAGTTCTACTCGTTGGCGCCTGTCAAACAGCCATATTACAGCCATGATTTGGTGGCATGAGACTCCTATTCTTGATGTTAAAGTCACATCCAGCAAAGTGAATTGGTGCAAAAACAAGCTGTCAGCTATGAGAATGAAGGGTAAGGTAGGATATCCATAAAATCATATTGTGTTCATTTATCAAGTTTAGTAGTTTGAACATACTAGTTCTTTGTTGGGAGAGTCTTACTGTCCAATATTACCCCGTAACTTCATTAAGTTATTAAAACAGCACTAATGTTTCCTAGAACTTTTGTATATTTATTGGAAAACAACATAGATGCTGGGATCTCTTTAGCAGAGAGTCCTGCCCCCTCCTTGTAAAAAGATTTTATTTATTCATTTGAAAGAGACACAGCGAGGAAGGGAGCACAAGCGGGGGTGGGGAGTGGGAGAGGGAGAAGCAGGCTTCGTACCGAGCAGGGGCTCATCTGAGCCCCCCTACTGAGCGGGGTTCCATCCCAGGACTCTGGGGTCATGACCTGAGCCGAAGGCAGGTGCTTAACCTACTGAACCATCCAGGTGCCCCGGGTCCTGCCCGTTTTAATCAGTGAATGCTACTGGATGGTATTTTAGTTTTAGTTAGAAGTTTTTATATTATTTTCCATGCAGTGTTACTAAAAATGCTGAGATGCTGTGGCTTTGACTCATATGGCTAAAAATTCAATGAGATCCTATGCCTCATCATTTTGCTGTTGAATTCTTACCAGTTAGTCTATAAAGTATTGATTTATGTTATTATTATTAACTCCATTATAGAAAATAAAAAGCTGACTCTTGGGCTGATTGCTTCCGTAACGCCATATTATGAAATGGTAGAAAATAGATTTGATTGTAGGCAGCCTACTGCCTCATTTTGTGTTCTCAGACATATCCAAATTCACTGATTAATTCTTCAGTTACTTAAGTGTCGTCCATGACAAATATTAGAATTTTAGTATCTTAGAGATAGTTTCTTGGAGCTTTTGGCCTACAAATGAAATAAATCCCTTTGGTTGTATTCTTGACCAGGAATTCAGGTGGTCTCTGCTTGAATGCTTCCAGCACTGAATGTTGGCCAACTTTTTCATTATTCTTCCTTATTTTGAGCCAACTGATAGGTCAGATTATTTTATTATTTTATTATTTCCTGTCACTTGCCCAAGGTCATTCTAGTAATGAGTCACCTCCTCATTACTAGAATTATTATTCCTAGAATTATAGCATACAGGAATCTCCCACTATCCCAAAGTGTAGAGTGTTTCTTTCATAGGAACATTTTGTAAGCCGAGATGGTGTAAAGCCAAGAAGCGATTAACCATTAATTTATGTGAAGAAAATTTTGAGCATTCCCAGATCCAAAAAATAACCTCTTTTTAGTCTTTTCTGATATCTTAGGACATAACTTGCTAATGGATGCACGGAATAAATGGAGATAAAGCACAAATGCTCATGGACACAATTCCAAGCTCCGGTGGCGTGAGGCTGAGATGCTGAGTGTAGTTCAGGGAGGAGCTTGGTGGGGCCTCCCTCGCTGCCTGGGGTACATACTGCCTCTGTAAGGCTTGCTGCAAAACAGACAATGAACCCAGTTTTTGCTTTTCACCTTTTTCTGTAAAAGCAAAAATCCCCTTCGGATTTCTTTTGGTTAGTGAAAATAGGTAGGAATGTAGGTCTTTCTTGAAAGCAGTGTGGTGTAGAATTTCTGAAAAACAGGGGCTATCTCTATTACTATCTCTATTTTTTAAAGTATTTATTTCTTTATTATTTTAGAGAGAGAGAGAGAGCGAGAGTGTGCATGGGGGGTGCAGAGGGCAAGGGAGAGAGAGAATCTCAAGTAGACTGCCCGCTGAACACGGAGCCTGAAGCAGGGCTCAATCTCACGACCCTAAGATCATGACCTGAGCCGAAATCAGGAGGCGTATGCTTAATGGACTGAGCCACACAAACACCCTGCTATCTCTTTTTAAACATACAGACAACTAAATACTCCAGATGTTTTTGTTGTTGTTGTTTTGGGGAACAGCTTTATTGAGATAAATTCATATACCATACAGTTCACCCATCTAATACAGAGTTGTGCAACCATTACAACAATCAATTTTAGAACATTTTCAACACCCTCATTAAGAAACCCTCATTATGTTAGCAGAAACCTCCCAATTTCCCCTCAACACCCCTAGCCCTAGGCATTACTAATCTCCTTACTCTTTGTATCAATTTGCCCATTCTGGACACTTCCTAGAAATGAAATCATACAACATGTGACCTTTTATGACTGGCTTCTTTCACTTAGCATAACACTTTTAGGGTTCATTCATCTTGTATGTATTAGAACTGCATTCCCTTTTATGGACAAATAATAGCCCACTTATGAATATACCACATTATGTTTATGTATTCATCACTTGATGGACATTTGAGTAGTTTCCATTTTTTGGCTCTCATGAGTAATGCTGGTATGAGCGTTTGTTCCAAATTATTTTTGACGAACAGTCTGGTCTCTCCCTGATCCTGCATTGTATTTACTTGTTGGTTCATCTGAGTCTAGTATTTTACCTGATAAAATCTCACATTGTGGGTTTTAGTCCGGTTTCACCTTGCTGGATGTTTGAAATTTGGGTTCTTTGATCTATTGTGTGATCTGTTCATCCCAACCTTGTACACTGTGCCAGTTGATTAAATCTCCACTGTGTTCCCTGCAATCATAGATCAAATTGCTCTTCAGTACAGAGTGGCTTCTCAGCCACAGGGCTTGTGACTGTGGCGGTGGCAGGGCCCCCTCCTTCCAGCCGCTGGCCTGTGTACAGGTTGGGGACTAACACACTTTTATGTTAGTGTGAACTATTTTAAGTATAAAAACATTTTTTTTAAAAATTTTCTACCCACACTAAAGCGTTCTGGTATTATAGGATTATCTATGCCATTTTCTCATCTCTAGTTAGGTTAGTTAATTGTTTCATGTTCCAGCTCAGACCAGAATTTGAATTCTGGCCCTTGCAGCACTCATTACTAGAATGACCTTGGGCAAGTGACAGGAAGCTTGGTTAATGTTCTCTTCCGGAAAATGAGGATGGGGGGAGCATTTATTTCCGGAGGTTGTGGGGAGGGCTGAATGAAGGAATCCATACAGAGTCCTGATCTCATGCCAGCACCCTGGTGAGGGCTGTATTTCAAGGAAGAAAATGGGAGTCAGAGAATTTTCTGTGACTTTCTCAGTACCGGAGCTAGAGCTACCACACATCAAGTAGAACGCCTCCTGTTCCTTCAGAGCCATGTTCCTGTTTCAGTTTCTGAAGGAAATGAAGCGGTTGGTGATATTGGCGCACTCCCCTGTGGAACTTTAGATTCCTGAGGAGGTGACCAGGTTCTGCGCTGCCTCCTCCTCAGCATTTTCATGTGGGAGTTTGTCCTTGTTGGCCCCGAGCCACAAAGGTGGCAGTCACATCTCCAAACGCGGCAGGTCACTATCCAGGGAAAACTGCCCAGGAACAGAGCCCTGCCCTTTGAGGATCTGCCTACCTTGTGATGGTGATAAGTGAGGATAGCCATCTCCTCATTCGAGGCTGTGAATTATTATTCATCCAGACTGCAGTAATCTCATGAAGAGAGCTGTGTGTTATCGCTGCGTGGTAATCGGATTTCAGTTTATCACTTGGAGCTGTGACTCAGTCTTGTGGAATTCTAAGGACATCCTTTAAAGAAAACATGCCTGCTTGCTTTTTTGAAAGGGCTTTCATTGGCCTTACATTTGTCAGAACTTCCACCGTTATTTTCTTTTTTTAAAGATTTTATTTGTAAGTAAGCTCTATGCCCAACGTGGGGCTTGAACTCACAACCCGCATTCTAACTTGCTCCACCGACTGAGCCAGCCAGGTGCCCCCAGCCACTGTTTTCAAGGTGTGATACCAAGTTATCTTTTGCAGATATTCACATAGCCTCACCCTTAGAGGCCTTAGAAGAACGGAAAAGGCTGAGGGAAGAGAGGCCTGTTATTGCTAATTCTCTTCAGATGCTGTTGTGAAACTGATAACTGGTGTGCTTTTTTTTAAAGTTTATTTATTTGACGGACAGAGAGAGATTACAAGTAGGCAGGGAGGCAGGCAGAGAGAGAGGAGGAAGCAGGCTCCCTGCTGAGCAGAGAGCCCGATGTGGGCCTCGATTCCAGGACCCTGAGATCATGACCTGAACCGAAGGCAGAGGCTTTAACCCAGTGAGCCACCCAGGCGCCCTAACTGATATTTTTTGTATTTAAGATGAAGGATATTTAAGTCACTATTTGTGTGTAATTTTGCTTTTTTGTTTTTTGTCATTATGTTGAGCAAAATGTCAAGATTGTACCATAGAGCAGTGTTTCTCAAATTTCTGCATAGACCTCTTATCAAAGGGAGAAACAGCTTGCCAGAACCCTGTGAATTTGTCTGAGCCCCACAGGCAGAAAACACTTAAGTTTTGTTGCATGAACGTGCCTTTTGACTACTGGTTGTTAGGGTTCTGGCAGCGTTTTGGTGTTCGTAAATGGGAATATTTTATTTTCAGTTTATCCTAGAAGTAAAAAAGAAATCCTGAGCTTGGGGACTTTCGAGAAGACTATAGTGTTCTTCCAACTGCGTTTTGAGAAACCGTGCTCCAAAGGTGAGCCCACTGGTAGGAAGTGAGGGGCTCTGATGGTCTCTAGGAGGTTGTGGTTTGCAGATTCATGAAGTTCTAGATCAGACTGTATGATGCCATCTTCTGAGATTTTGTTTGCTTTCAAGTTTGTAGATAATTTTTTAAAAATTGCATGCGTGTATGTGTATGTATATGTAACTTAAATATATGTTTGATTTATTAACTTCAAATATTAGGCAGTCTTATTTAGAGCTGACATCCATGTTTTTCTTAAATACCTGATATTTGTGCTCTGCTGTCCTTGCATTCTCGCCTTGCCCCAGCTGCCTTGCACTGCACTGTTGCTGTGTCATTTTCTCACGGCTTCTTACCTGCCTGCTTCCATTTGTGGCTTTTGGAGCCCTTAAGGAGGAGGAGATGATGACTCTAGTGTGTTACCTGGATGTGTTCTTAAACCTGTGAGTGAGGAAATTATATTTGTTTTCTAGGGCTGCTGCAAGCAAAACTTAAGATGAGAATCTATTCTTTACCTCCTGTTCCTTCCCATGGCTGTCAGTATCCCTGGACTTGTGACTCCATCTCTGTCTCTGTGGTGCAACCGTCTCCACCTCTTCTGCCTATCAAATCTCCCCTTGGGCTCTCTCCTCTAAGAACACTTGTCATTGGATTTAGGACTCACTTGGATCACCTAGGTTAAGCATCTCCTGCCAGAATCCTTAACTTAATCACACCCTTTGCTTGTAAGGTGGTATTTACTCTTTGACCATATGAGGTAATATTCACAGGTTCTGGGCATGAAGACATAGACTTCTCTATTTTGAGGGGTCAGGGGTCACTACTACTGCAACCTAAAGTTCTAGATTTCTAGCTGACAAAAATATAAGTGCAGAATGTTGGATGTTCGGCAGTCTCAGGGGCTGCCCTGTTGCTTTCCAGGGAATGAGGTGATGTATTGGTCTTCTGTTGCATCCTTCTGTTTTTTGTTCAGTGGAAACTTGGCACATATTAGGCACCGGGTAGGCGTGTTGCGGCGGAGCGGGGGGAGGGGGTACCCATCAAAGCATTACAGCTGCTAGGTCTGTCTTTAATTGGGTTTGCATTCCACTGGAGACTCCCAATGCGTTCTACTTTGAACTCTTAACCACCCGCTAGCCATACAGACGTTTCCCTCACTTCGTCCGCTCTCTGAGAGAGGCCTGCCCATCGTCCACGACTGACAGCCTCCTTTCTGGCTGAGTGCTTTATGCGAACATGAAAATTCATAGCAGCCTTAGGGGAGGAAGTGAAGCTGATGTGGTTGGTGGGCAAGGGATAGCCAGCACTGTCTTGTCATTTCCCCGAAATGAAAGCTACCCTCTGGAGAACGCAGAGTAGACCTGGGGTAAATGGCATGGCTATTTCCAACACTACGACGGGCTTTCTCTCCTTTGTGGGATATATGTTCATCATCATCAGTGTCATTGTCACCATTGTCCTCATCACCATCATTATCCTCTTCATCATTTACTTCCTCCTCATGAACACAACTTGTAGAACGTATATGAAAGGTCAGACCCTGTGCCAACTACTTTTTGCACATTACTGTATTTAATTCCTACACAATTCCCAAAGGGAGCTACTATTCTCATCCCATTTAACAGATGAGACAGATGAAGCTCCAAGGAGATGTTACCTGTTCATAGTCCTGTGGCTAGCACATGTCTGAGCTAATCTGTCCAGAGCCTGAGTTTTACCAGTAAACAGCCTGCCTCTTCATTCATCCTGTACAATGGGCTTTCAGGTTTTAAGGAAATGAAGTCTAACACAAACTATAGTTATTTTAAAAGCATTGCAATGATTTATTCAAGGTCCATTTTCTTTTGGATATTTCATGTCACCTGGTTTCTTTTTAGTTCATTTTCAGAATATAATGGATCTGGAATAAACAGGGCCCCAGCCTTTGGAGTTTCTTTTCCTTTACTGCTTTAAGTGGGAAGGTCTGCAGATCAGAGGAGAGGTTGATGGATTGTATGGTGTTCCCCTCAATGATTGGGGCTTTCTGAAGAGCTTAGCATGGAGATGTGGGGCACTCAGGGCAGAGCTCTGCCAGCTTTGGCTGGAGGGGGCGGGGTCCAAGCAGGTTGCTTCCTGATTATGTGCAACTAGAGGCATAGTCAGAAGAATTTGAAGCTCAACTATTTGTTCATCTGCTTGGAGTCTCCTGTTAGCTCTGACTTACCTGGTTCTACTGAAATGAATGGGATTCTCTTCTTTTTTTCTTTCTCCCTTCCCCCCTCCTTCAAATATATATATATATACCTATCATGAAGCATTGTTCTTGGCTTTGGGGGATACAGCTGTGAACAGAAACAGCTGAAAACCCTTGCGTCAATGGGTGCTTATTTAACTGGGACAAATTGGAAATCACGAGAGAGCCAGAAGCCACACCACATGGTTATCCTGTGGGCTACAGTTATAGTTTGAGCAGTTTGTTGGGTAGTGATTATTTTTATTAATCTGGGGGAGAGAAATTTTACAAATGCTTACTTCTCCTTGCTTTCTTTATTAATGGATTTCAAAGGAAAAACCACTGAGGTAGTTCTGACTCTCATTTAGGTAAGTGTTTCTAATTCGTTAAGGCTTATCAGCTTCTGTGTTTCTTCCCATTGCAGGGGTTTGTGGTTCTGTGTAAAAGACGAGCTATTAGTATTTATATAGAAACTTAATCCAGGTTTAGGAGTGTCAACAGATGCCTCATGAAATCTGACAGGGATTGAGAAACAAAAAGTAATTTGTTTGTTTGGTTTGGGGAGGGGTGTGTCCCAAATCTACATGCGTGGTCATGAGCTGAAATTTCAGTGCTTTGACTTTTAGAAAAATTAAAAGCTGGAAGTAAACCTTTCCTGCTGTAAAGATCTGAGATTTAGGATGGATGGGTCTAATTTCGTTTTGCATTTGTATTTAATGGCCCAGGTCTCTTTCCTGTGGGCTGGTGCACATTTAGCTAATGAATGCCTTCTGAGGAGACCTGGCTGGCAGGAAGGAGGTCACGCCCAGCCTCCCCATCTGGAAACCCCGGAGGGAAATTTGGCGCGGTGACCAGCGGGGCCTTTGCAAGGTTTACCTGCGGACTTGTTTTCGCGTTCCCCGCTCGCCTGGATTGTTAGTTTATAAAAATCAAAGGCCCAGGCAGAAGCCCAAGTGCCGACCCTGAGTTATTAATTCGGCTCTCCTGGCCATTTTTCACAGCCGCAGAGCTGCCCACCAGCCACAGACCCTGACCCCGTGCTGCGGTGTGTGCCTTTCTCTGCCTCGGGCCGTCAGCCTTCCAATTTGTAAGCCATCGTTAAATTGAGTTCAGACTGTTGATTCCATTTTTCTCGTGCAGTTTGTCAGTTAGTTCTCTGTGCTTTCATGCCTCGTGTGAGGACTCTCCTTGGCCAGCCTCAGGGGGACCTTCGGTTCGATTCCCTGATGCCTGCTTCCGGGCTGATGGTACACAAGGCAGCTGAGGAGTGTTTAGGTTCCAAGTTCTGAACCACCTGGGTACGCACGAAGAGGTGGCCTATCACCCCCGGGACAGGTGCACCTGTGCCAGGGGCACTGCTGAGTAAAGGGAGGCCTGAGCTCTCTGCAGACTCCAGTGCGATGGCTTTGCTGCCCTTTGTACCAAGTGCGCCCCTCCTGACCTTGGGGTACTCCTTGAGCTCCGCTCTGACTGGAAAATAAGGAGGCTTTTGCTGTGGCTTCTGGTTATTCTGTATGTAGTGGAAGCTTAAGTCTATAAGTGTGTATGTATTTCAAAAATTAAAAATAGCTTTCGATACTGAGTAACCAAGTAGTAGGAAGTTTTTCCTTGATGCAATCACTGTAGCTAACAATGAAGGCAAAGCGGTGGGTGACTTTGGAGGATTGTCATTTTGTAAGGAATTGCCAGATCTGGGCATGGGCATCAACACTTAGTCATCTAACAAAAAGACAGCCAGATTTTATGAGCTTCTGGTGGTAGAACACCACCATTACATCTTAGGAGATAATAGCCTTGCAATCNTGCAATCCCCCACACCCCCCTCCCTTCCCCCCCCCCCCTCCAAAAAAAAAAAAAAAAAACCCCACACCAAAACCCCAGGTGAGTCTTTTCAAGGGTCCAAGTACCAGTTTAAAGGAATTGTGGAGGACTGAAAAACATGGTAAATGGCACCATAAGAATACAGAAGGCAAATTCCAGACTGATCAAGGATCCGGATTAAAAAAAAAAGATTTATTTATTTATTTATTTTGGGGGAGAAGGGCAGAGGGAGAGGGAGAGAGAATCTCAAGCGGACTCCTCACAGAGCGTGGAGCTCAATCTCAGGACCCTGATATCACAACCTGACCGGAAACCAAGAATCGGGTGTGAACCGACTGTGCCAAACAGGTGCCTTAGATCTGGATTTTATTTAATGAGTAAATTGCAAGGGGGAGATAAAAAGAGATGAAGAGGAAACTGCATAGATTAAAGATTCTCTTTTTTCTTTTTTTTTTAGGATTTTATTTATTTGAGAGAGAATGAGCAGTGGGGAGGGGCTGAGGGAGAGAGAGAGAGAGAAAGAGAGAGGAAGAAANAGGATTTTATTTATTTGAGAGAGAATGAGCAGTGGGGAGGGGCTGAGGGAGAGAGAGAGAGAGAAAGAGAGAGGAAGAAAGAAAGAAAAGCAGACTCCCGGCAGAGCAGGAAGCCCAGGGCTTGATCCCTGGACCTGGAGATCATGATCTGAGCAGAAAGCAGATGCTTAACCAACTAAGCCACCCAGGCATCCCTAGATTAAAGATTTTAAAAGACATACTGGTCAAACTCAGTATGGGCCTTAACTGGATCCTGGTTCAAGTGAATTAACTAGTAAAAACAGGGCATTTGGAAATTATAACCCAGATTGGAAATGGTGGAGTACTAGGGAAATATTTTTAAATTGTTTAAGGGTAATGATAGTTATATGGATTTTTTTTTAAGTAGGCTCCATCCCCAGCGAGGAGCCCAACTCAAGACTTGAACTCAGAACCCTAAGATCAAGGCCTGAGCTGAAATCAAGAGTTGGAGGCTTAACAGGCTACATAGGCACCCCAGTTTTATGGATTTTTTTTTTTTAAAGAGCTTCTATTTTAAAAACATTTATGGTTTTGGTTAATATGCAAGGAGGGAATGCAGGTGGGCATCATGGAACGTTAGTCAAGGTTCACAATCCCTTAAGGCTGGGCACTGAGCATGAGAGTGGGACTTCTATTTATATTCATGTTTGTTGGAAATTTTCCAGGGCTAGAAATAAAAAGGGAGATATGTATGGTAAAGCTTTTTCCAGAAAAGCTTTTCCTAATGTGAAAGCCACATGTGTTCATTGTAATAAACACAGATAAAATAAATATGCCTTTGTGTTAGTTACTTTGAATACCTTGGTGTATTTATGCATATACTTGTCTTAGATTTTTTTTTTGTGATGAAAATTGTATTCTGTTGTAATCTGCCCTTTTCACTGAACTGTTCATTTTGCATGTTCTAGGCCATTACTCTTCCAAAACCTTTAGAATTGACCGAGAAATGTTTTCTTTAATGCTTATACCATGATTTTATTTAACTCTTTCCTTATTGTTAAATAAATGGTGCTTATAATTTTGGATATTATAATGAGCACTGTGATGAAAATCCTTCTAACTAAATCCCAACACTTGGCCTACTTTCTTAAAATAAATTCCTCGGAAATCTAAGGCAGTATTTGTCCCTAGTGTTTTGGATAGCTTTTGCTTGCACACTTGCTTATGAAACGTGCTTAGCTTTCTTTCGGAATAGTAAGCCTCATATTTTCAATATCCTTCCTGTTTCATAAACTCGTCAAGATGTCCATGAATGTTCACACAACTGCCTGTTGTTCCCTAGATCTTTGGAAGACACCATATTCTCCTTGGAGCTTGGAAAGAAGATACCATCTTTATTACTTAGGTGGGGCCTTGTAATGACTGTAAAATGAATATTCAGCATTTCCTCAAGCAAAAACAATGAAGCCTGCCCTATGCTTTGACATTTATTAGTCTGAAGGGGAAATTTCCTTGGTAAGCGGGGAGCACTGGAAGTGAGGGAGCTCCCAGATGACTTTGCAGCATTGGCGTTCGGGACAGATTTGGGAGAAGAACATAATACAGCCCTCACTAGTGTTTGAAAATGCTTTGGGTTGGGTAGCTTGGGTGCGGCCAGCTGCTAGGGTTGTTCAGAGACCTCAGAGAAGCACATTTTGTGATCAGAGGTCCGCTCTCATTTCTCTGTCCTATTTTTCTCTTTTCCTCACCCTGGCAGTGAAAGACTGGACAGTCCTTGAAATTCATTGTACTTTCAGATTCCACACAGGAGCTTATGCGTTTCTTTTCTCTGGATGAGGGGACTTCAGTAACAAAAGAGTGAAATGTTTGATTTTGGAGGTGGAGAGATGGGGAGTGGTAGGAAAGGTCTTTTTGTGCCTTTAGATGACAGAAATAAGAGTCAGATTAAAAAAAAAAACTAGAAATGAAGTTTCTCATCTAAGTTGACAGTGCTCAGGTGGAAAACAAGAGTTCCACCTAGGCCTTCTGTGAAGGCAGCCGGGTGAATGGAAGTGCTCAGGGCCCCCTGCTTAGCCGTGTGTCATCCCACTGATGGGGAGGTTTTCGCGCACGGGCCTTAGAGAAAAGTGATTAACTCTAGCTTTGTGGTTAAGAGCAAAGGCTCTGTAACGCAGACAGGACTGAGTTTGCATCCTCGCCGTGCCACGCATAGTTTTGTGATCTTTTGCAGATGATGTGAACTTGTGCCTCCCCTTTCCGCATTTGTAAAATGGCGGACAGTCATTGAACTTACCTCACAGCGGGGCTCTGAGGAATCAGTGAAATAAAAATGAACTAGTCTATATGTTTACAGTGATTAGATCAGTGCCCGGTGTGCAATAATGGCTTTATAAATAATAATACCGATACACTAGCTTTTTAAAGAAGCATTTAAGGCATCATTTAAAGCATGTTAAGACACAGTGATTGCGTATAGTAGGCAGTCTGCTAATGCTTGTTACGTAGTCAGTTTGAGTGTGTAACAGTTCAGGTTCATTTAACTCTTTTAGATCAACTGGGCTACCCTTTGATTTGAGTTGACCATTTATACCCCACAGAAAAGAACAGATGAGGCTTCCAGTTTTTTTCCCTCATCAGGCTCTGTGGAATTCAGTCCATTATGTATATGGCACCTACCCTAATGGGTGATCACGATCACACTTAAATTATACCACGCACCTACAGAGTTTCAGCAGATGTGTGAGTATTAAGTTATTAATAACTAATTGGGTGCTAATGATGTGCCCTGGAGTTCTTGGAGCCGATAAAGAGGTGTCACCTACTGTGTCAGGCCTCCGCGCAGCCCTGGAAAATCATTTTTGGCAGATGTGCCGAAGTTAACTTTTGAGTGCTAGGTTTCAAACATCATCTCCCACAAGCCTTGGTTTCATTTTTTGTTTGTTCTGAAACCTTCCCATGAAATTGATGTGACTTCCCGTCAGTAGAAATTCTGTTTGCAAAGAGGGGATAGCCAATATCCAGCCATAGTTTTTCCATCTATGAGTTGTAAGAACTAAGAGTCGTCCCAGGGAAGAACTAAAAGATGTGGAAGGGAATTCAGGAGTGACTCTAAAGGCCAGTGGGTTTTTCATCTATTTGGGGGAGATGACTATTTTTGAAGGAAACTTCAACTTGGGTCTTGGCAAGATTTAGCTTCAGCTCTAAGGATGTGCGTCTCCTATTTGCCTCATAGCCCATCAGTATTTCATCAGTTGTTCCAACTCCATCCCATTTGGTCATAGTTTGGCTTTTGTTAACTGGAAAAGAGCGTTAAGTTAGAAATCCTGGATGTGAGTCAGAGTGCTAGGACTATGTTCCGTGATACCGAACATTTGTGGAGCCATATAAAATCAAAGGAGCTATTTTTAATGAGATAATCATTGAAAATACTACCCCCTCCTCCTTAGATCTCTCATTACCTGCAAGTTTTAGATTGCCAGAACAGCCGAGATACTCATTTGTCTTAAAGTCAGTATGATGAGTGAGGAAGGTATTGCTTTATGATTGACAGAACCCATTTGCTGCTAGGGACTTGTTAGAATATTAGGTTTGCTTTGTCTTTTAAAATTATCTTCATCAACACACACGATTTAAGAGACTCCTGAGCTTGGGTATTATCTTCCCTTCTACCCAACTAAGAGCATTTAAAAAAAAAAAACAAAAAACAAAAACCCAAAGCGTTTCTAGGCCAGGGATAAAAATATACTTTAAAGTGATATAAGGGAAAACGGAAGGTGGAAGTAAACAGATGAGAACCTAGGTTTAGCAAATATTGACAACGATTAACACCTCTTATTGGTCAAGTTGGCAGAAAACCCGGTGTTTGGGTTGAACCACAGGAAATGAAAACTACCCGGTTGGGTTGTGGTTGATGGCTTTGTCCACACTACACATACCAGTTCCCTCCTGTGTGTTTTTGGCTGTCTGCTGTCAGAAACCCCTTTCTGGGTTTGGGCCTTGTCTTCTCTGAATCGTAGAGGAGGCAGAGCCTGTCTGACGGTCAGGTTTCCAGCTTCCCTTGCAGCTAATATGGGTGTGTGTGACCTGGACTCCACCGATTACATATGTCTGCCTGGGACTTTGGATCTCTTGCAGGCACTGCCAAGACACAGGGACAGAGGAAAAGACATTTTGGCAGTGGCAACAACATCCCGTTGACAGGCAATTGTGGTCGTTGGAGGGGCCTCTTTGCCTTAACTGGCTTGGCTCCTGAGCTTGGCATGTGTTTTCTGATAGTAAATATTTCAGGCTCTGTGGGGACATAAAGTCTTGTTTGGAAGGACTCCACTCTGCTGCTGTAGTACAGAAGCAGCCATGGACAGTATATACGGATTTGGATATAGTTTGCTGAGCCCTGATCAAGCCTACCCGGTGATCCTGGGAGCTAGGCTACCTCATTTGTGCAACAAATTCTTTTACTTAGACTGGGCAAAATTGGTTTATTTTTCTTGCCTCCAGTAGGCTTATTCCTCCTTGCAGAGTCCTTGGTCCTAATTTACTGTGTGGAGCGGCTATACAACCCCACCTGCTTTATACAGATAGGGGCACAGATAGGGGCACAGATAGGGACACAGGGGCTGCACCTACCTCCAGAGAGATGGGAGCTCTTTTCGGGGTAAACTATGGCTCCCTCCTAATTCTCTGCAGTATTAATTCTTAACAGAACTCATGCTCTTCATCTAAAACTCTTCTGGAGTTATACATACAGAAATCCTTCCACTTGAAATTCTACCCCTCCCCCATAGGGTTCCTGTGTACCCATTACTCAGTCTCCCCTAATGGTACATTCTTTATAATTGACAAAATAAAACTAAGAGACTGATTGTCACATTTGCAGACTTCGTTTCAATCTCACCAGTTTTGCACACATTCAGTTGTGTACGTGGTATGCCTGTGTGTGTATTTCTGTGCATTTTGATCTCACATCCAGGTTTTTGATTGAACCTAAGTTTTCATTGCTCTGAGATAAATACCAAGAGTGCAATTGCGGGGTCATGTGGTAAGCGCACGTTTAGTTTTATAGGAAGCTGCCAAACTATTTTCCTTAGCTAGAGGCATGACGGCTTGTATTAGCAGTGTTGGAAGAGTTCTTCCTATTTTCTGTTTCATCCTCCTTCAAACCATTATCTGGGTTAATTTTACTAAAACAATAATTGCATCTCTCTTACCTGCCAAATACTATACTAAGCACCATACACACAGTATCTGATTTTATCCTCATAACAACTCCTCAAGGAAGGCCAATACCATGGTTTTCTCTTGAGAGGGAAACTGAGCCACGGAGAGTGTAATTAACTTGTTCAAGTTCACCCAGGACATGAAGAAGCAGATCCCACAGTTCAGACTCTGTCTTTAGAGCTAGTGCTGTTAACCACCTCTCTAGACTGCCTTTCTAAAGCACCACTCAATGTTGGATTCGCTCTGCGCCTTCAGATGTTTCCTTGTAAAGTAGCTCAATTCTGATGATGGCATTTTAAAAAAAGATTTTATTTATTTATTTATTTGACAGAGAAACGGAGAGAGGGAACAGAAGCAGGGGGAGTGGGAGAGGGAGAAGCAGGCTTCCTGCAGAGCAGGGATCCCAATGCAGGGCTCCATCCCAGGACCCTGGGATCATTACCTGAGCCGAAGGCAGATGCTTAATGACTGAGCCACCCAGGCGCCCCAGATGATGGCATTTTTAAAGCCCATGACAGCCCGCCTACCTACTGACACTCTCTTGCACCCATCATGAATCCTCTCTTGCTTTGGATTATATTTGCCCTCTTGGCTTTGGACATAACCAGAAGTCCAAGGCTTTCCACAGCTTCATGTAAGTGGGAGCTTAATGTTGGACTAAATGGATCCTGTAGCACGGTCACCTGAGAATATTCTAATAGTGCAAGTGGTAAAGGAAACAAACTATCGTGGGGTCTCATGAACCACACTGGAGAGGAAGACTTTCTGAGATTAAAATGATCCAACACATTCGTGTAGCTGTAGGTTTGTTACCCTTGCAAATCTGTTTCATGTCCAAGCCCTCATAACTGAATCTTAGCTGCACTTAACAGAACATAACCACTAAGGATTCCCTGGCACCCCCAAGGAACCCTTCCTTTTCTTCCTTAAATGCCTTCATGTTTTTCAGGCACAGTCTCAGGCTCCAAGGATCCAGATGTAAGACACTTAACCTGCCCCCCTCACCCCCCATCAGGGTACACACATTTGCTAAGGGGAATGGCAAAAGAGAGTATCCAAGGAAAGAAATACTCTTATATGTTCCTGTGGTAGAAGAGAAGTTTTCTCCCAGAACACACATCTTGAAATACCTAAATTCTTCTGTTCTGACAAAAAACCTTTAATTTGGTGCCAGTGGCTGACTGCAGGGTGTTTGATTGGGGTGACTCCAGGCGAAAGTACCAAGGGAATGCCTGTACCTCCAGGCTTTCTGCTGCAGAGTGTGCACTCCTGACACACTCATTTGGCTGCCATCTGGAATACACTTCTTCCAAAGAGAGGAGGTCGAGAATGTTCTCTTTGGTTCTATTACCCTGTATTGGAAGAATAATGGTATATTGCTTGAATGTTTCCCAGGAGAATGTTTTCATGTGCTTCTTGTATATTTCAAACTCGAAATAGGAAGAAGAGTAATGGTGGCTGTAAGTGGGTTGAGTAAGTGAATCTCCACTGTAAAGACTCGGATCTTTGTTGAAGCAGTTAGTTACATGAGAAAAAAAGGATGTCTTTTCCTTGAGCTGTCTCCGCAAGCCCACACGCTAAGAAATGCGTACGGGTTTAATAGAAGGTAGTGATGTCTAGGAGCAGTCACGTGTGAGTGTACTTCCAAGGTGGAAAAAAGCCTAGCGGAAACTTTGGGCTCAATCAGAATAACAATTGGGTTATTGTGTTAAGTGTGGTGCCAGGTTCTGTGTATCTTGATTGCTCTCAGAAGTATGTTGTCCTATTTCACACATAAGCAAACTGACAGTTTTTTACTCAAGACCACATGGCTGGTGGCAGGGCTGGTGGAGTCTAGTTTTGGGGTTTGGACTCTGCTTTATTATGTCCCTTAAGCCCATTATTTCAGCCAGCATTCTGTGTTCTGTCTTGTCAGAAGCAGACTGTAAAGAACACCCTTTATGAAGAGTAACCAGGAGGTCCTAATAAACACGGCACTGGGGTTTAGTACTAACCCTAATAAGGGACATTTCTCTCTGTCTCTCTCTCTCTCTCTTTTTGATTTCGCTTTGTCCTCAATTCTCCCTTCTTTTCTTCTGAAAAGGAAAAATAAAACTTATAAGCACCTGGGGTTATGATGCCAGGTAATTTTGGTTTTCCCTATAGAAATGCAGTGATAACACAGTAAAAATATGAAAAGTACAGCTCTATCCCACTGTCGAGAAATGATCTTTTGATGCAAAGGAGTTACAAAACGGAATCAAGGAAGCCAAGGGTGGAGGCTACATATACCGTAATCCTGAAAACGTTGAATGCCAGCGAAGTATTACGGAATTGGCCATTGCCACGTTCCCGGGAACATTAGTGGGAATGTGTAATACAAGATTTTTGTGGAATGAGACTCATGTTCGAAGAGAAGAGTGGAGAGCTCTGCACAAAACTGCTGAGAAGCAGCCAGAAAAGAGCTCATGAATGATTGAGCCCTGGCCAGGAGAAAGGATATTTGGCACCTGACTTAATAGGATGCACTGTTATCCAACCGTTGGAGGCATCCGCCGTTTTCACGAGGAGGACTGTGGGACTTCGCTCGGGGTGATGACTGAGGAAGTTTTGTGTTTGAGCCCATGTGTTTCTCACCAGCAGTGTTCTTTTCTGTGCAATGAATGTTTCTGAGCACTAGTGTGAACATTTAATCAAATTAAATAAACATTTCATCATCAAATGCAGTCAGGTTTTATTTTAAAATTTATTAATGCAATCATTTTCGGGTGCTTTGTGTTCTTTTAACTCTTGAATTGCAAATGAGCTCCTTTGTCAGATGTTTGCATCTGGAAGGGGCTTTTCACCACTGTTTGGCTTTATGGCTTGCTTTTCTTGTTTACTTTATGTTATAAACGAGTTTTAACTACCAATAAAGGTTTTAAGAATGCTGTTTACATCTGAACAATGATTCAGCAACTTGATCCTATATTTTTTGCTGTGGAGTTGTCTAGTAAAAAGTTTATAGGATTCTGCTGACTCTAATGGCTCAGATAAATTATACATTTATCTGTGTGTGTGTTTATATTTCTTTCTTCACTGCCTACACTTTTAGAACCCTATTTATCAACCTCTATTACACCGGTGTATTTGGACACTCAGTTTTCTTTCTTTTTTTTTTTTTTTTAAAGGAAAAACATAATTTCTGTATGCTACCAGATGGGTGTGTTGGCTGTAAGATAAAAATCCCCAAATACTTAACAGACCATCTGTTGTCTTGGTAGGGTTGAGTTGATTAAGTTCTTGCGAACTGATTTCCAGTCTCATCAGAGGCAGTCTTACCCCCCTTGGATTTTTATTTGTAAAAAGTTGTTTCTGTTTTGTTCTATTGTTAATCTTTCTTTAGAACTTTCGCACAAGCTATTGGTGATTTGGTACCTGCCCTTTATTTATGTACTCATGCAGTTTCCGACTGACCAGTGATAGGGTGTCCTGAACAAACCTGATGAAGTTGGAGGATTAGGCTTAGTTCCTGGCACACACCTTTCTCCCGGAGATAGTCACTAGTCCATATGGGAACTGCCCTTCCCTGGATTCATTGGTATTGAGCTTGAAGCTTAGCAATTTCCATGCATGTTTGTTGGAAGTTTTTTGGATATGTGCATTGTACTTCGCAGGTCACCTCATTCATACTGTGGCTCTTGTGTATCTTGGGCAGTGTTAAAAGCGACAGACATTGTTCTGTGCAAGTCGTATAGGAATTAAATACGTGGCACTATAACCCTCACTTTGCAGGTGCACAGTCTGTTAGTCCTCAGCAGAGCCGATCTTTAAGTCTGTTTGCTTCTGACTTTGCAGTTGGAATTTCCTCCACGGTGCAGCTCTGTGTTCCCAACAGATGGCACACTTGCTGAGCCCCCTCTCTGTGCCATGGACAGTGCTAGGGTGAAGGGATCCTCAGAGGAACAAATGTTCCCCATCTCTATCTTTTTGAAAATTTGCTCCTCTGGCACAAAACTTAAATACTGCTAATTTTTCTTCGCCTCTTATTCGTGTTTCAGATAGGCATTTGGGCTCCCCCCCCAGTATGATTTTTATCCTAACACTTTAAAGAAGGCTTTCTCAGCCTTGGCACTGTTGATATTTGGGTGCCAAATAATTCTGTCTTGTGGGGGTTTGTCCTGTGCATTGTAGGATGTTTAGCAGCTTCCCTGGTCTCTGCTGAATGGTTGCTGCTAGCACTCCCGCCCCCAAGAGGAGACAACCAAAAGTATCTTCAGATGTTGCCAAATGTCTTCTGGGGGGAAATTCCCCTTCTATGAGAACTACTCTTCTAAAGTAACTGCCAGCTCTTTGTCATGGGTAAAAGGTCAGAAGCTATGTTGGCAGTTGCAGAATCTTCCTGTCAAAGGAGAGGAGATCTACAATGCAAACACTCCTGTCATGAAGGTGGGAATTATGTCAAGCAACAAATTTGTATTTATTGTAGAACATTTTATAAGTACATGTAAGATGGGGAAGGGCAATTTTTTAAAAGATTTTACTTATTTATTTGACAGAGAGGGAGCACACACGGGGAGTGGCAGAGGGAGAAGCAGGCTTCCCACTGAGCAGGGAGCCCGATGGGGGGCTCGATCCTAGGACCCTGAGATCATGAGCTGAGCTGATGGCAGAGGCTTCAATGACCCAGGTGCCCAGCAAGAAAAGGGAAGATCATTAAGAAAATCGTCTCAACCTAGAGATAATGCCGATTTGATATCTTCTTCGTCATTCTTGTAGTTTTTGATTTATATGTCTTAAGTGTAGGAAAGACATAGTATATGCAGAGGGAGAGATAGATCTACTGCCTGTGATGTTTTGCTTTTTCCCTTTATATTGTAAACATTTCCCTTTTTTTTCATTCCCTTTCTCCAGCATGGTTCATAAGGGACAATACACCTTGTTTATTCCTCATCCTTTTTAGCAGCTGCAATAGTATCTTTAATTCATGGAACAATATCTGTTTTTCTGTAATTTTGATGTTAGACATTTAATTTGTTTTCAGGGTTTTTTTCTGTTCCAAACAGTGCTTTGATTTATTCCCCAAATACTTATTTATAATGTGCTATGTGCAAAGTCTTCCTGTCTCAGGTACCCAGGGTAGAACAGATGAGCCCCGCAGAGCCCTACCCTAATGGCTCCTCCAGTCTCAATGGCAATCTTACGACGAAGTCATTGTACATCTCCCTGCTTTGTTCTGTTGAGATTCATTGTGCCCTGCTGTTTCCTCATATTGTTGGCTCCCCCTCCAGCTTCCTTTGCTCACCTGGACCACCTCTTCCCAGCGTCAAGGCTTAGTCTCTATGAATGGAAAACTCTAGAATCTGCTTGCCTGTGAGATTAGAATTAACCTTGGCTCAGGCTGCTTCCAGTTTTCTAGCAGAATCAGTGTGAGCCAGAATATACTAGAAACAGCATGTGTGTGCTTTGTTAACTGGGGGAACTGTCAAGGAACATATAAGGCTAATTATGGAATTTAGTGTTACACAGAATGTTGACTGAATGGTGTCTTTCGTGTGCTGGTTTTCATGTCTGGCCTTGTGCGAAGCCCAGCGTGACACAGGAGAGGCTTTAAGAAGGTGTGAGATTTCTCGCCTTTCCTGAGTATTTGACCTTGGTGAATTACTTAATCTCTTCGGGCCTCAGTTTACTCTCGTGCCTTGTAGAGTTGTTGACAGAAGTGGATCGGCTGGGTGAGCAGCCTGTGGCTTAGGGTTTGGGGTGTGTGCTTACAGGAGAATGGAGGCTGCTCTCATTCCCTCCCTGCCTTTAGATGCCTTTTGAATCACTTTCTAAGTATCTGTTGTCTGCCTACCATATACCAGTACTTGATGTGCATTCTCAAGTCTTTTTTTTTTTTTAAAGATTTATTTACTTATTTATTTGACACAGAGAGAGAGATTACAAGTAGGCAGAGAGGCAGGCAGAGAGAGGAGGAAGCAGGCTCCCTGCAGTGCGGGCCTCGATCCTAGGACCCTGAGATCATGACCTGAGCCGAAGACAGAGGCTTTAACCCACTGAGCCACCCAGGCGCCTGCATTCTCAAGTCTTAGCGGTAAGCTCAGGAGCTAGAGGTAGGTGGAATTCTGTCAGTTTTTCCTTCATTTATTTTGAGACTCAAGTTTTAGGGAAATGTACATTTATAATGTCTTTCTGGCCTGTTGACCATTGTGTCCTGGGTTCTTGCACCTGGCCCAAGGTTTGAATGGTTTGAGCTTCCTGCAAAGGAGGCTTTGTCCGAGCTTTCTTGCCAGCTTGATGAGATGTGGGCCAGAAGCAACCCATAGCACCTAGTGAATCATCCTGCAACCATGGTGGTGGAGTCTCTGAGTCCCCTGCCATATCTGTCCAGAGTTGCACATGTGTCCAGTGCTGCTTCTCAGGGACAGAAAATAGGTGTTCGCTCCCCCCCCTTCTTCTGTCATTGCCTGTTGCTGTCTTCCTGGCAGTCAACCACGTTTGCACGTTTTCATTTATTTGTTGATCTCTACGTAATCTTCCTTTACTCCGTAGATTAAGGTAAGATTAATGAAGGTTATATCATTTTTATTCATTCTTACACAGGCACACCTCATTTTATTGCTCTTTGCTTTCTTGCACTTTGCAGTTACTGTGTTGTTTTACAAACTGATGGTTTGTGGCCACCCTGCGTCCAGCAAGTCTGTGGTAGGTGCCATGTTTCCAATAGCATTTGTTCACTTTGTGTCTCCATCCCATTTTGGTAGTGTTCAATCTAGGTATTCATCAGGTCTGTACATTATGCTCTGCTCACCACAAGCACAGCTCTCATGTGTAATCAGTGATCTTTGATGTTACTCTTATAATTATTTTGGGGCACCATGAGCCCCGCCCATATAAGATGGTGAACTGCTTCACCTGTGGGCTGTTCCCCCGTCTCTTTCCCTCTCTTCTGACCTCCCTGTTCCCAGAGACACAGCAATATCAAAATTAGGCCCTTAGCCCTACAATTAATAACCAGACAATGGCCTCTAAGTGTTCGAGGGAAAGGAACATTTGTGTGTCTCTCATTTTAAAAAAAGATTTATTTATTTATTTTGGGGGGGAGGAGCAGGGGAGAGGGTGAGAGAGTCTTAAGCAGACTCCACAGTGAGCGTGGCACCCAACGTGAGGCTTGATCTCAAAACCCTGAGATCTTGACCTGAACCGAAACCAAGAGTCAGACACTTAACTGACTGTGCCACCCAGGCGCCCTGGCATGTCTCTTATTTTAAATCAAAAGCTAGAAATAATCAAGCTTTGGGGGATGGCATGTCAGAAGCCAAGACAGGTCAAAAGCTGGGCTTCTTGCACTTAACAGCCAAGTTATGAATGCAGAGGGAAAGTTCTTGAAGGAAATTAAAGGCCCTACTCCAGTGAAAACACAAATGATAACAGCCTTGCTGATACGGAGGTTTTAGTGGTCTGGATAGAAGATGAAACCAGCCACAAGATTCGCTTTAGCCAAAGCCTCATCCAGAGCAGGGCCCTAACTCTCTCTTCAATTCTGTGAAGGCTGAGACAGGTGGGGAAGCTGCAGAAGAAAAGTTTGAAGCTCACAGAGGTTGGTTTGTGAGGTTTAAGGAAAGAAGATGGCTCTGTTTTGTCAAAGTGCAAGGTGAAGCAGCAGCTGCTGTTGGAGAAGCTGCAGCAAGCGATCCAGAAGATCGAGCTCAGATAGTTAGTAAAGGTGTGGCTGCACTGAGCCATCTTCTCTTGGAGGAAGATGCCATTTAGGACTTTCATAGCGAGAGAGGAGAAGTCAATGCCTGGCTTCAAAGCTTCAAAGAGCAGGCTGACTTCTTGTCAGGGACTAATCCATCTGCTGACTTTTAAGTTGAAGTCATTGCTCATTTACCATTCTGAAAGTCCAAGGGCCTTTAAGAATTAGGCTAAATCTGTTCTGTCTGTGCTCTGTACATGAAACAACAAAGCCTGGATGACAGCACATTGGTTTATGACATAGTTTATGACATAGTTTATTGAATATTTTAAGCTCACTGTTGAGACCTGCTTAGAAAAAAAAAGATTCCTTTCAAAATGTTACTGCTTACTGACAATACATTTGATCATCCAAGAGCTCTGATAGAGATGTATGCAAGATTAATGTGGTTTTCATGCCTACAAACACAGCGTCCATTCGGCAGCCCATGGATCAAGGTGTAATTTTGACTTTCAAGTCTTACTAGTAGGTAAGAAGAAGGGAGTACCTGGCTGGCTTCCGAGTGACTCAGTATAGCAGGGGACTCTTGATCTTGAGGTCATAGTTCAAGTCCTATGTTGGGTGTGGAGCCTAATTAAAAACAAAACAAAACAAAACAAAAACATTTCTAAGGCTCTAGGTGCCATAGGCAGTGATTCCTCTGATTGATCCGGGCGAAGTAAATTGAAAACCTTCTGGAAAAGATTCACCATCTAGAGGTCATTAAGAACATTTGTGATTTAATGGAAGAGGTCAAAATATCAACATGAACAGGAGTTTGGAAGAAATTGATTCCAGCCCTCCTGGAGGACTTTGAGGGGTTCAAGACTTCAGTGAAGAAAGTAACTGCCGATGAGGTGGATACAGTGGGAGAACCAGAATGAGGAGTGAATTGCTGCAATCTGGTGATAAAACTTTAACAGATGAGGAGGTACTTCTTATGGATGGATGGAGAAAGTGGTTTCTGGAGATGGAGTCTGCTCCCGGTGAAGATGCTGTGATGATTGTCGAAATGACACAAAGGATTGAGAGTATTACATAAACTTAGTTGATAAAGCAGCGGCAGGGTTCGAGAACACTGACTCCCAATTTTGAAAGAAGTTCTACTGTGGATAAGATGTTTATCAAACAGCATCACTTGCTACCGAGAAATCTTTGGTGAAAGGAAGAGTCAATCAATGCAGCAGTCTTATTGCCTTAAGCTTATTTTATCTTATTATTTTAGGAAATTGCCACAGTCACCCCAGCTTTCAGCAACCACCCACCCTGATCAGTCAGCAGGCGTCAACGTCAAGCAAGACCCTGTACCAGCAAAAAGTTTATAACTTGCTGAAAATTCAGATTTTTTAACAATAAAATATTTTTTAGCTAGGGTGTTCCATTAGACATGATGCTATTGCTTACAGCACTACAGTGTCAGTGTAAACATAATTTTTGTATGTGCTGGGTAATCAGAGAATTAATTTGGCTCACTTTATTGCGGTTTTTGCTTTATTGGGGTGGTGTGGAATGGAACCCGCCATATGTCTGAGGTATGCCTGTATTACGTGTTCCTAGACCGTCTGGTCAGCCTGTAGTAGGTGCTTAAAAATACAGGATGAATGATTATTATTATTGAAACATCTTAGTTAAGGGCCTCTGGGTGGCTCAGTTCGTTAAGCATCTGCCTTCTGCTCAGGTCATGATCTCGGGGTTGTGGGATTGAGCCCCGCATTGGGCTCCCTGATCAACAGGGAGTCTGCTCGTTCCTCTCCCTCTGCCTCTTCTCCACTCACGAGCATTCTCTCTCTCTCAAATAAATAAATAAATAATCTTAAAAAAAAAAAAAAGGAAACACCTTAGTCAAGAAGGAATGTCAGTTATACTCAGTTTTTCTTAAGGGTATATTCAGGTTGATCTCTGCTAATGCATGGTTACACAGTTTGGCCATTTCATCCTTGAGTGTTGATGTCATCTTTTTCATGAAAGGGTTTCCTCTCTTTTGAGTTTGTGTTTTCCTGAACATGCCTCACCTGATGCAAAAGATGAGGTGCCACAGAATTGGCCTCATCTCAGTGATTAGTAAAGGTAGAATTGAAATGCTTGAATTGGAACTAGAGTGCCCAGTTTATGTGTGAATCAGTAAGAGCTGACTGTTCCACAAGGCAGAGTATGGCTTGGCTGGGTCATGTTCAGAATTCTTGAATATTGAAGACATTTCCCTTTATTTCTTGATCTTTGCTTTCTGGTTTCACAGCCTTTACCTTGTTTTTGCTTTTTTTGCTAGCAACAATGTAAACAATGTTTGTAAACATTGTTTTCCCCAGGTATTATTTACGATCCACTGTATGCTTAGGCACCCAGGATAAAACAACGAACAAGGGGGTGCCCGGGGTGGCTTAGTCAGTTGGGCCTCTGCCTTTGGCTCAGGTCATCATCCCGGGGGCCTGGGATCGAGTCTTAGGTTGGGCTCCCTGGTCAGTGGGAGTCTGCTTCTCCCTCTGCCTCTCTCCTTGGTCATGCTCCCACCCCTCTTCTCTCTTGCTCTCTCCGTCAGATAGATAAATAAAATCTTAAAAAGAAAAGGGCCTCCATCTTGTCATTAAAGGAGCATTTTATTTTATTTTTTTAAAAGATTTTATTTATTTATTTGACAGAGAGAGACAGCAAGAGAGGAAACACAAGCAGGGGGTGTGGGAGAGAGAAGCAGGCTTCCCACTGAGCAGGGAGCCCGATGAGGGGCCTGATCCCAGGGCTCTGGGATCATAACCCCAGCCAAAGGCAGACGCTTAACAAGTGAGCCACCCAGGTGCCCCAGGAGCATTTATTCTTTAAAAAAAAAAAAAAAAAAAAAAAAAAGAACAGCGAATAAGACATCCCTGCTCTCATGAAGCTTATTACATGCTTGCAGCTAAATCATTGCATGTATCTTTTTGTTTTGTTTTGTTTTTTGGGGGGGCATTCGTTGTGCCCTAGTGTTTTTTTGTTGGTTTGTTTTCAGTTTGTTTATTTTGAGAGTGCAAGCCAGCTCGGGGGGAGGGGCAGGGGGAGAGGAGAGAGGGACTCCCAAGCTGACTCCCTACCAGGTGCAGAGCCCATTGCGTTATTGCCTTTCATGACCCGGGAGAGCATGCCCTGAGCTGAAATCAAGAGACAACACTCACCCCACTGAACCACCCAGGCGCCCCTGCCCCAGGGTTTTTCGAACATGCTCTTCCCCAGCCCTCCAGCTCTTCAGCTCAAAATGGAATGAATTAAGAATGAAATGAATACGGGAGGCTTTAAAGCAGTTATTCACAGCGAGCAGTTGGCTTTTCCTTCTCAGGGAGTGCCGTCTGCGTGGCTGCTGAGCACTGTGCTGTCCTCCCTGTCCTTAGGTGGATTGATAGCAGGCATCAGCGGGGAAGAGGCCCGAGCTGTGCTTGCAGAGAAGTGGGCTGCCGAGCAGCTGGGGTCCACTCGGCCTGGCCTTGGTGCTGTTGGTGATGGGAGGGCTCACTTGAACTGTGGTTACCATGCTTGCTTGGGGCACACACGCTGGGTACGCACCCCGTGGGCAGACAGCTTCGTGAAGACGACATCTGGGAAGTGTAAGAGCTCCAGGCCCCATTATGGGCGGGAAAGAGGACCTAATTTTCAGGGACTGCAAACACTGCCCAAATAGGAATGTTCTAGCCTTGACCAAGCAAGTGCCAATGGCTGTAGATTTGGGGCAGGTCACAGTGCACCTGGACTTTGTGAATCCAGATGTCCCGAAGAGACAGTGTCGCAAGAGAGTGACTAGTAAGGTCCTAGAAGTAGGCACAGGGTACAGGAGGCAGTGTGCCATCATGACTAAGAGCTTGGATTGGCCCTCCAGCCAGGAAGCTGGCATTGACATTAACTATTCTGTGTGCCTTTGGCGAAGTTGGATGACAATATGAGCTCATTTCTCCATCTTCAAAATACGTACCTCAGCCCCCTCCCCCACCCACCCCATTACAGGTGTGCTTTCAGATTTTGTTTTCTTTTTTATCACTTATCACTGAGATCCGGGTTTGTTTCAGAGTTTATTTCCCCAACTAAGATGCTGTTTCTTTGAGNTTTTTTTTTTTTTTTTTTTTTTTTTTTTACTGCTTTATTCCAGCAGCCAGCACCTAATAGATGAAATCTCTGTGGAATGAAAGAGTGAGTTTACTAGAGCCTGTGTACTGGAGTCTTATGGTCATTATCTTGTGCTCTCTGGCCCGTGTTTCTTTGCTGCAGCCTGGAAAAGATCATCTCTAATTAAGAACTCAGTGTATGTTTTAGACATCATGGATTCTGCCCTTCAGGCCCTTGGCACTTGACTTTTAGGTCTGTGTTCAGACCAGGAATGAGACACTTGTTCCCGTGGCTTGCTATGGAGGATGTCTTTGGGAATTGCTGCTGGCAGCCTTCTACTAGGGAGCCTGAGCTCTGCTGTGTTTTCTCCTGCCCCTGCCCTTGTTCCTTATTCTCCTTTCTCTGATGGTGCCCCTGGCAGCGGTCCCCGGGGGCTCCTGCAGCCTTAAAGACTTGATGATCCCTGCTTTTAAGGGTCCTGAGCCATGGCCTGATGAACATCAAAGAAAGGAGGCTGGTTGCTTTTATTTTTTTAGTCCCACAGCTGTCATTTTGATTAGATGTTCTCGGGACTTCTTAGAGGCATATAAAATGTATGTTTGCTTTCATCGACAAAGGCTATGATTGTGCAAGTCCAAACAGCGCCGCTCAGTTCAGTATTTTCTAGTTCAATTTTCGGTAGCTCTTGACGGACTCCATTCTGCTTCATTGGAGAGGAAGATGGTTTGATGGTGCCGTGTATGTTCTTTAAGTGAAAAAGCCTTTGCAGATAGTTTCTCCAGGCAGTAGGATGTAGCAGGAAAGACAGCTAAAAAATGGGGGTCTGAATTCTGATTTTGAGCATTCACTACCAAAAAAGCTTAGGCGGATACTTTTTTTTTTCTTTTTAAACCTTGAGCGTCAAATACCTTCCACTATCCAAAAGTAGATTAGATTCAATGTGGTATGGACAGTAGATTTGATTTTGAGTGTCATGGGTGATTCATAGATTGAGACTCCTTGGATCACTGTGTTGAAAAGGATTTGAAGTTGTGTCTGTGCTCATGGGCGAAGTGTCAGGATTGACTTATGTTTTCGGTAGCCTGTTCACCTAAACTGAACGATACTATGTTTCATTCCCAGATGGAATGTAAAGTTTCCTTTAAAAATAAGTTAGTTAAATGGAAAGAATTGAGTTGGTCTTTAAAATAAGAGTAAATTCATGTATAGAGGGCATGGCTCAGATATGGCAGAAAGCATGACCATACTATGAGAAAGAATGGAGTTCTGGCAGCATGAAGCAGATGAACGTTAAGCTGTCTGACAGGATCGTTGTGGGGATTTTCGTACAGGTGGAAGTTCACTGTGATTTCTAAAGGCAGTGCAGAGGTACTGAGTTGTGTTAAGCTTCTTTTTTGACTGGGGAGTAGATCTGAATCCAAAGCCTGCCCACCACTCTTGGAGAGAGGTTTTGTGTGTAGGACGTGAGCAGCGCTATAGAATGTAGAATAGAGATCCCCTCATGTTTACGTAACTAGTGGGAGGGGCTTCAGTTCCTTGTCCTTAAAACTGGGGCAGTAGCCTTACCTGCTTCGTGGGATTGGTAGGAGGGTTTTTTTTTTTTTTAAGATTATTTATTTATTTATTTGACACAGAGAGAGAGATTACAAGTAGGCAGAGAGGCAGGCAGAGAGAGAGGAGAGAGGAGGAAGCAGGCTCCCTGCTGAGTAGAGAGCCTCATGCGGGCCTCGATCCCAGGACCCTGAGATCATGACCTGAGCTGAAGGCAGAGGCTTTAACCCACTGAGCCACCCAGGCGCCCTGTAGGAGAGTTTTCAGTGGGATTTTCTTTCTATTCAGGAGAGCCTCTAGAGCAGCAAACGGTTTAGTACAACACGGTATTCACGTGTTGATGGTAAAGATAATTGTTGGACATCGGGAACCTTTAACAATTCATTCAACATATTTGAATATTTTCCTCCTCGTTTTGAAAAAAGAGGTAGCTGGCCTTACTGATTGTCGAAACTACTCAAGTCTGAAGTCTTATTATTTTTTTAAAAAGGGATGTTATTTCTGGGTGGAGGAGTGGCAGATCTTGACTTTGGTGAATATCTTATTTTCTCCCTCGTTTCTATATGCTCTTTCTTATGCTTGTGTGTATCTTATTTATCCAGCTGCCCGAGGTGGCTTAGAATATGTAAGCATTTATGCAACTGAATGTTTCTTAGAATTATGGCATCTTTGGTGAATGACTCTTTCTAGGCCGAGACATTGTATCAGGCTATAAATATCAGAAACACTAGAAATTAAAGAATGAGTTTGTTTCATTTTTGTTTATAAATCCAACCCCTTTTATTTTCCGGTGGATGAAGTACTTTGTTTTAAAACTGCCTTGCTTTTTTTTTTTTACCCTGCAGAGTGAATAAGCATAGATACTCATTTGTGCATAGATATTAACATTTTTATGTAAAGACTGCAGACACATAAAATCCCAGTACCTATGAGCTAGTTTTGAAATGTGATTGTGGAAAAGAGAATACTGATTTAAGAATACTGGTCTGTCAAAACAAAACAAACAAAACAAAACAAACTACCAGTCCCTTACAGTTTCTTTCCAAATATTGATCATTTAAATTTTAATAAGCACCAGGCCTAACGCCTCATCAAGTATGGTTTTCTTTTCTCATTACGATACACACATTGGTGTAGGTCACTTAGATCTGGTGACCAGACCAACTGCTCTCCTCCAGGGGGGCCCTGGAGTTGCCCCCCGGGGAGGGGCCCCCGGAAGAAGGGCAAGAGTTGCCCCAGGGGAACAGCTAGGCTCTCCTGGAACTGGCCCTGCCCTCACCAAATTCCCAAGGGTTCGGTTGCGCCTCGGTGACGGGACCAATCCTGAGTGACGGTGAGGGCTCACAGAGGTTGGCCAAGTACCTGTCTCTGCCAAGTACTTGTTTTCTACCAAGTGGGTGGAGCCCAGGGAGTCCCGGTGGACTCCCTGTACCTTGACCCTGAGGACCTGGGGCACCAGAAGGATGAGGCCTCCATGGGTGAGGCGCGGGTGGTGACTTGTGTGGAAGGAAAGAATCTACCCTAGTTCAAACAAGCCACCTGGGAGCATAGGATGTACCAGTGAGAGGGGAGAGCGGTTCATAGAAAACGGCGGTTCCTGGCAACCATCCCCCTGAACCCTTCAACCTGCCTGTGGTCAAGCCCACTGGAGAGGCAGGAGCCGCTGCAGAGAAGAGCAGGGCCTTCCCTGGAGTCACAGTCTTTGTCTGGAGCCGAGAGGAGAGGGGAGAAGTTGTTTACTTGGATTGTCCCCGTGAGACACATTCCCACCAGGAGGCTGTGGGAAGCCTGCTTCTGGGGCTCTGGGGGCTGTGCCTGAGTGACAGTATGGAGGGTTCTGGAAGGTCTTTGTGAATAAAGGCCCCAGTGGGTGAAACCTTGGCAGGGAGGGGTGGGGAAGAAAAGAAACCATCTAAACTTCCCTTCTATGTCTGGATTTGCGGTAAATAAACGTGAGCTCTCTTTCCTCCTATCTTGAATGGGATTATAGGGTAACAGTCATCTGAAAGTATGCCCACAAATTCTTTGATTCTCCTTCTTTTGGGAGCTGGAGCTCTTTTATGGAGTATGGGCTGAGAAATGACTCAGTGACTCATTTCTAACGGACAGAATACGATTAAAATGTGATAGCAACTTAAGCAAGTGGGTGTCTGGAGAGACTTCCTCCCTTGGGTCACTCCGTCCAGGGGAAGCCTCCTGGCATGTTGTAAGGACTCTCAAGCAGTCCCCGGGGAGGCCCACGTGCTGAGGAACGGAGGCCATCGACTGAAAGCCATGTGGGTGAACTTAGAATCGTATCTCCCATCCCAAGTCAGACACTCAGATGACTATAGCCCATCTGATAACATTGAGGGAAGCTTCTGGAGGAAGCCTGTGATTCTTGTCTCAACTGCTCGGGAATCCCTGACCCACAGAAACTATGAGATAATCAGTGTTTGGTGTTAGAAGCAGCTGAGTTACAGGGTAATTTGTTACACAGTAGTAGATAGCTAATAAACAGGAGCAATTAATCATCACTGAATCCCGAAGTAAATTCCTCTACTTGGCATACCCTTTGAATTGGGACCAACAATGGTGGACACCCTGGGAAAGGTCTTTCCAAGAGCCGAAAGGGGAATGTTGTGGGATTGGAATCGGTACTTTGCATGCATAAGGAAAATATGTTGCAGTAGGAATTTTTCTAGACCTCCCAACTGACACGTCTTGATGGTGACTTGGTTCCTATGACTGTTAGTCTGCAGGAGTGCAGGTGAACAAGGGAGGGCAAAGCAGGTGCTGCAGGTGTGGGATATAGAAATCAGCTTCTGATTGATCTCCCAAGTCTGTTGTGACTCATTTACTTAGTTTTCAGAACCACTGGAAAAAGCCAGGACATGAAATCTGGCTTTGCCACTTAGAAGATTGTTATCTCCACCAAGGCTAGGATGTGTCATTCCCTTCTGAAGGTGTTATAGAACATGGAAGGTTTTCAGTCGATGTTTGTTGAGTGAATGAATGAACATCATCATGTGATTTGTGAGCAGATGACAATCTTTTTTGAGTCTCAGTATCCTGTCCTGTATAATGGGGATGAATAACCCCTATCTTGCAGGGTTACTGTAAGGGCTGGAGATCGTAATGTCCTAAACTGCCTGGTCTACAGGAGGTGGCCATGTATTTTGTGAAATCCCTGAAGAGTGAATGTGAAGTTTGGTCATGTTCTTTCTGTTTCGGTGGAATTCGTCTGGATAATTCAGTTCGTTTAGTTGTTGGTGATGAATTCAGAAAGTCAACTGTGGGAGTTGGCTTCAGGTCTGGATCATAGTAAGTGGAATATCACCATGTGCCCAGTCCACACGCTTTTTGTAGTCTAGCTGATGTCACTTCCCTCTCCTTTCCAAGAAGTTAATGTTGCAGCCGTGCGTTGGAGTTTCCCAGCAGGAAGCCCCATTCCCGGGACTCCTGGGGTGGTCTTGAATAGAGTTCTGGTTACTGATGGACCGTCACCACTCCTCATCTGTCTTCTTCTGTCCCAAAGCACCTCCATGGTATTTCTTTCACTAAGATTGTTTCTTCGAAGTTTAACCAATTGGGTGGCAGTGCCGTGTGTGTGTGNGTGTGTGTGTGTGTGTGTGTGTGTGGTACTTCTAACAAATGGAGTTTTCTGAGAAATCTTAGTGCTACTAATAATATCACTCCTGTTTGAGTGGGGACTCTTATGGGGAAATTCAGATTTAATGTCCGTTTTCGTTCTGTTTTGTATTGCTGCGCTGTGGTTGGGGGTGGAATTGTGAAGAAAGGAAATCCTGTGTAGTAGATGAGGGTAGTAATCTTGATCATGTGAGTTCTACCTTTCTACCATTCAGAACTTGAGACATAGAAGAGGTACAAAATGGGGATCCAAAAAATACATTGTCTGGTCTTCTGCAATACTTGGCTATGTATGTTTATATATGTCAATGAAAGATTTTATTTTATTTTTTTTTAATTTTTTTATTTTTTTTGNTTTTGTATTGCTGCGCTGTGGTTGGGGGTGGAATTGTGAAGAAAGGAAATCCTGTGTAGTAGATGAGGGTAGTAATCTTGATCATGTGAGTTCTACCTTTCTACCATTCAGAACTTGAGACATAGAAGAGGTACAAAATGGGGATCCAAAAAATACATTGTCTGGTCTTCTGCAATACTTGGCTATGTATGTTTATATATGTCAATGAAAGATTTTATTTTTTAAAAAATGCAATGTGCAGATGAAGCTCCTTCAGTGGAAAATTGATATGTGAATTTGAGAAGTCCTGCAGTTGGAAAGGACTAGAAGTCTGGCTTTTAGAGACTTACCTCTTTTTTTGCCATACAAAATGGCTAATTACACTGGGAACCAGAGACAGGTGGTTGTAGTATGTTACTTGGTAAATAAAGAATGATGTTAACCTCTCCAGAATGCTGGTGGCTATTGAATTTGGGCAGAAAATCCTATAAAGGAGAAAGAGCTGCAGAGTGTAATAAACTCCCAGGTGCTCAATAAAACCCCTGTTCCTCTTATGCTGGCTGGTCAAGATCAAGGGCGCTGCTGCAGAGCTGCGGAAAGCTCCTTACCGGTGGGAAGGTGATGAGATTTCTCCTCTCCTGCTATCCGTCTGAATTACTTCTGGGCCTGACGGAGACAGAGACTTGCTTTTGATAGCAGTTCTGGACTTTGGATGTCTTATTTCCCTTAAGTTAAACCCACCAGTCTTCATTTGTCAAATAATTTCCACTTCTGGGAGGGTGTGTGGTCACCGTGACAAGCTTGTGTTCAGTTCTTTGCTGATACTTTGAGGCGGTGGGACCTGGAACCTCGGCGCCCTCTTTTCCTGGGTGAGCCATTGGGCATGAGGAGAGCCACCTTTGCAGAGATGTTGGGGAGCTGGAATCAAATGATACACACAGTGTACCTGGCTGCTGGTTTTCCACCTACTGGTTTTCTCTAAGTTTAAGGCGGTCAGGGCAACCTCACGGCTGCTGCTGTGTTGGACTGGATAATTCTTTGTTGAGGGGTCTTTCTTGGGTACTGTGGGATGTTTCGCAGGATCTCTGATACCACTAGCCTCCCCCTTGCCCCCTGACCCATGGTACTAAGGATGCCATCAGACACATTTGCTCCCTGACCACTGATTAAAAAGGTGCTTAAAGCCTAATGTTAGATTTTTCCTTTGATTGAAAATGGTGTTGAATCATACATGGATTGAAGGATGACTTCAGTTTAACATTATGCCTGATACTTAATAAAAAAATTATATCATGATAGTGTCTTTCCCTCCCCCCCCTTTTTTTAACTCATTCATTGAATTGGTGATTTAAAAGGTGCTTTTAAAATTTAACCCAAGCCATAGGAAGCCTAGGTGGCTCAGTCAGTTGAGCGGCTGACTCTTCATTTCGGCTCGGGTCATGACCTTGGGGTGGTGAGATGGAGCCCCATGTCAGGGAGATTCTTTCCCTCTGCCTCACCCCACCCCCCCAATAAATAAATCTTTAAAGAAAAATGTTAAGCCTAGTGTTGGCTTAAACCAGCGTTAATCGCTTTAGGATTCAGGTCCCCTGAGACCAACAATCATAATAGAAGAACTCAAATCCTAAGAGAATCACAAATGAGCTCAAAACTTAAATGTGTCCCCAACAAGCTAAATTCGGATTGCACAAGTTTTGTATTTAATTTAATCTTTTAACCTTTGAGAATCTCTAAAAAATTCTGTTTCTAAGGTGCATAAGCATTGACATAAGGTTGGGGAGAAAATATCTAACTTTTCCTGTAAAGTCTGACATCTTTGACAGAAGCATACTAGAAATGAAAATATAAATATTTGGTGCTGGTTGTTGGATAATGATATTAGTCATATTAAAAATCGTGCTCATAGCCAACTTAATGGTACCTAATATGTGCTGGCTACTGTTCTAAGCACATCCCCTAGATTAACGTCACCTGCTTCATAGAACAATTTGTGAGGTAGGTCCTATCATGACTGCAGCACTCTCTGCATTTTAGAAACAAGGAAACTGAGACAAACAAGTTAAGTAACTTGCCCAGAACTATCCAGCTAATAAGTGGCAGCCTGGCTGCTAGTTTTTAACCTCATTTTTGCTGATTCTAAGACTTGATCCATAAGACCAGGGAATGTAGTCCAACAACAAAGCATCTGGCCCACTGTGTATTTTTATAAGTAAAGTTTTATTGGAATAACAGCCATGTCTGTTACTGTCTATGGCTATTTTCTTGATAAGATGGTAGAGTTTGGTGGTTCCAACAACCCTAAAATGTTTACCATCTGGCCCACTCCTGCCAAGACCATTTTTACCCACATGTGTAGTGCAGAAAGCTTGCATAGGAAAATAAAAATAATAGTAATTCTGTAGACCTGCAAGTATGATTTAGTTAACATTCATCTCCTATGATGAGAGCCCAGGTATTTGGTCTTGCTTGTTGTCAGTGTTATAATGGATGTTAAGACATTTCTAGGACACCCCCTTCCTCGGGTTATTCTCAACTATTCCTTTTGAGAGGGGGAGAGGACCGGATAAAGTTAAACACATGAAAAATTGGAGACAGCATAGCAAAGTAGATAGAGGGACATTTTAACAGCACCACGTTGGAAAGCGAGTGTGGACAGTATTACACTACCAAGTGGGCTTTAACGCCTTGTGAAATTTGAAAATAGCACTCTGAAAAGTTCCATTCTTCCTGCTTTTCTGTAACAGCTTCAGAATAAACACGGACAGCCCCGTCCTCCCCCGAGCCTTTGTTTTAGAGAAAGAGAGCACGCAAGTGGGCTGTCAGGGCTGGGTGGGTGGCTGGGGAGGGGCAGACGGAGAGGGAGAGAGAGACGATCCCAAGCAGCTCCGTGCCCAGCACAGAGCCTGATGTGGGTCTCGATCCCACGACTCTAAGATCTCCACCTGAGCAGAAATCCAGAGTCAGACTTTTTTTTTTTTTTTAAAGATTTTATTTATTCATTTTGACACAGAGAGAGAGATTACAAGTAGAGCAGGCTCCCTGCTGAGCAGAGAGCCCGATGCGGGCCTCGATCCCAGGACCCTGGGATCATGACCTGAGCCGAAGGCAGCGGCTTTAACCCACTGAGCCAAGGCAGCGGCTTTAACCCACTGAGCCACCCAGGCGCCCTGGAGTCAGACTTTTGACTGACTGAGCCATCCAGGTGCCCCCCACAGGCCCATTTTTGTAGAAAGCAAATGGCACCATGTTGGAGGGGGGTGGGGATAGAAAACAAGAAATGAATTCTTTGTGTCAATTCAGAAATTATGCAGATTTTACAGAAGGTATTAGCAGGAATGTATCAGACTTTAATTGGTTTTATGGTTTTTTCACCTTTTTTTTTTAAAGGTTACTTTGTGAGCATTACCCTCTGCTGAAAATTGTAGATACTTCCTGGAGTTTAATGAGCTCTTGGGAGTAAAATCACAACAAATGTGACTTTCCAACATTTTCAAGAGACGATATTCTTTTAGACTGAAAGTATGTTACACTAGGCTGTCATTTCCTGGAGGATTCACTCCATCACACGAGCTCCTCTTTGTCTGAAATTACTATGAGCTGCAACATAAAGCTTTTCAGGCACACCTAATTCACAGAATACTTAGTGTATAGTAGATCAATGGGGGTCCAGCTTTTTAGGCGCACATTAGTTTTTGAGGCCCGTGTCCTCCAGTGATTTACAAATCAGCTGTGCTGGGGACAGACACCATAGATCAAGAAGAGATTGTGGAAAGCCTGGCATCACTGATGGCTGGCTGGGCGATGGGAGGCGGCCGGAGGGGGCTCTCCGTAAATGAAGGTAGACTTTGAGTGTATGAAGTGTGGTGGGGCTGCTCTTTTTGGGGAAGAAGATGCTTGATGGGGGGTTACAGCCTCAGTTCTGGAGTTCAGCTGACCTAGATTTCTGTCCAAACCCTGCTTTACTGGCTATTTGACGTTGGACAGCTTTATTTAACCCCTTTGAATATCAGTTTGTGTTTTAGTCCCTCGAGGGAGCCCAGTTCTGGAGGCCAGGGAGTGCAAGATCAAGGTGTCAACAGATGCAGTGTCTGATGAGGTCTGTGAACCACTTTCTGGTTCATAATGTCTCACTGAGTTCTCACAGGGTGGAAGGGACAGGCCAGTGCTCCGGGGTCTCTTTTTTAAGGACCCAAATCTCAGTCATGAGAGTTCTGCCCTCCTGACCTCAGTACCTCCCAGGAGCCCCATCTCTTAATACATTGTCTCCCCTTGGGGGTTAGGATTTCAACATAAGAGTTTGGGGGGGGGCACACACATTCAGACCATAGCAGTCTCCCATGTCTCTTTGATGGGACCAAATACCTGTCTTGTATATAAGGTCTTGGGAAGGTGGTGGAAAGCTTACCACAGGGCTTGGTATGCAGTAAATGCTCTATGAGGGTTCACTTTTCTTTCGTTGAATCTCAGTGGATTGAGTTGTATTGGGACTCAGTATGTAGGTTAGTGGCTAATGTTGAGAAACTTGGGCATATTCTGGCGGGGGTTGATTTATCCTGAAATCAGGTTCTTTTTGAAAATTTGCTACCTTTTTCAGGCCAGCAGGTCTCATCTAAAGATGTCAGAGACTTAACTAGTTCCCAGGGGTCTCAAAACGTCACTGTGGCTTTCAGACTCACCTAAGTTATTTTTAAGAGCCCCTTGCCTGGTAGGAGTCCATTTTGTTATATTTGCTTAAATTATGTTACAAAGCACTGTAGACTTGTAATCCGTGTTCAAAATGGCATTATCTGCCCCTGTATTGATCAGCTCCACATCTCTTACTTGCTTATCTCTGCTTCGCATATGGTGAAATTCCAAAGCTGGACCTAGAGGAGAGCCACTAAACTCATTAACCTCTCTGACACGAAATACAAACCTTCCAGAAGGGGACTAGCTCTGGGAGGCAGAGTGTTTAAAATCTCTTTCAGCCCCACTGATTTTTTTCTGAGGCCCGGTCAGAGGTATTCGCATTAGTGTAAGTTTTCACAACATGAAGGGATTGGGCTTTTTTTTTTGTTTGTTTGTTTTTGCTTTTGTATGTTTGTGTTATGGTCATTGAAATCCCAGCCCTCTGCAAGCTTGTTCTAACTTGGGGGAGGTGTGAAGTAGAAACTTTGTAAAACTGGAAGATTGCAGCCGGGTAAAGCGATGCTTACGTTGGCATCAGTTTGAGAACATGATTCAATTGAAAACATGATGGATTGTGGTTTAATTATTCTGCTTCAGGTCTTAGGAGTTCCCCCGACATGGGGTGAGGTGAATGCTTTGCAGAGGAACTGTTTCTTGAAGTTCCTCATATTTTGGGAGGCTAAAAAGTTATGTTATCTCTGCAAGTAAAACAAAAATGGTCCCTGCAGGTATAGCCAGTGTTTTGTGCTTTCTGAAAGTAATGGAAATTTCTGTGGATTAACAGATTGCCTAAGGTTCTTACCAGACCTCTGGCTTACAGNGAGGAAGCAGGCTCCTTGCTGAGCAGAGAGCCTGATGCAGGGCTCCATCCCAGGACCCTGAGATCATGACCTGAGCCAAAGGCAGAGGCTTTAACCCACTGAGCCACCCAGGCACCCCACAGATTGAGTCTTTACCAGGTTGGCCTCCTATTGTGATCTTTCAGTCTGCAAATCGAGGATACCTTATTATAGATGTTACTGTAATTCAGTGCTATTACTGACTGTGAACTCAGCATTAGGCATCAGACTGGCTAAAAAAATATATCCCTACGTGTTCTTCTATTTAAATATGTACTGTGAGCAACACTTGATTGGATGGGGAGGGTTGGAATTAGTAGTATGTAAATTCCCTAGTTTAAGATGTAGTAGGAGGGGCACCTGGGTGGCTCAATCCCTTAAGCTTCTGCCTCTTGATTTCAGCTCAGGTCATGATCTCAGGGTCCTGGGATTGAGCCCGGAGTGGGGATTCTGCTTGTCTCCCTCTCTCTCTGCTCTTTCCCCACACTCACTTGCGTACTCTCTCTCAAATAAATAAATAAATCTTAAAAAAAAAAAGATGTAGTAGGAAAAAGAAACAGGATTCTGTGCGTGAGGAAAAACCCATTGAGCGTCTCTGAGATAGACATGCAAATGTTGACTTGAGTAGAAAGATCTGGATACTGATCTCCATTTCCTTCCTCTCTCATTTTTGGATTTTACTGTTACCTAGTGTATTTAAAGCCATATTGGAATCCCATACTGTATTTTTTTTTTAATTGGGAATGAGGGTAGGAGGAGAAGATCTCCTAATTCCCCCAGAAGTTTGATGTGTTTCTGGATTCTGTTTATTTAGCAAATGTTATCCGGCACCTGCTTGTGGTTAAAAGTGAATTTAAAATAACTTTATCTTGACCTTTCCTTTTTCAGTTTTTATAGCACCTTATGAGGTAGCTGGAGAAGTCCTGGAATGTCTTTCAAACTCTGAATGGGAATTGCTATTTAGAAGTTGTCAGCTAGTGTCACTGGGTGATAATTCCCCTCTGTGTGAATGTCATGGTTACAGTCTGCTTTTTTGCCTCTAAAAGAACAATTATATTCAAGAAATTTTCTGGTGCATTTAAAAACAGCTGGGTGAAAGTCATTTTAAATCCCCAAATCCAACACATTAGTTCTTTTATGCATTTAATTAAGCAGAAGTTAAAATAAATTAGAACAGAAGACATTCAGTGCTGATTGTTGAATCAACAAAGCAAGAAACAGCCTAGCATTACCCAACCACAGATGTCTGTCACTCAGCGCTGTTGCCCTATAAATTTGCATCAACTCTTAACATTTTTTGAATCATGATTTCTTTTCTAGTAAAAACTGGCACGTGATGTATAGCAAGCAATGTTCTTTATACAGACTTGACTTCTGCATGTGCGTGTGCTTGTGCGTGTGTATAATTTTTCTTCTCTTATATTAACTTTACATCGCTGGCTTGGATCATTTTTTGGGAGGGAGGAGACTAGCCTAGATTGGTAAAGTTTAGGAAAATATAGAAAACAGGGAAAAAAAAGATTTGGCAGTAAATGTGGATATTAGTGGAAATGAATCTGGAGATTGTTTCATTTTTAGTACTAACATATTCTTAAGGACAGAATGAATATGAGTTTAATTTGTCTTTATAATGCGAGTAATATATGTCTGCTTCATTGCAGAAATAGTTGATTAAAAGCACGTCAGCCAGAAACTTAGCTTTATATAGTCTGATCATCCATAGGTATTGCTGTTACCATTTGAGTATATGGATTTTTTCATGGTATGTATATACGTCTTGCTTTTTTGTAAAGCAGTATTTTTTTTTAAAGATATTATTTACTTGAGAGGGGGAGAGAGAGAGAGCGTGAGTGCACAAGCAGGAGGGAGGGGTGAGGGAGAAGCCAACTCCCCACTGAGTAGGGAGCCGGATTCAGGGCTCAATCCTAGGAGCCTGAGATCATAAGCTGAGCCGAAGGCAGATGCTTAGGCCGACTAAGCCACCCAGGCGTCCCTACAGCAGTGTGTTTTATAGGCAGTCTTAGGTTGTCCTCTTCCCATTTGACAGAATATCATGATGGATGTGGTGTCCAGGGTTGGCTTCCAAATAATCCTGAGGAGAAGTGACGGTATTGCTGGTGTTTCAACTGAAACAAGATTTCACCACACATTTTGGATACTTCTTGCAGCTGGGTCATGGGTACATGGGGGTTCACTGTATTCTTGCTTTTGCATACATTTTGAATTTCCCATAATAAAAAATTTATATTCATATGTGTCACTTAGTGCTAAACCTCTGCCCATGTCTACAGATGAACAGTGCTTTCATCATTCTTACGAGCCACGTGTCATGCAATTGTAGCACGGACCTTAACTGGGACCACAGTCATGATTTAACTGTTGCCTTCATGTTAGAGCTCAGTTTCTTAGACCATTCTTGCAAATGGATGCAAACTTGTTTGATCATTTTCTTAAGAATTTCTTGGTTAAATTTTATTTGTTTTTCATTACTCAATAAGGAATCTTGAATTACTGAAGAGAGGAGGACCAGAAATCTTTATTTAGCAGTTAGTAAAGTTTGTGAAATCAGTACGTTCTCTGAATGCATAGTTGTAAACAGATGAATCTTATAGTTTCTTCCTCCCTTTCTCTCTCTCTCTCTCTCTCTCTCTCTCTCTCTCACACACACACACACACACACACACACACTTTAGTCCACAAAATAATTTTTATTGCCTGATGTTTTGGTGCCTCGATATATTTTAACACATGATGCAGTTTCCCTTGACATTTCTGAAGATGTCTTTTGGGTACATGGGAATTGCCTAGTTCACATGTGGTCTGTCATCTTTGTGTTGTTTAATCGACTAATTCCCATTTCTCAGCTGAGGGCTGTTCTAGAACTTCCCCTGGCCAGGGTGCAGTGTGGCCAGACAGAATAGAGACTGGGTAACTATGTGATCATGGACCAGCAGTTTCTTTCTTATCTGATTCTGTAGTTAGGTTGAGAATCCTGAGTGAGGAGTATTATTCTGTTCTGTGAGCCTCAGGTCAATTTGGGTAAGTTAATTTTGGGTAAGTCAATTTGGGTAAGTTAATTTAATTAATATCAATCACTATCTCTTATGTGAACTTAAGTATAGGGCAGGTTCTACGTAATTTAACCTGGGGTACCCACTTCATGCAACTCTAGAGCAGTGGTTGGAGGCAGTTTCTTTTATTCTCCCCCATTTTGCAGGTGTGGAAATGAGCCCGACAGAGAAGCGTGCTCAGAGAAGATCGCACTTCTAGATAGTTTGGGACACTGTAGTCAACCCATTTAAGAGCTTGGATCAAGATCCAAAGGGATCAGTGGTGAATTTCTAGTAGGCGTGTATATATTTAATAATATAATGTATGGAGATGAAAAGCCTTAGAATATAGGCTGGGAATTAAAATCTGCCCATTGGTTATGTGTCTTAAAGTTTCTTTTCTAGCTCTGCCTCAGTAGCTAAATTTTACTGACTTTGATTTTCAGCTCTCTTACTTTGATTTGGAATAAACCAAAGTGCTAATGTGTGGGGTCCCAGAGTGGTAAAGTAGCTTGTTTATTTGATGTATATGCTTTTTAAGTTAGCAATGTCTGAAAATTGGCAGCCTCCTTTATGTGGAATACCTAGAGCATGAGTCACTTAGAAAGAGTGTTTTGATTTATGGGCTGTGGCATGGGGGTGGGACAGGGAAGTGACTAGTAGAGTTTTTGAAAGGTAGCTTCTGTGCAGCTCTTTCTTATGGATTACAATTCATGAAATCTTTTGGGGAAGTTCAATACCCAGAGGTGCAGGCATCTCGTTTGGAAACACAGCAGGTTGTGTGCAGAGCCTGAGCAGAGTCTCGATGTTGAGTAGATTAGGGTGCTTTATCATCATTAGTCCAAGGGTGCAGACCAGCCAGAAAGGAAGGGGCTGTGGGTGTGATGAGCAGGCCCCACTCAGCAGCTTCCCGTTGCAGCCTCGTGAGCAAGCCAAAGGCATGGGCGCGAACGCCCTCCCCCATGCGAAGGAATATGGATGATGAAGGTGAAATGATTGTCTCTTTGAAAGACACTTGAAAACCAGCGGCTGAAGAAACAATACAGAATACCTGAAGGGGTATCGTGGTGAATTTTAAAAACTGAGGGAAAGGGATAGATATTCATGTTTGGCCCAGGGAAGAAATCCTCCACATGTGTTTTAATATGTCTGCATAGTGGTCTGGTCATTATAGATAAAGTTATCTGAATACACGAAGTGGGGGTTCAAGAATAGGGAGGAGCCAGGTGGGATTGGGATGGTCAGGTATGACCTGATGTTTTTTTTTCCTCTCATCTTGTCCCCCCCTTTTCTTTTCTTTCTTTTTTTTTTTTTTTAAAGATTTTATTTATTTATTTGAGAGAGAGACAGAGATAGTGACAGAGGGCATGGGGGGGAAGGAGAGGGAGAAGCAGGATCTCCCTTGAGCAAGGACCCCGATGTGGGACTTGATCCCAGGATTCTGGGATCATGACCTGAGCCAAAGGCAGATGCTTAACCAACTGAGCCACCCAGGTGCCCCTTATCTCCCTTAAAATATATATTTATATATTATTTTAGAGAGAGAGTGCGTGAGCAGAGGGAAGGGCAGGGGGAGGGGGAGAGGGAGAGAATCTCAAGCAGACTCCCCACTGAGTTGGAGCCCAATCTGGGGCTCTGTCCCAGGACTCCCAGATCATGACCTGAGCTGAAATTAAGCATTGGGCGACTGAGCCACCCAGGCGCCCATCTCATCTCCCTTTTTAATTAGAAAGAAGTGAATTCTGTCGTAGATTTTCCCTCTGTCTTTAAATCTTTGATCTCTCCAGCTTGGAGCCTCCCAGACAAGATGGCCACCTCCATGATAAAATGTTGAGTGGTTGAGAGGCTGACGTGAATTTCCATCCTGGCTTCCAGGTTTCTCAGCTTGGCATTCCACGTTTTTAGAACAGCATTATCTGAACTATTTCACAATCCTATTATAACCATGTCCCATTTTGATAACTATTAAAAACAATCCCCCAAACTCGTCCACTTTCTGTTGGACTGAAAGTTTCTTTTTGTTCTCCAAAAATAAACGCCCGCCGTAGCACCCAGTATGTTCTTATAGATTGGATTCCCACCCCTAAAGTTTGGGATGTCTCTGAACGCGCACCCTTATTAAGGATCTCTGTGTTAGGTGATTTTTTTTCTTCCTCATAAACTTTTCTGAAAGAATGTTTTTGTTCTTTTTTTTTTTTTCATAAGCGAAACCATCATCCCTAAGTTAAGTTTGTATGAGTAGGAGAAGATAATATTCATGAAGACACTAGCTTGATGTTATTGGAAAGACAGAAACACTGCAAGACTGTGCCACAGTCAAACTGGATAGTTTGGAAAGCTTGCAGCCTCAGGGATGAATGTATATACATAGTCCCAAATGGTACATTAATTGATTTTGATTATATGACTCCAAAGCTTGAGGATTTCAAACTGTTTTCAAACTAATGGCCACCGCATTTGGCAAGGAGCCCAACTGTGTCTTGGGTTCATTATAAAAGGAGATCTTGACAGCTCATCAGGAGGACAGAATGCCTGCTAGGTTTTTGAGTAGTTGCTCAGTTTCGGAGGAACGTGTAGTTTTTCCTTAAATGGTACTAGAAATTTAGGGCCCCTACCACCTGCCAGGCCAGAGTGACTCTGGTGAGCACTCTCGGAACCTTAACAGTATGATCTCAAGGTCTCATTAGATTCCAGCTACTAAAACCTCTGATGATCAGAGGTTTTGCACAGTTTAATGGAATTCGATGAGAAGTTAAGGATTTTCCCCAGGAGAAGGAAAATCCGTGACATTTTGCCCCCTTCAACTTGTCCCACTTTTTCTCAACTGTCCCACTCTTGGAACTTTTTCTCTTTCTCAATTTCAGTTGTCCCCTTAAGCAATTTACTAATTAGACATTAAAATTTTCCAGCCTCTCACTCCCAAAGCAAAACTGATGAACACAGCAAACCAAAGCATTTGGGGTAGAAAAGAACAAAGACAAAATGTGCTGCAGAGATTTGAAGCTGGAGCCAACATCAATAAGCCGAGAGGAGTGACTATATGTCCGTTAACCCCAGCTTGCCTTAGTGCATTATTAATAGTGCCCCCTTTCACGCTCAGAAGTGTCCCACTCTAGACAGTTAATTTTGAGGTCACCTGAGGAACCAGTGGAGGTGAGTGAAGTGGGGTGGCTGGGGGTATATAGTGAGTGATGGGCCCTCATCTTGGGGAGTGACTGGTACTCTGATCCACCAGCAGTGCCTTGGGTGGATGTGTCCCCACTTTTGTCCCAATTGACTCTTAAGTCTCAAGCTGGAAATCTGGACTGTTAGGTGAATGTCCCAATTTTTAAACGTTGGTGGTTATTCAGCTTTATAATAAACACTGTGGGACAGGCAAAATATGTGGTGGGTAATCCATTGGCTACTTTTTTTTTTTTTAAAGATTTATTTATTTGAGAGAGAGAGAGAGATAGAGACCATGAGCAGGGCGGAAGGCAGAGGGAGAAGCAGGCTCCCCGCTGAGCAGGGAACCCGACTCAGGGCTTGATCCCAGGACCCTGAGAGCATGACCTGAGCTGAAGGCAGATGCTTAACTGACTGAGCCACCCAGGCGCCCTGTTGGGCACTTTTGAAGAAAATTCTTCATTCTTTCTTTCAAAAACCAAAACCAAAATAGGCAATAAAGGGGGAAAAAAGGGAAGACCTGACGAGATACCAGCCCCTTGTATGGGATACGTGGCTGAACAAACTTTTCCGGGGCCACTTCTCATCATAAAGTTCCCATGGAGGGTGCTGGGTGGAATGCAGGGTGTAGGACGGTGATTGTTGGCACCAGGCCGGTGTTTGGTGTTTTCAGCATAACTTGCTGGGTGATGGAAATCTGTACACGGCACATGTCAAGTGCAGCACGGGATGTGTTTAATGGGAAACAAGAGTGGTACAGAAATCATGATTTTCAAGTGCGGTCATGACTTTTAGGTCATGAATTTTTGTTCCTTTCCATAACCAGTTTAGATGAACGGCTTTGGGTTTGAGTCAGGTTGAGTTAATCTTCTATCTTTATGTTCTCCTAAAAAAAAAAAAAATGTAATAATGTCCAAGCTTCCCTGGAGCCATTTCTGTCTTTGTGAAATAGGCGATTTAAGGTCCATCCCGTCCTAAAAGCTTTTAGCTTGTGAAAAGCTTCTTTTCTGGCGTTTAAAACCTTCACTCTGTGTTTAGAATAAATGGCATTCCTGGATCTGTTAAATAGGCAGTTAATAATGCCATAGAAACTGCCCACTGCACAGCCAACCATAAAACTTGCCCAGGGGGCAAGACACGTATTGGAATATTCTGTAATGATCAAATGCCGAAAGATTATAATCAGCCGTAACCCTGTAATGTGCATTCTTAATTACAGTCTTCATTTACGGTGAAGTATTGATCTGCTCTTAGTTTGTCCTGAAGGTTGACTGGATCTCAGTAATCTATTCATGTCAGAATACTTGTGGGACCAGCTTGAATACAGCTCTTTGGAGGAGCATCGTCCTGGGGAGAAGTTGGGTGGTTTGTTTCACCTTGACGTATTTTTCAATGTATGCTTAGTCTCGGGAGATGCTTTTTCATTCCTCTTATAAGAAATGTGGATTATTAGGACTCATGCCCTATGGAGTTTCTATGAGGTTTAATTGAGACAATTCCTGTAAAATGCTTGATAGGAGAATATAGTAAGCACCAAATAAAGGATAGCCATTATCATTTTTCTTACTCCAGATTTAAATTCTTTTCAATCCTGTATCTTGGGTTACTAATCTTGTTAACTATGGAGAAGAGTTGAAAAACAATGTTTGGCTTCATTTTCTTGATTATTGAAAAGTGAACTAGTAATGAAAACAAATGACATAAAAGAAATTAGTGGCACAATTGGTGAAATTCGAATATGGACTGTAAATTAGATCATATTACAACAATGCTAAATTTTCTGAATTTGATTATTGTGCTGTAGTTATGTAAGAGAATGCCCTTGTTAAGAAATTTGCTGAAGGAGGGGCGGGGCACCTGGCTGGTTCAGTCAGTGGAGCGTGCAACTCTTGATCTTGGGGTTGTAAGTTCGAGCCCCACGTTGGGTGTAGAGATTATTTAAAAATAAAATCTTTAAAAAAGTTCACAGAAAAACGTGGGGTCGAAGGGGCATGGTGCTTGCAACTTGCTCACAAATAGTCGGGGAAAAAATTCTATGAGAGAATTAGAAAGCAGATGTGTTAAATGTTTACAAGGATGGGCATGGGTGAAGGGTCTACAGGAGCTTGTTGTCTTATTTAATCTCAGTTTTTTTGTTTGTTTGTTTTTAAAGTGGGCTGGGGAGGAAATGTGTAGCTGGTAAGTGTTCTGTATTTATCACCAGGTGAAACTACTGGTTTAGTTCTCCTAGAGCTTCCTGTCAAGTGATGGGTTTCTCCCAGTTAGAGAGTTCCTGTCCAACCACCCTTCCCCACCCTCCAATTCTTGATTCCTGGGTATGGTTATTTGAAAAGAGGAGCTGCTTTGCCTGAAGTCAGCTCTCCTGCTGTTTCGTTTCTAACTCCAAGTCATAATCCTTTGTTCATGACAGTATAATCATCACCACAAGTGGCTAATTGTGATGTCATGAACGGAGGATTATGACTCAAATGAGGAATAAACAGCAGGGGCGGATTAATTCCTAAGCAACGAAGAAGGTTCTGTTTGGTGCAAATGCCCCAGGGTCATAAAATTTTAAACCAGAAATAGTCAAGAGGAAGACAAAGCTGAACATATGTGATCTATTAGCCAAATTGTCTTTAAGTGGAAAGCTCCTCCCCGCCCCCTCTTGCTCCCCTCCTTCCTTAATTTTCCATGTGGCATGAATAGCTCCTCTCTGACAGATAAATGGATTTGTTTTTAAGGTCTAACAAAGCTCAAAGTGTCTTGCTGACTAATTACAGGGATGTCACACCTGGGCTGAAAAGGGAGTCATTACAGAGCCATTGAGGTGTTTTTATTTTCTGTCCCATCCAATTGCTCCTTGCAGTCAGCATCACAAAAGTCAGGCTGGAAAGATCAGCGCCGTGGTGGCAGACAGCTGGGTTGGTCATTGACAGCAACCCCAGCCCGGGAACCCTGGGTCAGGCTACAGCTGAATGAGACCCAACATCCCGCATAGGTGGCCCAGGCTTGGACGGTTTTCTGAATGGGTTACATGTCAGTGAAGCAGTGGTAACAGCTGTTGCTATGGGTTGGGCTAGAATTAGTAGTCAATTCTCCGTGGAACTATAATTTTCAATTCCAAGTCAAGGATATGTTTTTTTCCCTTTTAGGAAATGTGTAGTTCCCATACTATTTGGTTAACCAAATACCCAAATTCTCTGCAAATGACACTTAACAGCTTCTTTATCCCCGGGGTTATTTGGCTGTCTCCGGAGCTCTTTTGAATTTGCGGCCTTTTCTAAAAACCATGGTTTCTGTAGCCAAACTAAACTGGAAATCCCTTTGAATTGTTTTCCTCTTCGCAGGACACAGTGTTCCCTTCTGCTGTCTGTTAAATTTAGTTCGCGCGCGTCGTGCTGTTTGGAGCCCTTCCTCGACTTCGACTTAACCCTCGCCTGAATTTTGGAAGCCTTCTTGAAAAACACCGGCTACAGTTTGCCATTAGGTGCAGAGCGAATAAACCCACATTTTAAAAACATGGTAAATTTAGTTATAAAGGAGACTTCCCATTGGAGTCTAGGCATTTAATAATAGCCTTTATGCCCAAAGTAGAAATTATGTGATTATTATCTCGAGGCTGTGATTAGAATGAGTCGTTATATTGGTACCGTTGAGAAATGTGTAACTTCATCCCTGGTTTAGATGAAGGTGCTCCGTGGTACCAGCAAGCGTGACATAACGTGGTCTTGTAGTCCCGCCCTGGTTTGAGCTTCCCTGGAGACGAAACAGCTATGAGAAGGTCATGCCTCCATTTGTCACTGTTTTTTCCTTTGTTTCCTGAAGTGATTGGAGACGTTTTCTGTGTTTTTAAGAGTAGCTCAAACAGAGCTGCTTCTGTGGTGGTGGAGCAGTCACACGGGGGGGGGGGGG
>LNAC01000434.1:1178834-1279974 GCA_002007465.1 Ailurus styani | reverse complement strand
CCCCCCCCCCCCCCCCCCGTGATCATGAGGGTCAGCAGCGGACACACAACCATTCTGTACCCACATGACTATGCCGTTTGTATACCTGTGCTGTACAGTACTCAGTACATTACACGAGATGTTCAATACTTTGTTTATAAACTAGGCTTTGTGTTAGATGATTAGACTCTAAGGTAGGCTAGGGTGAGGTGAGACATTTGGTAGGTTAGGGGTATTCAGTACATTTTTGACAATATTTCAGCTTATGGTGGGTTTATCAGGACGTAACCCCATTATAAGCCCAGGAGGATCTGAATAGGTGTACATTTACCTGTGTATGCATACACATACATGTGTATGCACGATCATTTGTTTACTGGATCTTAACTCTAGAAGGCTTTTCGACAAGACTTGATACATATTTTTGATGGTTTGACTTAAAATGTGGACTCTGTGGCATGTATAAAGTTCACGTTGAAGCAGCCTAGGAAGACCGGGTCTCCTTTATAGGATGCCGAGCACCGTGGTGTCGGTGGAAACTTAGGAGCCAGATCTGAAGTGGCAAGAGCAAAGATGAATTGTAAGCGTTGATTGGCATCAGATCTGCTTCTCTCAGAAGTAGTGTAGTGTAGGTAGCATCAGAAATTCAAGTCTATTTATTGATGGTGAGTACATTTTCTCAAGAAATGGAGAACATTCTAGCGTGTAGTCATAATGATGACAAAAAGAAGTCCATCTCATTTTAGTGTACGCTTATCACATCGTTGAAATGAGTTGATCAGAGAAATCAAGGATTTAGCCAGCTTCCTCCACTGGCAGGGTTTTGGGAATCTCAGTTTATGTTTTGAAAATTCTCCAGCTACTAAGCTTTAGCACTTAGAAACCGTGTTCCTCTTAAGTGCTCTGTAATGAAAGCACATCTGTGAAAGACCATCAGTCGGGCAAGGAGCATACCTTCTCGCAAGTCTCATTGTTCTTCCCACACGATTGTTTCCAATGCTATTGTTCTTCTGTTCCCACCCCACCCCCCTCCTCTGCTCACTGTCCAAGCTGTTCCCTGGGTTCGGTGAGGGTGGAGCTTTGCCAGACTTTGTTCTGGCATTAGCCCCAGCCAGACCGTGGACCTGACTTGCTGTGACAACTTTACCAGCCCTCATTGTTTGTAGCAGATGGCTTGGGACACAAATGCTGTGACTGGGGTGATGGCTTTCACTTCTTGGAGGAGTTGAGGCTTCCTGGTTCTTCAAGAACCCCAAACCCAAGAATGGAGCAAGTGTGAGAGGACAGAGACTTAGGGTCATGGTCGGACCCTTTTTGAGTGTTTGTTCCTGGTTCTCTCCAGGACAAAAGGTGAATGCTGAATTGTGCCTGTGTTTGACTGGGACATGTGTCGTATACAGCAGCTGTTTCAGGATCCTGCCTGACTTGCTTTACATCTCTTGGACATCTGATACATGCAAAGTGTGCGCAGGAAGGGGTGACAGGTTGAACCAACAAGCACACAAGCAGGGAGAGCCTGGGACCCTAAAAACTGGGTGTGTTTTTGCCCTGCAGGTCCAGGAAGGGACAAATTCATCCTCCTTCCCTGTAGCACACATGAAGGCCAGCATTGTGCCATTTATAGATTCCACATCCTAAGAAGATCATTCACTCAAATGGTTTCTGGTAGTTGACTCTCTCTCTCTGAAATGCCCTTCTAAGTAGTTGACCAGAAACAAAGGTCTTTGAATAACAGGACCCCTCTGTTGGCTTTTGAGCTTGTGTCAGGTTTTTGCTAGAGAGTGGTTTTGTTTTTTGTTTTTTTTCCCCAAGGAATTAATAGATAATACACTCAATGCCCGGCAGTTTTACATCTTAGCGCTGTCTTCCTTGAAAAGCACGTTAGTATTTCTTCACATCTCTCAGATGAAACTGCTTAGCAGTGATTGGTTTTTGGAGGGAATTCCTGTGTTTTTACATGGACAAAAGAAAAATCACATGATCTGTTGACAGAGGAATGGTTAGATAAAATGTGGCACACAGAATTGTGGAATATTAGGCACCCGCAAATGATGTAAGCCTGTGTATACTCATGTGGAAAAATATTTAATATGTTGGGTGATGAAAGCAAGTTGTGGGGCAAAATGTGTTAGAAGTATATTTCTGTTTTTTAACGAAGTGGGAGGACCAGCCTAACATGTATGTGTATCTCTGTGTATGTGTGTGTAATCACGTAGAAAAATGATTAAAAAGCTGTAGACCAGGCTGTGTGCCTGCAGGGAGAACGGGGCCATGCTGGTTGGGAGGAGACAAAGGGTGACCATTGTGCTTTGTTTGGACCTATGTGTGTCCTAATCTCATAATGAGGATGCCTTTATACAATATGGGCATACAAATTTTGGAAAATATCCCAACGAGATTAATGCAGAAAGTACTTTGCCTGAGGTCACCATTTGGGTTTCCACCAAGAACAGATATAAGATTAAATATTTCAGTTAAATTTTAATACTCTGAGGGGCAAATGGGGTTTTCTTCAGGGCTTGTGGGTACAGTGATGTTACATTAAATAAAGAGGACTTACATTCGAGCACTGACTCATAAAGAACTTAGTGATGGGGGCAGGGAAAAGGGGTGTTACATCACATACAGGTTGAAAATAGTATATTTTAGGATGTGGACAGTAACTGGGTAGTTAGGATGAAGGATGAGCATTCCATGTCATCTTTACTTATATCCTTCTTGTATATTCCACTGCTAAACTGTCATATAGGATAAATAATGAGTTTATGGGGTGCCTCCGAAGCTCAGTTGGTTGTGTCTGACTCTTGATTTTGGCTTGGGTCATGATCTCAGGGTTGTGCAACTGATCCCCATGTTGGCCTCTGCACTGAGCGTGGAGCCTGCTTGGGATTCTTTCTCTCCCTCTGCCCTCCGCCCCGTGCATGTGCTCCCATGCTCTCACTCTCTCAAAAAAAAAAAAAAAAAAAAAAAAAAAGAGTTTTCTTATACTACCATATGGTGTCCCCTCTTTAAGGATTCAGGTGCCCTTCAGTGTATGTGGTACCAGTTAATGGTTTGATGAAGAATTTTGTATTGCACATAAATTGCAAATAATATTTAAAAAAATTTAACATAGACATTAGCATCTTTTATTTATTTTTTAAAGATATATTTATTTACTTTGGAGAGAGAGAGAGAGCGCAAGCCAACTGACTGAGCCACAGAGGCATCCTGGATATTAGCCACTTTTATGACACACAGAGTTGAGGTTTGGGTAGCAATAAAGAGCATGCCTTAAGAGATTGGATGAACCACCATTCAGGTCTCCATTGCACAACTTGGTGGTAGCTCATCCTTGGATTAAGCTTTCATCTCATGGTATTCAGCTACAAAATGTGAACAACAAAATTCTCGACTCCGCCCAGTTGATGTGAGTATGAAGTGTGTGAAACACTGCACAGAACTGACCTAACTACAGTGTGTGGCATGTGTTGTTTGATGGCTGTTACCTGCTGTTACTCTGTATTATACCGTGGAAATGATCAGAAGTGAAAAATTCATAGCAAAAGTTAGCCATTTCCAGGTAAGCTCATAAATAAAACTTTTTAGTATATTGTACATTTTATTCAATATCTTCCCAGCTCTTTTTTTTTTAAAGATTTTATTTATTTATTTCACAGAGGGAGAGAGATCACAAGTAGGATGAGAGGCAGACAGAGAGGAGGGAGCAGGCTCCCTGCTGAGCAGAGAGCTGGATGTGGGCCTCGATCCCAGGACCCTGAGATCTTGACCTGAGCCGAAGGCAGAGGCTTTAACCCACTGAGCCACCCAGGCGCCCCTTCCCAGCTCTTTTATGAACAGTTGTTTTTATAGCAATTGGATATGATATAGGAGTAAGAATTTTTATTAATTGGTTGCTATTCCTTGTAATAAAAATGAAAAAAAGATTAACAATGGAAGAATATTAAAAACGCAATTTGCCCATTCATTATCTCAGACAATTCAGTTTTATGGAGAGGTAGGCATCATATTAACATCCAACTATTTAGCAAGATGTATAAATGATTAATATGTGAGAAATTCTGAATTTAATACCTGTCCCAAATTTGTTAGAATAAATGATTTTTATGTTTCCATTAGGTTTTGTGATGGGAAATAATATATTTTATGTAAGGGAATATTCAAATGCATCTACTTATTACCCATGAGATGTTCTTAAACTTGGCACTGTATTCCTTTTTGCTAATGTATTCTGAACTCCTATGGTTGAATGCCCTGGTAATGTGTTACAAGTGAATGCACATCCATATCTGTATTGTCTGTCAGCCAGGATCCAGTAGATTCAGCAGACATTTGCTGCTCATTAGGTGGCTGGACTTAGTGCTAATGAGGACCCAAAGATGGTTGAGTCCTAGCCCTGGAAAGGTATGTTCAAATACTCTAAGAATAAAGAGACAAAAGATGCAATCTGCTGCAGAACAAAGATACTAAAAAGTGTGCGTGTTGGGGGATAGAGAGGAAGAAGAAGACACAACGAAATCTGATTCTGGGCTCCTGTGTGGAGAGGAGATGAGAGAGGCAAGACTTTGAGTTGAGAAGAGGATAACCCCCTGGGCTTGAAGGTCAGCACAGACACTTTGGAGAGAAGGAGCAACATTTCAGGTAGAGGGAAGAGTATGTGTGAAGACACATGGGCATAAAAATGCCAACTCTTTAGGGAGTGACGGAGGACATAAAAGACACAACTGGAATAGGAAGGTAGGCAGGAGGCCAATTCACAAGGGGCCTTAAGATTATAGCTAGTCAGTAGGGAGAGGTATGAATAAGAGTATGAATAAGGTGCGAGGATCTAATGTAAAGCATGGTGGCCACAGTTAATAACGCTGTATTATATCTTTGAAATTTGCCAAGAGAGTAGAACTTAAATGTTTTCATACTCTACCCAAAAAGAGAGAAAAATGTGAGGGGATGGCTGTGTCCGTCAACTAGATGTGGGGAATTTTTTTTTTTTTACAATGTATATGTCTATCAAATCACCATGATGTACACTTTAAATATCTTACAGTTTTATATGTCAGTTAACACCTTAAGAAAACTTCCATGACCAATTAAAAAATAAAAGAAAAACTGCTTGGTATAGATACCGTTTTCCATGGCCTTTACTCCAGCCTTCACTTTGTAGTTCCTTACTCCTACCAATCTGGTGGGCTGTGTTTTCCTGCAGTTCCTCCTTCTCCAAACTAGTGTTTAAAAGTAACAAGAAATTTTTCTGCCTTTCTACTAAAGTTGAATCCTAACGTACTGTTTAACCATGACCTTCTAACTTTTTATCAGTCCTGTCACAGAAATATTGAGTTTAGTAATTACTATGAATACTCTTTAGAACATGGAAAAAGCTGAAGAGAATGGAATGAAGCAATAAGAAGGTGTGAAGCATTTATAGTTTATCTCAAGCTAACAGTCAGTACAGCATTTTATGCAAATACACACACACACACACCTACCTCCCTACACACCTTTACCTCCATCTTTCTGATGACTGGTTACACTCATTTATTCCAACTCTTTTTTCCCTCTGATTTCACTTTTTCTCCTCTTTTCGGATCCAAAATTAACCAATGGGTTAAGGACTCAAAGATATCACATGTACCAAGGATTTCTTTTCAAAGCAGTAAATATTACACTTTAATCAAAAGGGCCAAGACTGATTAACATGATCTTTTTTACTCTCTAGGCCTTTAATAATAATAATTTAGAAAGGATTATAGCTAATAAGGAGCCATTATGGGAATAGGTTTCATAAAGTCCCTTACATATTAAAAACATAGTGAGATAACATTATTTATTTTATATTGATTGGCAGAGATTAATATGTTTGATAAAGCATCAAATTAGTAAGGGTATAGATAAAAGTACTATCTACTACTGGCCTTTACAAACATGTTAGTGGGAATGCATGCTTGGTTCAGAAATCTTTGGAAGGTAATCTTTTAAGTTTTCAAGGAAAAAATGCATACCTTTTCACTCCCATTCCTACTTATGGGAGTTTTTCCTTGGAGAAACTTGCACATCTGTACTGAGATTTAGGTATAGGGATAGTAAATGCAACAGTTACTAGGTGTAGCCAGAAACTTGAAACAACCTAATATGCATAATTAGAATTCCTATTTGTGACATATTTGCATAGTGGTGCACTGTATAGCCTTTTATAAGAAAAGAGGTAAAAAAAAAAGGGGGGGGAGCACCTGGGGGGCTCATTCGATCCGATGATGACTCTTGATTTCAGTCAGGTCCTGATCCCAGAGTCATGAAATCAAGCCCCACGTTGGGCTCTGTCTGCACTGTGCATGGCAGCTGCTTACGACTCTCTCCCCCTCTGTCCCTCCTCATGTCCCTCCCCACCTTGCACCCCCATGCACACACACATGTGCACTGTATATATTGATTAAGAATAATTTCTGATTTAGATATTGAGTGAAAAAAGGCTAAATGCAGAATTTGTGTGGTATTCTATTTAAGTATTTGCCCCAATGAGGGATGGGAGAAAGAAACATTCTTGTTCTCTTTTTGTCTATGTCTTAATCATTTGCACAGGCGCACACAATTACCCAAAGGATGTGGAAGAGCTATTTCGAACTTTGAGAGTTTAGAGTTTGATTTGATTTTGTTTTGTTTTGGTTTTTGACTCCTGAATATTGAAGAGATCCTTTTAAAGTCCTACATTTTGGGGCACCTGGGTGACTCAGTCAGTTGATCATCTGCCTTTGGTTCCGGTCATGATCTCAGGGTCCTTGGATAGAACTGGGCTTCCTGTTCAACAGGGAGTCTGCTTCTCCCTCTGCCCCTCCCCTCCACCCCACTCATGCTCGCTCTCTCTCTCTCTCTCTCTCACAAGACAAGTAAATAAAATCTTTTAGAACAAATGAAGTCCAACATTTCTATTAAAGGTATGATGAGTTCTTTTTTTTTAAGATTTTATTTATTTTATTTGACACAGAGAGAGAGAGATCACAAGTAGGCAGAGGCAGGTAGAGAGAGAGGAGGAAGCAGGCTCCCTGCTGAGCAGAGAGCCCTATGCGGGCCTCGATCCCAGGACGCTGAGATCATGACCTGAGCTGAAAGCAGAGGCTTTAACCCACTGAGCCACCCAGGCGCCCGGTGTGATGAGTTCTATGGCCAGTGTGAATTCTTCTAGGTAGCAGTAGTATAATTCAGAAAGTACTTTTCTATTTGTTTTGTTTTAATAATAGTATTGTTTCTGCCAGCTTAACACTAATTGTAATAATCAAAGATGCTATTGATTATATGATACAGAGTCAATTTTGAGATTAATAAAACACTATTACATTCAGTATACATTAATTTTTTTTAAAGATTTATTTATTTATTTCACAGAGGGAGAGAGATCACAAGGAGGTAGAGAGGCAGGCAGGGGGTGGTGGGAAGCAGGCTCCCCGCCGAGCAGAGAGCCCGATGCGGGCCTCGATCCCAGGACCCTGAGATCATGACCTGAGCCGAAGGCAGAGGCTTTAACCCACTGAGCCACCCAGGCGCCCAGTATACATTAATTTTTAAACAAATTCATGCCTAGTTCAAGAATATTAGAATGAGTGAATGAGTGTAGTTCAGCAAGGGGGGTGGATGGTGCGAGACAGAGATTTAAGGAAAGGTTTTGAGAACATTCTGTGGGACCATCAATAGGAGATTGAACTGATTGGAATGTAAATACAGGTTCTTAAAACTAAGACTTTGAGGGTGTTGCTATGAGAACAAACCTCATCAGTGCTTCTTTTCACAGTGTAGTACCCATAAATTCCCTCTAATGCTTATGTGGTCATGTTAAGTATTTCTGGTTGTTGTTATTGCAAAGGGCCACAAATTGGCATCTTCAGTGCACAGCCGTTTAAGAAATTCTAACCACAGGCTCATTTCTTCTTTCTTTTTCTTTCTTTCCTTTTAGCAGTAGGTGGAACTTTCATTAACCTAATAAACTACTTACCAAAAATCTACAGCAGGCATCATACTCAGTGGCTAATGTTGAAGCTTTTTCTCTGAGATCAACAAAGATAAAAAAGGATTCTCCTTATTTTTTTTTTTTAATTTTATTTATTCATTTGACACAGAGAGAGAGATTACAAGTAGACAGAGAGGCAGGGAGAGAGAGAGGAGAGAGGAGGAAGCAGGCTCCCCGCTGAGCAGAGAGCCCGATGTGGGCCTCGATCCCAGGACCCTGAGATCATGACCTGAGCCGAAGGCAGCGGCTTTAACCCACTGAGCCACCCAGGCGCCCTTGGATTCCCCTTATTATTACTACTACTTCTTGTTCTTCTCCTTCTCCCCCTCCCTCCTATCCATCCTCCTCCTCCCCTTCTCCCACTATCCCCTTCACCTCCTCCTCCTCCCAGCTTTATTGTGATGCACTTGATATATAAAAAAAAACCTCCAAAAAACAAAAACAACAAACCACATTACCTTCATTTCTAATATAATCCCATCTTTTTTTTTATAAGACTTTTTGCAGATGGGTTGCGTGAAGACGCCTCCTTGTATGTCTACACTAGCTAGCTAGCTACTTTAGTGTGAGTGTACAGATGAGCAGGGAGTTAACCTGAGAACCAGCTAGTTGTGGAAACAACTGGAGTCCTGTGTTCTCTTCAATAGAAAAATGCCTTTTCTTAGTTTTGCTAGAAGGCTTCCCCCCCCCCCCGCCCCCCCCGGAGGTCTTTTGAAGAGTTACCATGCTTATTTTCCTTGCTTCTATCAAGTCATGGTTGATCCTTGAGTCATACCTGGGTTTGCTTGTTGCCTTCTATGCTGAGAAAGCCTTGTGCCTGAAACTAAAGTCCCTGAAACTAAGTTTTAAACTTTTCTTCTGTACAATGGGGTCTGGTGGAGTTGCCCTCCTGGAGTTGACTGGGAAGATTGAATTGAGTCCTGTAAAGTACTGTTAGCACAGTGCCTGGTGCATGGGAGATGGCTAGTTAAGACTGATCATTTGTCGCCCTCACCTTCATCATCATCATTATCATCATCTTTTTTGGGTAGAAGGCCAGATGGTGAATATTTTAGGCTTTGCAGGTCATACTGTCTCTGTGACAACAACTCAGCTTTGCCCCTGTAGCAGGAAAGCAGCCATGGATGTTCTGGAAACAAGTGGTGTATAACTGTATTTCAGTAAAACTTTGTTAAATAAAACCATTTATTAAAATCAGGGTGGATTTAGCACATATACAGTCTATAAACAACATAGCTGTGTGCCAGGAAAACCTTACAAAACCAGGCAAGTTAGATTCTGCCCGTGGGATATAGTCTGCTGATCCCATTTCTATAGGAACAGTTCTCAAACCTTTAAACCTCTGGTATCCTTTACACTCTTAAACATTAGGGAGGACCCCTAATAGCTTTTGTTTATGTGGGTTTACTTCGATGGGTATTTGCCCTATTAAAGTTTTAAACAGACATTAAAAAAAATTAAACCACTAAAAATAAAACTAAAAAAACCATAGCACAGTAACATAAATAACATTTTTATGAAAAGAAACTATTTTCCAAAACAAGAAATGTTAGTAGGAAGAATGGCACTGCTTTACCTCCCCCCCACCTGCCAAATCTAATGTCTGACTCAACAGAAAACAGCTGGATTTCCTAACTGCTTTTGCATTCAATCTGTTGAGATGTTCCAAGTCTTGAGGTCTCTCAGAGACTCCAGCTTTATCCCCTGAAAGCATCTTGGGGGGGACCCCCAGGGGTCTCTGGACCACACTTTGAGAATCCCTGTTTTGTAGACATCATCAAGGGAGACTGAATTAGGTGCTACCCTGTAAGTACCAGCTGCTTCCACCTTCCATTTCCAAGTTCCTTTGTCATCTTACTCTGTGCTGAAAGTGAAGGATTCGTTGTTCTTCCCTTCCCCCCACTGCAGGAGGCATATTTAGTCGTGTGGTAAGAGTTTATGAAAGCAGGTTTGCTTTATTTTCTGAGATGATTGTCACCTTAGCTTAAATTGTCTGCGGCTGCATTGCAATAGAGTTTTACTACTGTAGAGAAACAAAAGCCAGGAGAGAGTCTGAATTCACTGGAGTAAAGGAGAACAAAAGAGGGGAGCTTCAGAACAGGAAAATGCTTCTGATAACAAAGAAGCCTAAAAGACTGATTTGCATAAAATTGAAACACTTGAGAAAGTCCTAGAAAATAAGGTTAAATGCAGAAAGAGACTCAACCCTAGAGTGGCTGCTTTTGAAATAACTTTGCAGGATTTTGAAGCACAAATGTCTCCTACTTCAGTGTTGAGGACTCTTGAACTCTAGGGCAAAGATACTTGGAAGTCTGGATTATTGGGCGGCGGGGGGGGGGAGAATGTGTCCCTGCGGTCCTCTTGGAATTGATCATTATTTAGTGAACAGGTGGCTCTGAATACCTTTGGATTTTTCATGCCCAGGCGTCCTTATTTCTTTGTATACAGTCCCTCCCCCCAAGGATTGCCATTGGCTGACGGAACCTGACTTTTCAACCAAGAAATAAGTTGACTCACGCATTGCTAAAACTGTACTGTGAAATCCCAATATAAATCCATCTATGTGTGATTTTCCTCAGAAAGAAAGGCAGAACTACTTTATCTAGATCTGTTTTGTTCATAGATACTGGCGAGCAAATAGATTGGGGGATAAAACTGCAAATAAGCTGAGAATGTGCAACGTCAAGATTTTGTGTAGCCCCGACTAGATAGAAATGAATATTAAAGTAATTCAGCACAGTGCTAAAAGCTTGTACCTAATTGCCTTTTCTGTATATTTAGCTTAACTTTAAGGGAAATTTATAACTAAATTGGGCTCAATGAATTCCCTGGTTGCCTACTTTTATTACACATGATAACATATTTTGGTTTAATTTACCTCTTAGCACAGTGATACTTCGCTGAGGAGACAAGTATGTACCTGGAAGGTGGTGAAGTGAACTTGACTGCCTTTGGCAGGTGAATGCTAGGGCTTCCAAAAGAAAGAAAGAAAGAAAAAGAAAGAGTGACAACAAAACAATCCTACCTTGTTGGAGGATGCTCACATTTTGGGCTTTCCCCGCATGGAAAAGGATAAATATCCCTATTTTCTCAGACTCCTGTGTGGCTCTGTCCCTTTCATTCTGTGTCCCGCCCCCCCCCCTTATGACATCTGTTACTTGGATCCCCCTCTGCCCCTGTGAATCTTAAATTGCATGCTTTTCTAGTCCACAGGAAATATGAGTAAAACATACACACCAGTCTGATGGAAACAAATCTGCGTCCCTATGGGGAATGCTACCCCTGTAGGCTTTGCCTCTATCCAAGGGCGAAAGGCCCTTCTTCCGAATAGGGAACCCCAGCCATTAGCAGAGGAGTGAGCACGGTGCAGGAAGGTAAGGCTCCTGGTTTTCTGGAAACACGTAGTGTAGTGTGGGAGACTTAGTAGTTGCTCCTTTCCCCCTCCCCCACCGCCCCCCTCGCCAAGCCCCTTTGTTTACTGCTGGCTACATGTTTCTTCCTGTGTGTTCACCGAGCACTCCCCCACGGCGCCATATGGGCCTTTTCCTCTGGTGATTAATCAGGCTGCATGCTGGGCGCTCTGATTCTTGGGGGACCGCGCTTCCTCATGGTCCTGTCAGAACATGCAGAATAGCAGTGTGATACGCCTCCCCTTCGCACCCACTGCTAACAAGGTATGTGACAGCTCCTCCGCTGCACCTCGGCAGCAGGACGCGGAGGCAGGAGCCTGGGGGACGAGCCACTTCATTTTCAGCCCGCCGGTGGGGCTCAGGCCCAGGAGGCCCCAGGCGCATTTTCTTTATGCCGCCTCTCTAGCTGCACGCCGGGGTGGGAAGAATGTATTTGTTCTCGTGGAGTGTGGTTTTGTGGGCTGAAAGGGGGGGTCGGAAACAGCCAGTGTCCACCCCCAGGGGCTGCTCCTTACCTCTGTAATATGTCGATGAAGAGAAGTGAGCCCAGAAGTGGCCGGAAGAGGTCCCCTCATCCTGGGGATGATAGAAATCATAGCACCCCGTGTCGTGAGACATCCTGGGAACATCGAGCCCGTCCTTACCCTGCTCACTCTTTTTACCCCAACTTGGTGAGAAGACGGCCTGTTCTCCCCATTTCTCTTCCACGAGAGAAAATGGAGGCCCAGGAAGTTGAGCATCTGACTTCAGTATCTCACCGAGTATGTGGCAGAGTTGGAGTTCTATCTTTTCACTTCTCTGTAAGTGATTAAAGTGTTTTGGTAGTTTGACTTAGAATCTAAGTTAATATACAAATAAGTTTACATATTAAGATGTAATTTAATTGGTCCTTTATCCTCAGGGTTGGTACTTTGCCACTACCCTCAGGTGATGATGTTGTAGGTTTTTTGGTGAAAGTTCACTGGGTTGGTACTTAGAGATGTGAAAAGAAAAATCTGTTTCCTCTACTTGGTGCGACTACCACGCTCTCACAAACCTCAGACACCAGATGTGTGTTATTTTTTCCGCACTGAGCAATTCTCCACTTCTTTGTAGACACCAACTGGGTGCCTTACAATTTAATCCAGTGTGCTTGGAGGTAGCCTCAGATCCCAGAGGTTAAGGGCTTAATCCCACAGGATTGAGTGTCCTCGCCATTCCCCTCCTACGCACACACGGAGACGTGTGCGCATGCTCGCGCACACGCACACACGTGCACACACACGTGCACACATACTCTTCAGATGACAGTTGCACGATGGGTCTCCAGGTTACCCAGAACTTCTGTCCGACTTGGTTACAAATCAAAGGTACCCACAGTTCCTTCCTCAGATCCGGTCATTTGCTGAAATGACTCAGAACTTGGGAAAGCTGTTTACTTACTAGATTACTGGTTTATTGCAAAAGGGACCTGAAAGGATGTAAATGAACAGCCAGATGAAGAGATAAATAGGGCAAAGTCTGGAAGGGTCCCAAGCGCAGGAGTGGCTGTCCCTGTGAAGCTTCAGGGTGTGTCACCCTCCTGGCACGAGGATATGTTCTGGTTCAAGCGTGAAAGCTCTTCCCACCCTATGCTTTGGGGATTTTTATTGTGGCTTTGTAGAAGTCACCTCATTAACATCAACTCAGGTGTGGTTGAAAGGGGCTTGTTCATCTTTATAGCTGGTAATACTTAGGAAATCCCAGGGGTTTCAGGAGCTCAGTTCGGAATTGGGGCAAAGACCAAACATACATTTCTTATTGTAGGTCACTAAATCACAAGATTTTCTTAGCAAACTTGTGTTTGCCTCACTTACACAGGCGCCAGACCGTGAAACTGTCCACCCTTTCAGTTTGTTTTCAGACTTACGCCTTTTTGTAAAAATAGACACAGGATGCCAGAAGAATGTGTCTTCTCCGGATTGCTGGACTCAAAGGTTAGGAAGAAGTTTCGGCTACAGTAATGTCAGACTCCCTAAGATTGGGGTTGAGAGGGACTATGTTTAATGAGGCTGGTACTTTTTCTATTTTGGCCTTGTTATATTTAATACCAAGTCTGGGTAACAAAGGTTGAGTGATCCAAATTCAGAAACCAGAAATAGTGTTTCCCAAAGCTGTGGAACATTTTAGAGAGTTGACATCGTTTTCTTTCTTTCTTTCTTTTTTTTTTTCTGTGCTCCCCTTGTGTTAATTGATTGTGTGGCCTTGGGAAAGCCACTTTCTCTCATACTTTAATTTGTTCAATTTTAAAATGGGATGTACAGGATTTCTGCAACGGTTCTTAACCTTTTCTTGGTCTCTTTGATCCCTGCGATAATCTGAGGGTGATTCTCTCTTAGAAACAAATACAGATTTGTGTCAGACTTGATATGGGCTTCTTCATGCGTATTTCCTCAGGATTCCTTAGTTATACAGGATTTTTCCAATTCTAATATTAGATGAAAGGTTACCTCTCTGCATTTTGGAAGAGAAATCTTTTATTGCATTGGGTTTATTGTTTGGATGCTGGTAGATACTATCATAATCAAAATGAAAATGATCTTCCATGGTCACCCTATAACAAAAGTGAGCTGGATGGTCACATCTCTGTGGCCTGCCACTCTGAGGCAGCCTTGTGCTGTGAGAATGGAAAAGTGAGTCAGACTCCAGCCCTGCCCTCCTAGGATTTACGGTTAGGAAGGACAGGAGGGACAGGAGAAGTAGGATGCAACATGGTGAAGAGCTGTTGGAGAGGAGGGGCAAAATTGGTGGTCTGCGAAGGCAGGTAGTAGTATAATGGCGAGTAGTGTGGTTTCTGGAGGTAGACAGAGGTAGACCGGATGGGAGTCTCTGACCTATGTGGGCCAGTTATTTAACTCTCCGTGTGTCTTATTTGTCCTTCTGTGAAAAGAGTATACATAATTATGTAACCATCTTTGAGGATTTTAGAGGTTTTTTGTTTTTTTTTAAAGATTATTTATTTGACAGAGACACAGCGAGAGAGGAAACATAAGCGGGGTGTGGGAGAGAGAGAAGCAGGCTTCCCACGGAGCAGGGAGCCCGATGCAGGGCTCATTCCCAGGACCCTGGGGTCATGACCTGACTGGAAGGCAGACGCTTAACCAACCGAGGCACCCAGGTGTCCCTGGACTTGAAGCCTTCAACCTTCAGATCAACTATGTCTTCAAGCAATCAACAGTCTTCACGTGACAAAGATCTGTCCTTTTAGAATTCTGACTGCCTTCCACAAAGCCCCAGAGGATTTTGGAGTTGTAAATGAGTCAAGGCAGTTACTCAGCCTTGGCTCTGTTTGACACATTGAACCAGGTCATTCATTCATTCATTGCTTTGGGGTCACCGTCCTGTGCATTGTAGGATGGTTAGCAGCCTCCTTGGCCTCTCTCTACCCATTACATTCCTCCCCTTGTAGCAGCCAAAATGTCTCTAGGCATTACCAAATGTCTTGGAGGAGGTAACATCCTCTGCCTGCCCTCACCCCCTTGAGAACCACTGGCCTTATGTTAAATTCGATTTTCTAAATGCTATGGAAAAAATCTTGGTGACTACTGCCTTAAAGAAAAATTTTTTTAGGTGCACCTGGGTGGCTGTTGGTTAAGCATCTGACTTTGGCTCAGGTCATGATCCCAGGGTGCTGGGATCGAGCCCCATGTCAGGCTCCCTGCTCAGTGGGGAATCTGCTTCTCCCTCTCCCTCTGCTGTTCCCCTTGCTTGTGCTTTCTTGCTCGTATGCTCGCTCTCAAGTAAATAAAATCTTAAAAAAAAATTAGAAAAACTTTTGAATAAAGCCATAATTCTCTACCTAATGCCCCATTGGTGGAAACAAAAGCAAGATACTAACAAAACCCAGGTAACAAAAGTCTGTCTTGTTCCCTGCTTACTGAATTATTGATATGCTCTCTAGGATGAACTGCATTCATTCAGGTAGGATTAATACCCACCTGCTTCTTGAAGAATCGTTGCTATCGCCTGCTTCCGGCCTCTGGCTGCTGTGATGTGACAATTTCTGTTACCTGCCCATTTGCAGCCCAGCTTCCTGCGAACAGGCTCTGTTCTCCTGGTCCTTGCTCAGAGCAGAGCTGCTAAATGATGATAAAGCCAGGCTGCTCTGCCGAGAGAGCACTAGCCTGCTGTGGGTGTGGGCGCAGGTGCCAGGCCGTGGGGGCGATAAAAGACCCATGCAGGAAGGGCTTTGGGTGGCTGAGACACAAGCCCTGGGTATTCGCTCCTCACCAGTTAATGACCACACACTCCAGAGCTATCAACCAAGAAGTGGTGCATGGGGCGCTGGGGCTGGGTGTTGCATTGGAGAGGATGCCTGGGACAGGCCTGAAGAATGGGTGGCTGCGGCCCTTCTGGGAAAGCCCTTGGCCACCAGGGAGTGCTGTAGCTGTGGTTTGCTTGGTGGGGGAGGAAGTCGGAGGTTGGAAAAGAGGAGGTAGGTAGATTCTGATTCTTCTTCCTTTATTCTCCCTTTCTTTGTTCTCAGATGTTTGATTTCTGGCTTTGGATTTTGTGGACCAGTTTCAAATAAAATTTGAGGGCTGATGTCAAGTAGCTGACCTTTACATTTGTCCATTAAGGATGTATAAAGAAAAAAAAAAGAAACTATTTACTGTCACTGTCCTCGCATAAAAGAAAAGATGTTTTGTCCCCAAAGAAGTGGGAAGAATGTGACTGTGGAATAAAGAGGAGTCGTTTATGTGGAATAAATTTGGGGTTCCGGAAGATGTAGCCAGCGGCCCTTCTTTTCCCCTCTTTTCCCAGGGCTAGGGGAAGAGATCCCTGAAGGTCGCTCCCTTGTTTTATTGCATTGTGTTGAATGATGGTTGAATTAGTGAGCGGTGCTCTCACGCCTTTGCCTGCCCTGGTGGGGACTGGTGGTTGGGCAGAGGCTGTGATGCCCCTGATATCTGAGGTGACTTCCTGAGGGCATTTCTCTCATTTATTCCTGTACTCCTCTCCCCACGTTTTCCCTCCGACCTTCCGCTAGATGGCTGGCAAGAGTGTCGCAGTATCCACACATAGTCCCACTCCCAAGATGCGGTCCCTTTCTTCTGCTTTCTCTTTCCTGTTGCTTCTTTGTGCCCTCATGTTGTAAGACAGTGAGTCCCCAGTGTCTCCCCCAGGTCTGGAGAGGGGTGGCTACTGCGAGTGCAGAATGGGATCCCTGTCAATGCAGACAGGATGAAATGCTGTGGCTGCGAAGGGAGCGTTTGGAATTGGGGGCTACCTGTCCTTAAATAAAAGAACAGCTCCATTAAAAAAAAAAAAAAAGAAAAAGAAAAAGGCTTGGGAGAATGCACAGGATCCAGCTGGGAGTTGTCCCAAGGGGTAAGTGCCCAATATGACCTGCACTTCGATTTAAATCAAGGCCCTGAGTGGTTTCTTCTACTAATAACTGGGCAACACAGTATCTGTAAAGCTATCAGTGAAGGGAGCTCTTCATTTCTGGCTTTGGAGACTGAGCATTGAAAGGACATTTTGTTGATTTCTTTCTTTGATTTTATCTTATTCTGCCAGTGTGTTAATATTTTTAGTTTTCTTTTTAGTTAGAAAACAATATAGGAATACATTGCAGTTTAAAAAATTGTAACAATACGGAAACACACTTGACTAGCCCCTCTTAATTCCAGACCCCTTTGAAAGATAAATGCAATGAAGTTTGTGCCTTTACTGTGCTTTTACATATAGAAAATATCTAATTTTCATGTCGTGTGAATGATACACAAATGACCCCTGAACAATGTGGATTTGAACTGCATGGGTTCACTTACATGTGGATCTTTTGTGATGAATATACCACAGGACTATAAATGTATTTTTTCTAATGTGTGATTTTCTTTTAGTTTTTTTAAAGATTTTATTTACTTATTTGACCCAGAGAGACAGAGAAAGAGAGAATGAGCACAAGCAGGGGGAGCAGCAGACAGAGGGAGAAGCAGACTCCCCATTGAGCAGAGTGTCCAACATGGGGCTCGATCTCAGGACTCCAGGATGATGACCTGAGCCGAAGGCTTAACCGACTGAGCCCCCCTGGTGCCCCCTGTATGATTTTCTTAGTAACATTTTCTTTTCCCTAGCTTGTTTTATGGTAAGAACATAGTATGTAATACATATAACATACAAAATACATGTTAAGTGCTAGTTATGGGTAAGGCTTTTGGTCAGTAGTAGGCTATTAGTAGTTAAGTTTCTAGGGAGTTGAAAGTTACAGGTGGAGTTTTGACTATGTAGTGGGGGATTAGGGCCCATTGCCCCTGTGTTCAAGAGTCACCTGTATGTGTGTTGCTAGACAACCTACTTTTTTTCTGCATTTAATATATCTTGGAGATCTGCACAGGTCATTCCATAAATAAAGTCCTCATCCTTGTTCACGGCAGCATAGTATTCCATAATAGAGCTATGCCCTAGCTTCTAGAACTGTTCATGATTGTATGCTACTACAAATAATGCTGCCGTGAAAGCCTTAGACTTAGTACCTGCATCTTCTTGCACATAAGCCTTTGTACCTATGATTAAATACAGAGAACTTTAATTGGTTTTAAGGGTATTTTTAATTTTAATGTATATTTTTTCCTCCTGAAAATGCTGTCACTTTGTGATACTTCCATCCATAATGAACGCAAAGACTATCTTCATTCTGTATATCCCAGCCAATTGCTGCTCTAAGTCCATTAAAAAGATACCGAGTCACTACGACGGGGTGACCTGAATACTGTCTGTCCTCTGTACCAGCGAGGGGAGCATTGCAGTTTCAAGTCCTCACTTGGGCAGAGTGACCTGCCTCCAGCAGCAGCTGCAGAAGCCAAGGGACACTTTCACTCACCCGCGTGTAGCTTCTTTAACTCACCAAAACCTTTGCTCATTAGATCTTTTCTCATGAGCTCCCTGTTACTTAGGTTGATAGTGTGTAAAAATTTAATTCTGAATGGAGAAATGGAGAACAGTGGTCTGGGTTTCCTAAAACTTGGTTTGGGAACATGTTATTTTTCACGTGGCTGTTTCCAAACCGCCTTTGAGGTGACGGGCCCCAAGAACACAAATCAAACAGGATAATTTTAGAAATTGTCCCAAGGTCTGGCAAGTTCGGACTCCTCGGTCTGTCAGAAGGAAGTAAACACTAGGAGTAAGACCGCACTTAAAACAAAGCAACCGGCCGCAGGTAGGTTACTTGAGCGCTATGAGGGCTGGGGCTTTTGGTGGCGGAAGTCCATTCCGTGTTTTAGTCCTTCCCACAGCTCCCTGGAATCAGAGCTCATGTTCTCTCCAGTTTGCAGATGGGACCACTGAGGCCCATGGGAAGCAGCCTACATGTTGTGGATACAGCCAATAAAAGGACAAACCAGAAAATGCATGTGACAGAACTCTGCCTGTCAGAACAGACTCTTGACTAGGGGTCTGCAAATGTGACCCATCACCTGCTTCTGTACAGCCCACCAGCTAGGAACAGTTTTGACATTTTTAAATGCTTGCCTTTAAGGGATTACATAAATACCTACATCATCTTGATTTTTACTTCTTGGCCCACAAAGCTTTAGATGTGTTTTATTTAGCCTTTACAGAAAAATTCTGCAGTCCTTGCTTTTGACTATTATGTCAACTACCTAAGACCAAAAAGGAACGTTTGCACATAAATTGGAAAGGCAGGTAGGCTGGTGGTTCTCAGACATTAGCATGGGTCAGAATCGTGTGGAGACTTGTTCCAACACCCATTACGGGCCCTAAGAGGAGTGGCATTTTTAACAGTTTCCCAGGGGACCTGATACTGCTGTTCCTGGGAATGCACTAGAAGCCTTGACTGAGTGCGGAAAATGAGGAGGAGAAATGAAGGAGAAATGAGACCTGCAAGACGGTTCTCACTCCAGTTGCTGACAGCCTGAGCCGTAGGTTTGTAGAATGACAAAATTGTGCATTAAGTAAAAAAAAGCTCCTGTGTGGGGAATGAAGAAATTTAAAATACAGTAGCAAAAGCTGGATGAGAATAGATAGCTAGTGGTTAAGAACTTCATTTTTTCCTCTGAAATATTTTCATCCTTCATGTGATTAAATATATATTTAAACCTGTTTTTTATTTAAATGATGATAATTGATATCAATTATTGATAACTTACTGTATTCCAATCTCTGTGCTAAACTCTTAAAGGGATCCTATGGGGTTAGATAATAATATCTCCATTTCAAAAGCAAATAAGTGGGGAGCTAAGATGTTAAGAGCTCTGAGAAGTAATTTCCCACCCAAGTCACTTGGCTAGTGAGTGCCCCCTGATCTTTTAGACCCTTCTTCATGATACGATGTCTCCATTACTCTCTTATCATCCCTTCATCTCTTCACCCTCCTCCGTGGCAACCACGTGCGAATCCTGTCTTTCTCTTCAAACTTACAAACGTGTTACCCTGGGAAAAAATGGCTTGTTAGGTAAATTGTTATGAGTGATATTTTCTTAGAAAAAGCTTTTGATTCTAGTTTAACTGTCATAATTATTTTTTAAAATTTGAATTATGGAAAAATTTTACATACCGAACAGACACCAGACACTCACATTGAACAGATGCTAATATTTTGATCACAGTGGCTTCAGAAATTTTTTTTTTAAAGGAAAAAAGCACCAGAGAATTGCTAAGCTCCTAAACATCTACAGTCCTTGCTTTCCTACTTAGAGGAATGCCTTGTTTTGCTTATGCATACCTACCTATGTATCCCAAATACCGAAACATGCAGGGGAAATCATATATGTCGGCTTCAGCATGTGATATTATCATCGATCATGTGCTGACAGTTTATTACGTGATGACATTAGATGAGAGAATGGTGTTCTTTGATGGTCTGGAGGATTTGTAGGCTGATGAATAACATCTATCACCTTCAGGAATTCCTGTCTGGCACCCAGTTCCCCAGCCTTCATCATCCAGGGATTTTACTGTTGTTTGTTGGTTCTGTTTGGATTCTCCAGTGTCTTGAAAGTTCCTAGGATACATCTTTGAGTTTGGATCTTTAAGTTCCTATCAGAGTTTTGAGAGAGTCTTTGAAGCTCTGGTATTTTAAGTCCCTGTAGCCACCAGGTGTTTTGCTAGGCGAGAGAGACCAGCAGAGAACGAGACACATGAAGGAGTCCATCCCCATCGAGCTTCTCTTCAGGTTATGCCCATTCTCATCCCCACCTCCCCCAGTGCCGTATAGATGATTTGTCTGAAGGTTACTCATACTCGTAGTTCAGTGGAGCCCTGGATTCTACATGCTGGTCTCAGCGTTCAGTAGTGGTTACCCTTATCCTTGTGCCTGTGGCAAGCAGTGTGCCCCAGTTTTTGGTTCGTAGAAGGTGGTCACCTTATCTATTATGTGGCAATGAGGCATCCGCCTTCTTATTAAATGGCCTGCAAAATTATGTGCCCATTTCCATTTGTTATTCGTCAGTGTGCTAATTGCATGGGTGATTTAAATGTTAAAAAGGCTTTAAAGCATTTGTTGTAATAATTAACAAAGGATTGGTAGGTTACAAATGAATGATAATGCCATATTTTAAAAATACAATGTTATATATCTGTGCAAAGTGGTATATGTCATGAAACATTAATATTCAAATGAGAGATTTGAACTGAATGATCTCTAAAATCCTTTCTAGTAAGTTCTTTCTGGTTTTCTAAAGTACAAGCACTATAACTGTTAATCTATTTCGTGAGACATCAACTGCGTCCATTCAGAAAAACCTCAAGGAGAGGCCCCAGTCTGCCTTTTGTCATATATCAGTGTATTAACTGACCCTTGGGTAGGGGACTAGGGATTGCTGATTTTCTTCTCTTCCTTTGCAACAATAGGAGCTCAGTTTTTCTAGGCAGACACAAAGCTGCATGGAATAAGGTCCAGCTTTTAGCCTCTGTGGTTATGTGTGATTTAAGTTTTGGCTGATGGGATATAAGTGGAAATGGCACGCAATGTCCGGAAAGTTTCCTTAAAGGGAAGGAGGCATTCCTTCATTATTTCTTCCTTCTTGTTAGCTGGAATGTGGACATAATGGCCGGATCTTGAGCAGTTACGTAGGAACATGAGGTCGGTATTATCAGAGCCAGAGGGTAGAAGCAGTCTGGGTAACACTTTATATATGTGTATATATGTATTTGCATATTATTTCTTGCAGAAGGATCTCTGGGTGAGAGGTTGATTAAGGGACTGCAGTTCAANGCCAGAGGGTAGAAGCAGTCTGGGTAACACTTTATATATGTGTATATATGTATTTGCATATTCTTTCTTGCAGAAGGATCTCTGGGTGAGAGGTTGATTAAGGGACTGCAGTTCAATACAGGCTCTGCTTCCCAAGGTGTGTATCTGGGGAAATGTTGGGCCTTTTGCTTTCTACAGAAGGATCACATGCTTACTAAGCCTTNGATCATGACCTGAGCCGAAGGCAGCGGCTTTAACCCACTGAGCCACCCAGGCACCCTTGCATATTATTTCTTGCAGAAGGATCTCTGGGTGAGAGGTTGATTAAGGGGCTGCAGTTCAGNTTAAGGGACTGCAGTTCAATACAGGCTCTGCTTCCCAAGGTGTGTATCTGGGGAAATGTTGGGCCTTTTGCTTTCTACAGAAGGATCACATGCTTACTAAGCCTTGTACCCACAGGGCTGCTTTTACCCTGAGGGGTACCTTTCCCTGATTTATTCACAGGTGCCACATGAGCCTTGTTACTCTGGACTGCCTCAGCAGCTCCAGACCTCCCTAACTTTGAACTTGATTAATAGTAGAGAGAAGTCACCCTTATCTTGTTTTAGTCACTATTGTGTTGGCATTTTCTATGACTGGTGCTTTCATAGGCACCACTAAACCTGATAAGTATATCACTTCTTTGCAAAGGTTAGTTTGGACTTTTTGTTTGCTTGCAAACAACAGAACCATATCTGGGCAAGTCAAGTCAACTAGAGTTTTGTGGAGGGTTATCAGGAGCTCACACAATAGGCAAGGTCATCGGCAAGGAACACAGTAAAGCCAGGAGGCTGGGGAGCGGGAGAGTCTGGCCAGGGGTGCATCACCGGCCGCAAGGAAGAGTAAGCCCCCAGCCTTGTCTTTTCTCCTAAGGAGCTCATTTGTGATTCAGCGGCAGCACGAGAGCAGGGTGTCCAGTTGGCAAGGCGTCGAGGCCCATGTCCTGACTCCATGGGTTCCAGTTCTNCACTAAACCTGATAAGTATATCACTTCTTTGCAAAGGTTAGTTTGGACTTTTTGTTTGCTTGTAAACAACAGAAACCATATCTGGGCAAGTCAAGTCAACTAGAGTTTTGTGGAAGGTTATCAGGAGCTCACACAATAGGCAAGGTCATCGGCAAGGAACACAGCAAAGCCAGGAGGCTGGGGAGCGGGAGAGTCTGGCCAGGGGTGCATCACGGGCCACAAGGAAGAGTAAGCCCCCAGCCTTGTCTTTTCTCCTTAAGGAGCTCATTTGTGATTCAGCGGCAGCACGAGAGCAGGGTGTCCAGTTGGCAAGGCGTTGAGGCCCATGTCCTGACTCCATGGGTTCCAGTTCCTGTAATGGCAGCATACACATCTGGGCTGACCGATTAATGGCCTGCAGTGAAAGAAGCATGCTTTTCCAAAAAGCCATGGACGCTGCTGGGAACATGTGGGATGGATGCTGAGCACCAAAAAAGAAATAAAAGAGAACTAAATAGTAGAAGAGGACAGAGGAGGCACCTGGCTGGCTCAGTTGGTAGAGCGTGAGACTCTTGATCTTAGGGTCATGAGTTCTAGCCCCACATTGGGTGTAGAGATTACTTAAGAATAAAATCTCTTAGAAAAGAAGAAGAAGAAGAAGAAGAAGACGGTGATAACATGTGATCATACCACTGGGTACTTTCAAAAGAAGAACTAGAATAGAGTGAACGCTAGTTTCCCACCAAAGGTCTTTTTTTCCTCTTTGGCACCTCATCTCCACCGTTTAGAAGGGAGTGCTGTTTCTGTGTCGATGAGTCCACAGAGTGATCACCAGATCCTTATTGCCTGCCTGCCGCGTACCAGGCAGTGTGCTAGAGACGACAGGGACATCGTGACGTAAATAGCTGGAGAGGACCCTCCCTGTGGTGAGGGAGCCCAGAGACCTGGAGAGGCTGCAGACATGGCTCTGTCCACCTGTCATTCCTCCCCCCCCCTTATAACTCTTTAGGGAATGCTTTGTTTGCTTTTTTCCCAGAATTGGGGCTGATGTCTCAAGGCTGAGGGCCTCGCATCATCTCGAACCCTGCAGAGGTCCGTTTCTGCCTCTGAAGTGCTATTTTGCGGTAATTTTATGGTTTTGCTTTATGAATAATTTACCCATAGAGTCCTAATATCTCTGAACGACTGTGAGTTTTGGTGTTCATCAAGGATATGTCTCAACTAGAGGAGAGAAATCAATTTCTTATTACAAAGCAAAGCAAAACCATGAGATCATCTGCCCTATGGGAAAGCAGTATATTTTATAAACAATTTGGATTATTATTATTTAAGTCAGGAACCCTTGGATATATAAATAAATTACTGTTCCTTCTCATAAAGAAAATAGTATGCTTATTACTCTCCTTAGGTATGTCCCAACCACCTGCTGTTCTTACTGGGTTATAGAATGTCGTGTAGTCACAGCATTTTTTTCTTCAAAGATTTTATTTATTTAATCATGAGAGACAGAGAGAGAGGGCCAGAGGGAGCAGGGAACCCAACACGGGATTCAGTGCCAGGATCCCGGGGTCATGACCTGAGCAAAGGCAGACACTTAACCATCTGAGCCACCCAGGTGCCCTAGTCACAGCATTTTAGGGGCTCGAAGGCAAGCCTGTGCTTAAACCCTCTTGTAAAAATATTTGCCTAATCTTTTTATAAGAATTTCCAGGGACATTGACTCCTAAACTATCTTAGTGACTTCTTTCTTTGTTAAACCCTTCTAGCACTTATTGTAAGAGATATGTTGGTACTCTTGCCTACTTTTCATAAGTGTTTCTTGGAATCACATGCTGTAAAAAGTACTTGTGCCTCTTAAATTCAACAGTCCATACTAGTTGGTTGTGTGTGTGTGTGTGTGTGCGCCTCTTCTGATTAATCTCTGAGTGCCCAAAGGAAAGAATAGTAATAATAGTAATGGTTACAAGTAAGTGCTTCCTAAATGCAATGCAGAATCCTGACCATGACCCTGTGAGATACATATAGTTATTATTCCCATTTTACAGATGGGGAAATCAAGGCCCAGATTCTCAGGGCTAGAGGCAAGAGAACCAGAGCTTGCCTGAGGGAAATCAAAATCACTTTTCTATTTTCCCACAAACCATGAATTGATAGATGCTTTGTGTTTACAATAGGTGTTACTGTAAGGAATGGTTTATGTTTTCTTTTCTTTCCCTTTTTTTTTTTTAAGATTTATTTATTTGTCAGAGAGAGGGGGATTGGAAAAGGGAGAGAGAAATCCAAGCAGACTCTGCACTGAATGTGGAGCCCGACGCAGAGCTCNTAGATGCTTTGTGTTTACAATAGGTGTTACTGTAAGGAATGGTTTATGTTTTCTTTTCTTTCCCTTTTTTTTTTTTAAGATTTATTTATTTGTCAGAGAGAGGGGGATTGGAAAAGGGAGAGAGAAATCCAAGCAGACTCTGCACTGAATGTGGAGCCCGACGCAGAGCTCGATTTCACCAAGAGTTGGATGCTTAACTGAGTACACCACCCAGTGGTTTGTGTTTTCTTGTAGGTATTAGAATATATAAGCTCCTGTTTGACCCAAACACAATTTATAAAAAGTAAGACTCAGAAAACTGTAATATATTTGGAAACTCCAAGTTCCTTTTTTTACCGTTGACCTGTTATATTCAGGAAAGAATTTGTTAATGACATTGCTTATTATCCTTAATTGCTTTTTGCTCTCACCCACTGTAATGGCACACAGAAGTGAAGTGAAAAATGCCAGGAAGATTTGTACTGCATGCTGAGGAAGGCCTGGACCCATCTGACATAACCACTTTCCTGCAGTTTTGGTTTTAGCAAGTTAAAAGGATCTGATGTTTGATGCTGTCCTTTAGTTTTAAAATCCAGGACTGTTTTATATTCATTATTGGGGTTGAGGGGAAAGCAGGAAGGTGGGAGTTTTTCCAGTGTCTCCATTGCTTTGAAATGAATCAGGGAAATTCACTGTGCCCTGAACAGTAGCTTGGGTACCAAGCTTAGTGCTCCCTTGACTTAGCAGCTTTTCTTTGGCCTTCTGGAAGCAGAGGGCACTGAAGTGGCCCCGAGACTCAATAGGACAGCTTGATGAGCTCACCAAGGGAAGCCAGATTTTGCAACAAGGTTGTGATAACCTTTTGGCTTGGTGCCCTGTCCCCTCACGTCCTTTTCCCATTTGTTATAGAAGCATGGATTTCAATGCTATTGGCTTTGAGCAGCCATTGAATTGTGATGCACACAGTGAATTGGAAGTGTGGGTCTTGAGTTGAAAGGGGATAAACAGTCAACATTGAACGCTTACCTGGTTATAGCTTTGTTGGCTTCATAAATTGTCCCTAATGCTCCCTCATGAATGGTACAGGTATTGGCCATCATAAAAGCCATGAAAATCCCTAAACCTCATTTCAGGCAAGGATTTCCACTTTGGCTCTGGCAAAAGCTTTCTCAAACAGCAAGGATTCCATGTATGAGACATTATGATGCTTTTCCTGCTACTGAACCATAAAATCCTACCAGAGAGAGAGAAAAGGGGCAATAGCATATGACTCGCAGAAATCTTTAGGAAGGAATCTGTCCGTCGACTGGTGTGCGTGAAGATGTAATGGAGAAGTGGCGCTGGGGTCCACGTCTTTCCTTAGAACAGAAGGCTCCAGTATTCTCAGGCATTTACCAAGCACCTGCAGCCTTGGGCCTCGACCAGAGGCTACGGGCCTGACTGAGGTGCGGAGCCTTTTCCTACCAAAGCGTCTGAGGAGTGGCATCGTCAGAGGTCGGGCCCCGCTCTCTGTAGGCTCTTCTGGGCCTCCGTGCCTCCTGTTCTCCATCATGCAGCCCGAGACAGCGTCTTGGGTGGCTGTGTGTAGTGGAAGAGAAAGGGCAGTGGCAGGAGGCAGGACAAATCCGTTGGGTGGCGTGCCTGTCCTGTTTTGATGTCTTCCTCCTGTTTTCCTCTTCTCAGCCTCTTACCCTGTTTCCTTCTCGTGGCAGTGAAATGTGCATTACCTCAGACCTGAAGTCTTGTCTCTGGGTTGAGTCTGTGTGCACGTCAGGCTTAGGAAAAATGGGGCTAGCCATTGGGTTGAGTTTCTCGGATCATCACTTTTCTGGTTCTTTACAGAATGACGAAGATTGCATGGGTCCGGAAGTACAGCACGTTCTCTCTTTCCTTGCTTCTCTCCTCGCTGGTATTCCTTCCAGCACTACAAAAGGTCTGTGGTTTCCTTTCTACTGCAGTGTTTCTCAACTTCTTGGGGAGGAGGGGAGGGTGTTTTTGCTACGAAGAGGAGATCTGGTCATGTCTCAAGATGTCACATCTCTGGGGGAGGAGCTTGCTAATGGCACCTGTGGGTAGAGGCCAGCACTGCTGCTCTGTACATCCTGCGGCGTATGGGACAGCCCCCACTCCCAACACACACCCCAACCCCCGCCCACTGCAGCTTATTGTCCGGCCCCCAGTGTCAGAATCCTGCTCTACCGAGACATCTCCCTGGCCACCATGTGAGCCCGTCTTGCCTGGCACGTGCATCATTGGTTGATTTATCCATCCGAAATGTATCAAACTGGTTTCCTAAACCAGTTCATCCTTTTCCCTTTAACTTATATTGCAGACTCTTTTTCTAGACTAGGCCAAACTGTTCGCTGCCTTAAAGGATCATAGGTTCCAAAGTAGGGGAATCAGAATTAGAGATTCTTTTCCTTGGAAGTAATAGCAGTTATCAACCCTTTAGAGGAAAATGCTTGAGTCATCCACAGGGTAGCTCCTCAGCATTATAAGGGCTGGTAAGAGTAGGGGTTTGAGGTTACGTAGTGGTCCAACTGGTAGCTGTCATCATTTAGGTTGATCACTTACTTTGAGCCAAGCCATATGCTGTGTTATTTGTCTGGTCTCTCTTAAACCAAGCCATTTGTCCTTTGGGGCTCACCTTGGCTACCACTTCCTTCAGGAAGCCTTCCTTCATGCCTCAAGGTCGGAGTCCTATACCCCTTCCATGTACCCGTTCCTCTAGCTACAACTCTCAACTCCTTGAGTCAAGTGGCTTGTTGACTTAGAGGACCAACCCCTTCCACCTAATCATTTGTTTCTGCTGAACACGTAGTAGGACTTCTCTAAATACTTGGGGAATAACTCTATCAAGGAAAACTAAAAGCCTGCACTTTGCTTAATTACAGAAGGCATTTAGTGGGAAGAAAATAGAAACTTGGAGTCAGAGAACATGTATTTTGCTGTTGGTTCTCTGACTCTCATTTATCAACTAAGTGGATAAGTAAGTGGGCCTAATGAACTGCTTCTAAATGGGGAACCTCTAGGTTTCTGGTAAGCACACTAATGTGTACGGTGCTCTCACTATGAAAGTTGATCTGTATTATTAAAAACAAAGGATCTGTGTGTATCTGGGATCGGCAGCAAGCAGAGTACTGTGAAATTGTTAACACAGTTACTGCCCCTCCTGACTGACAGCCCTCTTCGCGAGCAAGATTTCTTTCATGAGCATCTGGCATCGTGCCCTCCTCTCTGACCTCTGACCTTCACTCCCTCTGTTCCGGCCGTGACTGGCCTTCTCACTGTTCCTCCCACTTCCCAGACACACACCTGCCTCAGTGTTTTGTAATTGCTTTTCCCTTTTGCCTGCTATGTTCTTTTCCCAGAGGCTGCCGTAGCTTGTTCTTGACTGCCTGTGGGTCTCTGCTCAGAGGTCATGTTTTCCTAAGGCCTGTCTCAGATGATAGCCCATTCCGAACTTGTTCTAGCTGTGCTCCCTGATTCTTCCTTTCACCTGAGCACAGGCTGGATGTTTTGGCATTCTGTATGTCTTACTTTAATTTAGCTCATTCATTTATTTTCTTCTCTGCACCCTTACACCTTTTGGAATGTAACACACCATGATGGCAGATCACATGTTCATTTTGATGGAGTGCAAACATGCATATGGAAAAGTGCAGACATTACAGTGACGGCTCAATGAATGATTACAGTCCGAACACACCTCTGTGACTGGTCTCCAGATCAAGAAACAGGATGGCACTAGCATTTCAGAAAGACCCCTCACATCTCCTGTAGTCACTGTTTTTCACTTAAAGGGCTACCACCACTCTGAGACCTGACATCATAGCTGAGGTCTGGATGGTAGGGACTTTGTCAATGGCTGTATCCACAGCTCATGCAGGAAGCAAAAATCGAGTGAATTAAAATACTGTTGGAAGTGAAACCTACACAGCTGATGTTGCTAGATGTCTAGAGCCAACCTCCTTTTGTGGATTCATCCCAGTCATTGGGAAATGCAATTAGAGGCTCTTCAAGTATCCAGTTGCAAGACACCAGCCGCCATTAACTTAGCCAATTAGATTTGTCACTTGTTTCTGCTGTGTTGGCCTTGATTATTTGAGTATTTTACCTGTGATCTCTTTAAGTCTACTCTTCTTGCTCGTAATTTTAATTTATTGTCTATTCTGTTTGCTAGGCACTTAATCAGACATCTCTCTGGTGATTGTCTTACAGGATTATTTAACTTCTTCTTGCCTTTCAACTACATTGTAAATTCAGCCAAGCATAATAAATTTGCACCGAATTTTACCCTTCGGTCTCGATCTTTTCCTAGCTGGAATTATTGTACATTTCTGTTCCTGGTCACTGGCCACTATGTGGGACTCGTGGAGAATTGGTTACTGTTCTAGTCGGATGCCTACATTAGAGCTTCAACCTGAATGGTTTTAGTGCTTTAAGTAATAGAGGGTCATCAGATTTGATTGTACTGCTAACTGTTTGAAATTTGATAATGAATTTAAGGATGCAGTGGCTTCCATTTAAGCCATTGGGTTGGAACTGTCCCCAGTTGTAGAGGTGTCTAGAAACTCAAGGATGTGCCGTTCACTGCAAAGGCACTATGTAATTGATAAGGGAAGTTACCGGGCCTTTATCATGGAAGATGGCCAGAGAAGTGTCCAGAAGAGGTACCATTTTTAGCTCTCATGTTGTCACCATTATCGGCTGATGCTGGGCTTTACTGTCTATATGGACGGGCTACTATGCAGTCATTAAAAATTAAGAAGATGAGCGTTCTATTTGAGGACAGATTTTGTGTTCTGTTTTTCATAGTGGACACCATGCCCTGTGTATTTTCGTAAGTCAGGAAGTGCCTGAAGGGCTTGATTTTCTTGAAACCCACAGAGATCACACACTGGGTAGGACTGCCTTATAAGCAAGACCCTTGTATTACTTCTGATGCCTTCAGCTGCAAGTGAGGAGAGACCCAATTTTGAGCGAGGAGGAAAAAGAAATGTTATTGTCCATACTAGAGATCCGGAGGTAGTGGATTTCCAGATATCAGTGGCCAACCACTCCCCTGAGAACTCAGGTTGTTTCCAACTTTCTGCTCTGTCATTGGTGCCACATATTTGTCCTCAGAGTGGCTCTGCTCATGGTGGCAAGATGGAACTACACAAGGTCTCGCATCCAGACCAGCAGAAAGGGGGTTAGGTTAGACTCATTTGGGCTCCTTACTGGTGCCGTGAACTGAGGCAAGTTTCTTGAGGCTCACAGCTGAGTGGTGGAGGGGGAGTCAGGACTGGATGTGAGTTCTGATCTGGAGGAGGAAGCAGGGCAGGAAGGCTGGGGAACAGATAGGGGCCGGGCATCCGACCCGCTTGCTGGAATTAGAATTGTGCCTTTGGAGCCCTGTTCGCAGAAGTCTCCTCTAAACATTTCAAATTCTAAGCAACTATATGAAATATGAAAATCAAGATCAAATTCATAGTCCTGTTTTCCCTTAAGTTATAATGATAACAACTTCAAAGGGGAACTGTTAGTATCATTGTGTAATTAATAATGGTGAATATTTTAGCATGAATTCTGTTTATTTTGACGAAACCTTAAAGCTTAAACAGATTGCTTTTTCTTTTTTTAAGATTTAGTATCCTGTCTGGCGCACAGATGCTTAATACATACTTATTGAATCGTGAGGATATGAATAAATGTTTTATTTTCTGTTCTTAAGAACTATATAAAAGGTGCCAGCCCGCGTTTTGGAGTTATGACAGTAACGTTTTAATTGGAATCAGTTGAGGGAGAGAAATGGAACTTAAAGGATTGTTTGGGGAAGGAGTTTGTGGGAGTGGGCAGATATGGATGGTTACTTTAAAGGAGCTGGATTTATAATCTGTCCCTGGGTTAGAACTATTTGGTATTCAGCCTAGGCCAAATATTTAGGACTATGTTTTTGCTCTCTTTCCTTTCTTTTCAGGAAACGTCTTTGTTTTAGAAATGATATAATCTGTTCCTTAATTGGTACATTGTTCAAAGGCCTGGTAATGTGTGTTAACATGCTCTTGTTTTATTTCCCAAGTATTTTATCAGGTGATCAACAGGAAATTACAAATTTAAAATAATGGTGACTTTTCCACTTTTTTCTCTGTCACGTCATTAATTCTCATGATCAGGTTATCTATGGGGATATTGTTCTAAGAAGTTGCCAAGCTTCTTCTGCTGTGTCCCCCCCTCCCCCCCCATATGACTATAGTAAATGGGATGTGTGTGTAAATTTGGGGGAAAACAAGAAAAGGGAACACTCTCGTGGTTTTATTGTCTGTAAACACACATTTCTTCTGGTATGATTTCCTTATTTCCATGCGAAGTTATCAAAATGGGTTGGCTGGAAAGCAAAAATTATGGCCCTTATTAGACTGTCTAAAGTATTCTCTTTTTTTGACTTTTAATTTTGAAATAATTCTAGATTGACAGAAAGGTGCAAATGTAGTCCAGAGAAGTCCTGAGTACTCTTTACCCACTTTCCTCCATGGGTTCCATCGTATGGCCCAGCGTCAAAACCAGGAGTTTGACATGGTTCAATATGTGTGTATAGTTCTGTGCCATTTTTATCCCATGTGTAGGTGGGTGTACCCATTACTGAAATCAAGGTACAGAATGGTTCTTTATCATGGTGAGCATTGTGTATAGACTTGTTGAGTCACTGTGTTTTTGTTTCTGTTTTGGTTTGGTTATTTTTTGAGAGAGAGAGAGCCATAAGCGGTGGGTGGGAAGATGGGGGAGGGGCGGAGGAAGAGAGAGAATCATAAGCAGGCGCCATGTTTAGTGCAGAGCAGGGTCCATCTCACGACCCTGAGATCATGTCCTGAGCCACGATCAAAAGTCGGATGCTTTAACTGACTGAGCCACCCAGCTGCTCCTTGGATCACTATGTTTACACCTGAAACTAATATAACACTTTCTGTCAACTATATTTCAATAAATGTAAAAAAAAAATTGATCCAGACCGAGTCCATCACCACAAAGATTTCCCTCATTCTGCCGCTTTACAATCGTATGTCCTTCCTCCCTCTCCATCCCCAGGTCCTGGCATCTATTAGTCTTTGTTATGTCTGTGTAATTTTGTCATTTTGAAAATGTTACAGACATGGGATCATACAGTAGTATGTTACCTTTGACATTAGCTTCCCCCCTTCATTAAAAAGAATAATTGACATATAATAATACATTGGTTTCAGGTCTACAGCATAGTGACTTCATTTTATATACATTAGGAAATGGTCACCATGATAAGTCTAGTTACCATCTCTCACCATACAAAGTTGTGACAATGCTATTGACTGTATCCTATATGCCATATATTATATCTCCATGTCTTACTTATTTTGTGCCTAGAAGATTGTACGTCTTAATCGCCTTCACCTGTTCTCATCCATCCTCCTCTCCCACCCCGAGTATGTGTTTTACTTTGTTTTTTAGATTCCACATGTAAGTGAAGTCATATGTTATTTGTGTATCTCTGTGTGACTTATTTCACCTAGCATAATACCCTCTAGGTCCATCTATATTGTCGCAAATGGCAAGATTTCATTCTTTTTTATGTCCGAGTAATTTTCCATGTGTATATATTTATCACATCTTCTTCATCCATTCATCTATTGGGGCTGCTTCCGTATCTTGGCTATTATAAATAATGTTGCAGTGAATAAAGGCGTGCATCATTCTTTTCAAATCAGTGTTTTCTTATTTTTTCAGGTGAATACCTAGAAGTAGAATTGCTGGATCATATGATAGTTCTGTTTTCAATTTTGAGGAACCTCCATCCTGTGTTCCTTTCCTACCAACAGTGCACAAGGGTACCCTCTGTTCCACACCCTCACCAACACTTGTTATTTCTTGTTTTTTTGGGTAATAACCATGCCAACAGATGTGAGGAAGTATCTGAGTGTAATTTTGATTTGCATTTCCCTAACGGTTAGGTGGTTAGTGACATTGGCTTTTCTTTCGTCAGCATAACGTCCCTGACCTCCATCCAGGTTGTTGTTTTCACTGGTAGTTATTCAGCCTTATTTTAGAGGTACTTCATGGTGTGGACACAGTTTGTATGACTGTACCTTCTGAGGGAGGTTTCATTTTCTTCCCCTTGCTTCAAAACCAAGTCAGTTATTAATAGCTATGTACAGTGTTTTGAATGGGCATTAGTTTTCACTTTTCTGGGGTAAATACTGGGCAGTACAACTGCTAGGTCATATAATATGCATTTTCTTTTTCTTTTTCTTTTTTTTTTAAAGAAACTGCCAAACAATTTTCCAGAATACCTGTACGATTCCTCTGGCCCCCTTGCAGTGTAGTAAGTGTATGAGAGATGCAGCTTTTCTACATTCCCACCAGATTGTGGCGGCTGTCCCTGCTTTTTAAGTTAGGTATTCTGCTAGGTGTGCAGTGAGAGCTCATTGAGGTGGCAGTTTGCATTTCCCTAGTGACTGGGGTGCTGAATATCCTTCCGTGTGCGTATTTGCCATCCTCTCTGCTGAAATGCCTCCTTGTGTCCCTTGCTCACTTTCTCATTGGGTTGTTTGTTTTTTTACTGTCGAGTTTGGAGAGTTCTTCATATACTGTAGATAGTAGTTTCCTGTCGGATATGTGGTCTGCAAATATTTTCCTCAGTCTGTAGTCTCTCCCCTCGTCTTCTCAACAAGACCCTTTACGGGACAGAACTTCTTGTTTTTGATGAAATATAATTTACTCATTTCTTCCCCTCTGGATCATGCTGTGTTATTTCCAAGAACTCTTCACTGAGCCCTGGTCCGGAAGATTTCTTCCTGTTCAGTCTCCTAAAAGTTTTTTTTTTTTTTTTTTTTTTAAAGATTTTATTTATTTATTTGACACACAGAGAGAGATCACAAGTAGGCAGAGAGGCAGGCAGAGAGAGGAGGAAGCAGGCACCCTGCTGAGCAGAGAGCCCGATGTGGGCCTCGATCCCAGGACACTGGGATCATGACCTGAGCCGAAAGCAGAGGCTTTAACCCACTGAGCCACCCAGGTGCCCTCCTAAAAGTTTTATAGTTTTACATTTTACATTAAAATTTATGATCCATTTTGAGTTAATATTTGTAATAAGGTAACAGGTTTAGGTTAGGATTCTTTTTATTTTGCCTAAGGATATTCAGTTGCTCTATGGAGCACCATTTGATTTAAAAAAGACTATCCTTCCATTGAATTGCTTTTTGCACTATTGTCAACAATCAGTTGTCTGTGCTGTGCAGGCCTCTTTCTCAGTTCGCTGTTCTGTTCCATCGATCTGTGCGTCTTTGTGTCTACTTGATTACTGTAGCTGTATAACCAGTTTTAAGATTGGGTAGAGTAATTCCACACTCTCTGTTCTTCTCTTCTGATGGTATTCTCTTTTGAAGACTTGATTCTCTGCCCATCCCCTGCTTTGTTGTTGCTTCCAACTATCACTGTGTTCAATGTAAATGACCTCAGTGCCCTTCAAGAAATCTGTACTTTTGGGGTGTCTGGCTGGTTCAGATGGAAGAGTATGCAACTCTTGATCTCGGGGTTGTGAGTTCAAGCCCCATGTTGGGTGTAGAGATTACTAAAAAAGATAAATAAACTTAAAAAAAAAAGTCTGTACTTTATTTATTATTTTATTTTATTTTATTTTATTTTTTTTAGAAGTCTGCATTTTAACGTGACACATTTTATTCTTAGGGTCAATTCCAATGGATTGGTGATGTCTCTTATAATCTGTTTTCCTTTATTCTTTTTCTGGAATCCAGTCTTAAGCAGGACTGAGAAGACACGAGAGTCTTGTGAAATATGAGTGATAGCTACCTTGGGTTTAGGATAGGCACATAATAGCAGGAATGCTGGGTTTCTGCTTACTAGTACCAAAGAAGGCACTGTTGAATATTTCTGGAGAAGATCCAGAAGTTGATGACTCTGGCTGGGATGGGTGGGAGAGGATAAACCTTCCCCACGTGCTTAACCTGACCTCTCCAGTTTAAATATTTCCAGTGAGTCATCATATACTGTATGAACTTGTAAGATAAATCTGAGGAGAACTGCATTTCTGATTTGGTGGGATTTTTTTTCACCATGGGTAGAGATACGCGTGGGTTAGTGATTGAAGGATAAAGGATTTGGTTGTTAGAATATATCCAGAAAAATTGGATGAGTAACTTTTGGGGAACATATTATTAAAAGCTCAATTTTTTGTAATGGAAATATACTACCATAAAATGGAAAATACCAACAGAGTGCTAAGCATAATGGTAAGTAGACATTTTCCTACTTAGGATATTGATGATGTCTGCAAGACCATTTTTTGATCCATTAAAGACTGGTGGTTGCATTATATCTTCTTCAGTGCCTATCCTCTGAATCATCTGTTCTGATGCCTGAAATTTCAGCATCTGAGTCATTATTATTGTATATTTGCATCTTAGACATCTTCTCTATTAGATTGTCTGTTCCCCTGAGTTTATGCTAGGTTAAGCCATAGAATTTAATTTGATGTTCTGTGGCATGTTTCTGAGTATACTAGTTTGGAAATGGAAGAGATGAGAGGGATAGGCCTGTTCAGGAGAGTGGTTTACATTATTGCAGTGTCAAATCGTAATTTTCAGAAGTTGAAAACATGACTGTTATGCAAATGGAGTTAATACATATCAAATTCTAATAATTAATGAGACAGACAGTAACATGGTAAAGCTGGTTGGAAGAGCAGGTGGAGGACCTGGGTATTTTTAGTTAATAAAGAATGTCAGACTATGGTTGCTAGGTCAGCTCCAACAATGGTTAATCTCCCACAGAGTTACGAAACCATAAACTAATGATTTTGCTTTTTCCTTTTTTTTTTTTTTTTTTTTGAACTGTACGGAAATCTCCAGATTAATGTGTAACTTCCCCAAGTCTGGTGTTTACGGATAGTGAATAGCAAGTTAAACAAGGGTACATTATATTCCCCTAGTTAATTAGATTATTTTGGGTGTGTTTGTTAAATTCAGCTGCAATGTGACATGGAAAGGGACTTTCTGCGTTCTCTTTATTCTATGTTTTGGGTAATTTTTCTCATCAGCAGTTTGTGAAGCTTCAGAAAGATGGACAATGCTTGGGTTTTATCTATTTTATAGGTTTGCTTTTGGCTAGTGTTGATGGCTGGTCTGCCTGGTAAAAACTCTTTCCAAGCTTGCCCTTGAACTGTGTGATATTTTCATTGCTTTCCTCCTTCTCTGTTAGCATTTTGCCCTTGGTTCTCACCTCCATCCTCACTTTTCTCTTTCATCCTGGTAGAACGCATTTGTGCTTCTCCTATTTACTGAGAGTGCTGGCAAAAGAATGGGCGGATTCCTGAACAATTTTTTTTTTAAAGATTTTATTTATTTATTTGACACAGAGAGAGAGATTACAAGTAGGCAGAGAGGCAGGGAGAGAGAGAGGAGAGAGGAAGAAGCAGGCTCCCTGCTGAGCATAGAGCCGGATGCGGGGCTTGATCCCAGGACCCTGAGATCATGACCTGAGCTGAAGGCAGAGGCTTTAACCCACTGAGCCACCTAGGCACCCTTCCTGAACAATTTAAATTACTTTGCTATCCTTGGCTTGGACACAGCTCTGCCATGTCTAACCTATGTGACCTTGAGCATGTCCTTAACCTCTAAGCCTTTCTTTTGGCCACCTAAAATGGGGTGAATAATGGTGCTTACTTCATAGCGATGCTGTGAAGATTATAGGATTAAAGGGAAAAAAATGATACCTACAAACATAGATACGTGCATTATTTTACATACTAGATGTTCTCTAAAGGACTGTGAACTGACTTGCTTAAAAGGACCAGAGAGGCACTCCATAAATAACGGAAGGTCTTACAAGATCAAGCGTAGGAGCAGGTACAACTGGCAAGTAATACCCAGCATCCCAGCTGGGGAGAGATTCGTGATTGGCAGGTACAGTAGTAAAGTTCACTGTGCGTCTCAAGCCAGTTGTTGCCATATGGTTCAGTACAGTTTCTATTAAAATTGCTTAAGAGAAGACTGAAGTCTGGATTGTCCTATGTCATTTCCCTTTGTAAATGTTGGCAACTGATTGGCATAACGTACCACGTATATGGGCTCCATATAGTGGGACACCAGTCTGCCATGTTTGCTCTCAGTTGATTTAGATCGTTCAATAAGAAAGGTAAAGTTGTTCACATTAGACCGTGTCAGGACTTGAAGTGACCAAAGTGGTTAGTCACTTCCCCAGGCCCCTGCTTTTATAGACAAGATGGTTAGGGCAAATTGGCAGGATCCGTTTGTGGTGGCACTTATAATTTTTATAGAAATGGGCTTTACTTGTACATATTCTTCCCCTTTGGGAGTTGGAAGTTTTAACACTATTTTTTTCTTTCCTTCATTAAAGTATAATGGACATACAGTGTTATTAGCTTCAGGTGTACAACATATTGATTCGACAATTCTGTACATCACTCTGCTCATCATGATAAGTGTGGTCGACATACGTTATTATAGTATTATTGACTATATTTTTTATCTGTCTGACTTATTTTATAATTGGAAGTTCATAGTTCTTAATCCTCTTCATCTATTTCATCCATTCCCCCACATACCTCCCCTCTGACAACCACCAGTTTGTTCTCTGTATTTAAGAGTCTTTATTTTTTGTGTGTGTGTTTGTTTTTTATATTCCACATATAGGTGAAATCATATGGTATTTGTCTTTGTCTGATTTATTTCACTTAGCATCATACCCTCAAGGTCCATCTATGCTGTCCTTAACACTGACTCTTTTTTTTTTAACTGTCCTTAACACTGACTCTTTTTTGAAAGATTGCTATGTGTTTAAGAAGATGATCATATTGATTATTGAAACAGAGGAGGGAAACACACCAAAATTGTAACAGTGGTTGTGGTCATTTTTATTTTCTTGTTTATGCATTTTATGTGCTGTCTTGTCTTTTTAATGTACTCTGCTCATTAATGTACTTCGCCTAATGTGCTTATACAACAAATATTTATTGCTTTTCTAATCAGGAAAAGCGATAAATGCTATTAAAAACAGACTTCATTGTGGAAATGCCTAGATATGTGATAATACGATTATTGATCAGTCTCATGGTTCCAAGATTTTTGTGAACAAAGTAATGGTTCATTATTTCATTTGCTTCAGGATAATGGTGGGGTGGTGTATCTTATTGTGCTATTTAAATATGTTTAGATGGGTCTTCTTTAGGACTGCAGTAATTGCTTTGATGAAATGGGTTTTCGACCACCACGGGGCGAGTTAAGTCGCCGGTTCTACTCTTGGGCAGCTTGCCTGCAAGGGATGCCGTCTGTTTTGGCAGAGCCGGGGGCTTGCCCTGCTGGGCTTGAGCCCACCGACTGTGGCCGCCGCAGTGGCTCAGCTGTTGTGCTTTTATACTGACTGTTATTAGCTGTGCAGACCTTTGTGGTTCAAACCAGGCCACATCTGTTGTTGAGTCTCATGACCTTCAAAGCCCAGAGCAGAAAGAAATGCAAAACTCCAGGCTTTCTGTAGACAGGTCTATTTAGAGGCCTTCATTAAACATATTTTTCTCAAGTCATTTTGTAAAAAAGGATTTTCATTTTCCTTGTACTACATTAGCAGTGGATTTATAGTGTTGAAGATCTGAACAAATTAGTGTTGCTTGGAATGTGATTTGTTGACAACCTGCATCTGATCCCAAAAAGAATTTGGTTAAAAATTTATTCTAGAGCTTTACTGTAGACCAAGAGGATCAGGTTCTTAGGGGTATCTTCTTTCACCAGTATTTAAACCAGTGATTTGGGCATTAAGGGCAGAGTGCCTAAAGGGAAATCCTGTTCTCTTTTAAAGAGGTGGGTACAGGGTGCGTGGGTGGCTCAGTGGGTTGAGCCGCTGCCTTCGGCTCAGGTCATGATCCCACGGTCCTGGGATCGAGTCCTGCATTGGGTTCCTTGCTCACTGGGAGTCCACTTCTCCCTCTGCCTGCTGCTCCTGCTTGTGCTCTCTCTCTCTCCCTCTCCCTCTCTCTGACAAATAAATGAATAAAATCTTAAGAAAAAAAAAAAAGAAGAGGTGGGCACAGAGTTAGCTGACCCCACGATCAGTGGTTATGTGGTGAATTGGGCACTCCGAGGAATGCCTCGGTTTCTTAGAAAGTTTGCTTTTGGGAGTAAGATAATTGGGAAAGGTCCTAAAATCATGTTACCTGGAAAATGTTCATGGTCATTGTAAGAATGGAAACTGTATTTCCAGGTTGAACGTGGTGATTCATTTGGTTATGTTTTCCAGAAGGAGTAGTGTTTAAAATAAAATTATTCTCTTTGTAGATGGTGTATGTCCTCAAAACTTAGTTCCTTTTGTGAACGAGAATGGCCTGTATGCCAAGTACTGTGATGTTCCCGCAGTGTCCAATGCCAAGCCATTAGACCTCCTGATGCATTTATGACCTTATATTTCCATTGCTGAAGCAATGAAGAGACCATTGGACCATATGTCTCTATGAAAACCCTCCCCCCACCCCTCCCCAAACTGGATTAATAGTCACTTCAAAGAAGAATGAAAAAAGAAGTTGAATTTTTCTATTTTGGGGGAATGGAGCGAACAGAAGGAAAAAGGAGGGTTTCGCTAAAGTATTCTAGGTCACATTTTGTCCTTGGTGCAGGAGCAAAAGGGACTAAAGCTGACTCTTTACCACGCTATTGAAATCTTTAAAGCAACACGTTTCAGGCTTTTTAGAGTGAGCAGATTTATTTTATCCAATATATCCAAAATATCATTTGAACTTGTAATTAAAATGAAAAATAATAATGAGATATTTTGCAATCATTTTTCGTACATGGTGTTGAAATCCTTGTGTATTTTACCCTTACGGCTCAGTTCAGGGTAGCTCCACGTGGCGGAGGGCTACTGTATCGGAAACGCCTCTTCTCATCCCCACCATCGCCATTAAAATGTGAACATATGCCTGCATGGAACATTCTCTCTTTTTTTCTATTTTAGAGAAAGTGAATTGTTTTCGCAGCAGTTCGTTGGTGTTAGCGTAATGCCTTCCTGTGTAGGCTGTAGTGTTAGAATTCTTCTTGCAAGCCTCATAATAATTTTGAGGAATTATCACTTTTATTATAGTATTTTTAGTGGCAACTAGAAAGTTTTTATAGTGGGAATTCTTTCAGTGGGAAATCTCTTAAAAGGACAATTTTAAAAAAAACCCCACATTGTTTCTTCTGGGACACAGGGTTGGGGCATCTAACTAACGAAGTGGGGTCCTGGAGACCAGAGTATGTAAAATTGTATTTGTCCAGGAGAGTACGGGGTGCAGAGGTCACTTTGTGTCAGTGTTAAAGGTTCCATGTTAATGTTTTATGTTTGGCTCTTTGTATTGTTTTCTTAAAAGAACCTAAATACGGCGTGCCTGAGTGGCTCAGTGGGTTAAACGTGGGGCTCTTGATTTCCTTGATTTCGGCTCAGGTCTTGGTCTCAGGGTTGTGAGCTTGAGCCGCATGTCAGGCTGCGTGCTAAGTGCGGAATCTGCTTGAGATACACCCTCTCCCTCTCTCCCTCCCCTGCTGGTGAGCACGCTTGCACTCTCTCGCTTTCTCCCTCTCTCTTTCTTCTTCACTCCATCTGCGCCCCCCCAATAAATAAATAAATAAATAAAAACCTTAAAAAGAACCCAAATATGCACTACCCATTATGTTGCAGGCCCCCACACTTTACAGGGGAGTCTCAGTTATTTTTCCTGTCCTCTGTGCATTCAGAAAGTCTGGGTTTGAATTCCTTTTGCAGGGACAACGTAATGTGACTTGGGTGAAGTACATTGCCATTCTGTGCCTCTGGAAAGGGGAATGCTGGGAAGATTGACCCCTCAAAGTTCTGGCGAGGATTAAATGAGATAATCCCCCGGAAGAGCTTGGCCCAGTGCCTCGCAGCATATAGTAGATGCTCCAGAAATAATAGCTGTCTTCAGCATCTTCACCAATTATCTTAATTTTAGAAACTAAAGCATTATGAGGGAAATTTCAGGAATGAACGGGTTTCTCTGACATTGAGATAAGGTTTAAAAAAAGTCCTTCCTTCTTCGTGAAACATATGTTAAAAATCTTTGTTTCTGCCACGTTATCTTTAGCCTCATTTCCCCATTCCATCCACTGTTATGTCCTGGCATTGAGCATCTCTTCACTTTGGGGAAAATATTTTAATAAGAACTCTGGTCAGAGCATCGCTATTGGACCCTTCATCCCCCTCCTCACAGTGTGAGGGGAGGAGTCCTGAATGCATTTCACGGATTACCTTCTCTGTTTCTGAAACATTGATTCCTGAATAAGCCTTGATCAAATATCATGTATGATTTCTGAAACACCTAAAATCTGCAGCTTTTCTGGTTCCACTGTGTTAAATAACAAAAGAATGGATTACCCTGAGTGTGGACGTGGCACAAAAGAAAAACCTGAAGTTGCCAGCAGCTTCTAACACCATCCTTTTCTCTCAGTACTCAGACACTCGCCGGTTATACAGAGGAGATATTTAAGAGCAAGTGTGTTTAATAAACCTTTGTAAGTATAATATTGAAAGGAGTATTTGTTTTCCAGAATTCACTCAGGATTTCTGTAATCTGCAGTTCCGTGGTTTGGGTACATGTGTTGTACCCATTTGTTCCAGAGTTTTCTATTGCTTATGCTACATCCTTCTTATCTGTTGTCTGAAAAAGCAGAGGAACAGTGTGTTTCATTCAGTTTTGCCTAATAGGAAAGCCTCCAAAGATACAAAATTTCCTTTTGACATCATGATTATTTATTTATTTTTATCAAAAAGGGGAACTGCCCCTCTGTTCTCCTTCCCAGCACCAATTTGATCGACTGTATTGCAGAATCATAAAAGGATTTAAATTCAGAGTTGAAAAGTCTCCTTGCAATTGATTTCATTCAGCTCCTTGTACACAAATAGCTATTGAGAGGGAATAAAAGCAGTATGGAACTGAAACTTTCAATTTTAGAGTAGAGCTTTGTGAAGTCATAAAACTGGTTTTCCACTTGACTCTTCAAATGGATCTTGCGGTATAATTGGTCAGAGTCATAGAAGCCTTTAGAAAAAGCACAACCAAAAAAGGAAAAAAAACAAACAAACAACAAACGGACTGTACTTATTTAATAGCTGCCATTTCTTCACCAGAAAAGGACTTTTGGTTAAATAGCTCCTTTTCCAAAAAGGGGAAGAAATTTCCCCCCAATATAATTAGTTTAAGCAACTGCTTTTAAAGCTAGTTAAAGCAGTCTAGAAATGCTTTAGCCGTCTTGATGTGATCTGGTGACAATTTTTATGTGGTTAGAATTTTTAATGAAATCATTTTATTTAAGATTGTAATAACCCTTTCAAATTATTTTCGTTGAGACTTGCATTGTGTTATTTCAAGTTAATAACTCCTCTTCAAGCAAGCAGAATGCAGGATATTTCTTCTGATGATTTCTTTGTGCAATTGAAGAGAACAAAGCAAACCTCATTCTTGCTGGAAAGGAAGCAAAACTAACACCTAATAAAAAGAGAGATAACAAAAATGAATTTGTAGCCCTGGAATATTCTGACCAGCAACATTAAATTCATTGGGTTATTTTTTTACCTTTGAAAATAAAGCATTTGTTTATTTATTTCAGAGAGAAGGAGAGAGGGAGAACGAGGCAGGGAAGGGCAGAGGGAGAGGGAGAATCCTGAAGCAGACTCCTCACTGATCGAGGAGCCTGATTTGGGGCTTCATCCCAGGACCCTGCGATCATGACCTGAGCTGAAATCAACAGTTGGCCGCATAACCAACTGAGCCACCCAGATGTCCCATGTTTTTTACTTTTAAAATTCAGGGTCCAGTCTACAGATTAAATCAAATAAAGCTGATGGGAGGCCCGTTTCTCAGTGTTTTAGGAGGGAGAAGTCATCCTATGGACTTTGAATAATAGAGAGAGGGGTATATATTTGGTAATCTATCTCTGACCAGCCACAAAGCATAATTATCCCTGGATGCATTTTCGTGATTATACATAATCCTGAACAGTTGCTAAAACAAAAATCTTTGTCATTGTGCAGAGATGAATTACCATAGATTCGATTTATTAATTATTCTTTACTTGGGTCACTTTTCCATCCCTCACACCTAATTGGTAGGAGAGAGAGAGGTTTCTTTTAAGGATTGTTTGGGGAGACAGAGGGAAGTCAAATTGAGATTAGAGCTGTGCATGTGTCCATGTTTAAGCAATAATAAAATTGTCCTTAAAAAAAAGTCCACTTAAGTTCCTTCTGAAATCTATAGTAATATGCTGTGCACTTCTCCAAGTATCACATAGGGAGGTAGTTCTTTTTATTGTATGATTTGAGGGTATAATTTTATGCAGTATATAGCTCCAAAAGACGATACAGTGGTCATGAGTATCTTGCTTTCTTTTCCTCCTTTTGTTTGTAAATAGTTGTATCTGGCTTGCTTCTCATTAACTGTTAGCTATTTTTATTGACATGTGCTGTATAAGCTTTTAATTGCTTGATCACATTAGTGTAGACCCTAATTTAGATGAAAAAGGCAATGGGAAGTTGTAGAAAATATTGGCAAAGTAAGACTAAAAATGAGTCGAGTAGGTTTTTGGCCATGTTGCCCTAAATATTAGTCCATCGTTTGCTCTCCAAAAGGTTACCTCCAGGAGCACAGCCTCCCCGCCCAAAGGTGCAACTCCACAATGAGTGAATGATTTGCATCGCCTCACCCTGGGGGTCCGGGTGATGAGGCTCTATTTTTTGTTCTTGCCTGCCTCCCTCCAATCTGTTCGCTGTGTGTCACAGTCACCTTTTTGAAGCATACATACATTGATAAAAATGTCCTAAACTTAGGCTATGGTAATGATTTCACAGCTCAATAAATACGCTGAAAACTATTACATTTCAATAAAAGTGCTTTAAAAGAAAGCATATATCAGACCTAATTGTCCGGCCCCCTGGAGTCCTTGGGTGCCTTCCCAAGCTCATTTCAAAGTCCATTTATGGTCTTATAGGATCCTGCCCTTCTTTATCCTTAACCTACCTTTTCTTCCCCAGCCAGCTCACCAAACTTTGGCTGGGTTGGCCTCTTAACCCCATACTCTTTTCTGCCTCAATATCCTCATACTTGCTCTTCTCTACCTTGGACTCTGTCCTCCTGTCTTGCCAATGCCTTAAGCTAAATCTCCTCCCTTGACTACTCTCTCTAAGTACATTCCTTCTCGATTTGTATTTTCTATGATTGTACCGTGTATGTTTCATTTAATTTTCATATTTGTTTCACCATGCATAACAATGATAATTTATGTATTTATTGATTGTCCCCCTCCCCAGTGGACTGGAAGCTCCAAGAGGGGAGGAGCAATGTAGGGTCTATAGTGTTGCATGTTTTGATGTGGTAGCACCCTACTGGAGGCAGGGACGGTACATGGAGAGAACACCAGTACTTGCCTACATCTTACCAACCTCTTGGGAAATTCTCTTCTTAGCCAGAGGAGTGAAGAACAACTTAAGCAGATAGTTAAGTGTGAAGATGGAGCAGGTACTTTGCCAAACATAAGCACAAAACTCTGGGCAATAGATAGCTACCGGCCACCGAGTATCCAAGTTGGCCAGGATTCAAGTGGTATCTTAAACGTGGCTCTAGAAGTCACAGGTTTCTGGGTTACTAAGCCAGTCAGATCTGTCTCCACCATGATTGGTGTCTTGAACAAAGGAGTGTCGTGGTTGGAGGGCCCTCTGTATTTGATCCTCAAGCCCAGGATTTAGGGCTTCTGCCTACAGTGTAGTGGGTTTTCTACAATATCCTGTGGTTGGTGAGTATTTTTGTCACTGTGCACATTTTGCTACGGTTGGTAGATGTGGCATGGTTTGGAAATAGGCACCCAGTAATATTTAAGTCAGTTTTCTTTGTCCATTTCCTTTTGTTCTGTAAAAAACAAAAAACAAAAAACAAAAAAAAAGCCCCCAAAACCCCATCTCCTTCAATATTTTTCATTTTATATTTCAGAGGGACTGTGTGTGAATAATGACTCAACGATATCAAAGACCCAAGTTATGAAGCTTATCCTTTAGTTCTCCAGTATAAACATTTATTAGGCAGTCACAATGACAGATTTTAAACAAAAGAAATATGAATGAAGAGGATTTAGTAATCCGTATCACTTTGTTTCCCTAACTCAAGTTGTAACTTAATATTTATTTCTGCTTGACTAGAAGTGACTTTCTTTTTTATAGACAATGACCAATGTTTATATAATTGTAATTGGATCTTCTCTACATCATGTTAGAAAAATTGCTATATTTTTCTGTTCGTATTATTGGAGCATGATTTTATCTTAGACATTTGCCAGTAGTGGTGGGAAAAGTAGCCTAGACAGCTTCTTTCTTTTGAAATTATTATGTTTTCAGAGGCGCTTGTTGGGCTCAGTAAGTAGAGCATGCAATTCTTGATCGTGGGGTTGTGAGTTCAGGCCCCACAGTGGGCGTAGAGCTTACATTTAAAAAAATAATAAAAATTACTGTGTTCTTAGGGACGCCTGGGAGGCTCAGTCGGTTAAGCCTCTGCCTTCGACTCAGGTCATGATCTCGGCGTCCTGGGATGGAGCCCCATGTCAGGCTTCTTGCTAAATGGGGAGTCTGCTTCTCCCTCTGCCTGCTGCTCCCTCTGTTTGTGGATGCTTTCTTTCTCTCTCTCTCTCTGTGTCAAATAAAATCTTCAAAAAAAGCCTTTATTAATATTTTTTAAAGATTTTATGTATTTATTTGATGGAGACACAGGAAGAAAGGGAACACAAGCAGGGGGAGAAGGAGAGGGAGAAGCAGGCTTCCCACTGAGCAGGGAGCCAGACATGGGGCTCGATCTCAGGCCTCTGGGATCATGACTTGAGCTGAAGGCAGACGCTTGACGACTGATCCACCCAGGCACCCCAAAATAAACTTGCCTTTAAAAAGATTTTACTATCTATGTTTTGGAGACTTCTCTTGAAAGAAGTGAATGAGAGGGAACAGGGAGCTCAAAGATGCTAAGTGCGGCTTGATCCCATGACCAGAGCTGAAGGCAGCCCGTTAATCGACTGAGCCACCTAGGTGCCCCATACATAAGGAATAAAATGGAGGACATTAGGAGAAGGAAAGGGAAAGTGAATTGGGGTAAATCGGAGGGTGGGGGGGGATGGGTGATCCTGGTGGTGGGTGTTAAGGAGGGCACGTATTGCATGGAGCACGGGGTGTGGTGCATAAACAGTGAATCTTGGAACACTAAAAAATTTTTTTAAAAAATACATTACTGTGGTTTTGGTTTTCTGAGGCCCATGTAGACAAAATGTTTTTGTTTTTGTTTTTTTGTTTGGTTTTTACTTTTGAGTAGATGTAGTAGCTATTAGCTCACAGATGTTTTTATGAGTCCTAAACTTCAATTTTGTGAAGAACGATTGTAGTACCATGTTAATTTTGTAGGTTTGTGAGTAACATCTGATTCAGGGCTTTGTGTTCTTGGGCAAGTTACATACATTTTCTGAGTAATGGTACCTAAGCCACAAGATTATTATTGGAGGAATTGCACAAGCCATTATATTGATGGTACTTTTAGTAGTGTCTGCCTCATAGGCAATAAGTGAGTTAGTGAGTAACTTCTCAGTGGGTGAGGCCATGGGTGGCAAAGTCAGAGGGCCATAGGGACTAGATAGGAAGTATAAATGATGAAGTAGGACTGGGTGAGGTTATGATTCTTCTTGAAAGAGCTACTTGCTGTTCACATAACATTTTGGTGCAAAGTCCAGATCTCATTAAAAAATACAGATACTGAGGTTCACTCTAGATTTTCCCATTTTGGCAACCAATTACACAACACACACACGTGCGCGCACACACACACACAACCAATTACACACACGCGTGCGTGCGCACACACACGTACCATACCATACCATGTCATACTATATAATGGATTGAACAAAATATCTGGAGGGCTTGATCGATGGTTGTATTCGACATGGTGGCCACCAGAGTGAAATCTCTGATCTGTATTTGCCAGTTTCATTGATCATTAAGGATTCAAAGTGATGGCGCAGTTGCACAATTGAAGTACAGATTTGTGGCTGTTGACATCACCACAGCCCCATCTGTCACTAAGCCTCGTTTTCTTGATAATCTTATAGAATCAAAAGACTTGATTCTTGGCTAACCAAACAGTGTTAAAGCGGATTGGAAGGGTTGATTGATTTATTTTATTCTGATGTGGTAGAATATTTGGAGCCAGGAGCCCAATTCTGTTTTGGAAGGGTGGCTCTGAGGAAGAGTGAACCATGGTATTTTTCAGGTTTTTGTGATAAATGTCTAATGAGCCCCTTTATAAATCAGTTTTCTAAGTGTATCTCTTCTTGGACTTGTTGGGAACCATCTGTTTTTATTTCTGAAGTTTTTAAGCTAGGATATAGTTAATAGGAGAGGGATGTCTTTAGTTTTTTGACTCTTCTAGTCTTGTCTGATTTAAGAAAATAGATTCTGTCTTTTGTGATCGGTGTTATTTTAGAGTAAAATCACAAAGAGAAGTTCAGTCTTTTGCTTCTCTACCTGACTCGAGCAGTCATTTCTACAACCTTTTTTGTGTTCTTTTTTCCCCCTAGGATACTACATTACTCTGTCATTCCTCTTTGTCTTGAATTGCAATCTGTTTTACTTAAAAAAAAAAAAAAAAGGCATGGCTCTATATTAGGTGTCTTTATCACTTTAGATGATGCAAAAAATATATGTATTTGTAGCTGGGACACTAAGTACATTTGAATATGATAAAATAGGTAATCCACTGTAATATACTCTATTGTGTTTGAGGTTAGCTCGGTATCACAAACAACTGGAGGGACCATTTGTAATGCAGTAGTTACAAAGGAATGTACTTCTTGATTCTACTTTTTGGGACACTCACTAAGTACATTTTACTACAATTAATTGGAATACAGGCACAAAGGAGATGAGAGGCTGATCAGAATATTTAATTACTTTAACTATGATTTGATACTTTTGCCCATTGTAGGCACAAAAAAGATAAAGATTTATTCATTTTAGACTATTGTGTGGGATTTAATGTTCTTAAGTGCTCTTTAAAATTCAGAGAAAATTATACTTGTTAGAGATTTTGCCATCCTTGAGGGATCTTTAATTTGTTTGTTGTATGAGCAGTTATAATAGATATAAACAGCCTGCTTAACTGCTTGTCTGCCATTCTGGAAATATGCATTCTGGATGTGACTGCCTATACTTATTTTTAGTGGGCTTATTTTTGGCAGTAACTCTGGCAGAGAGCTAGGACTCTTAATATGAGAACCATTCATCCATCATCTTAATTTTCATTCTGGCACTAGGGAACCGGAATGTCTTTGTTCTGATGTTTTCAGTTTTGGATGGAAGCTGACCAATTCTTCTAGGCTTCTAAGTCCTTTGGAATGACCTAGAACTGGACATACAGTTGAGTAGAAATACACTCAAGCGTCACTCTATTATTTTGCTCTGGGTACAAGATGTATGAGACCATGTTATAGATGCAACTCTGGCCTGTTCTCATCATAAACTTACTCTGGTTTCCCCTCTGCTGTACAACTACTTTCCCCCATAGGAGATCATGACATTGCTGGGATCAAGTAGACACTGTTGGTTCCTGGTGGTAAGGCGAGAACAGTAATGTGAGGCAATGCTGTGGGTGTGTTGAAATGTGTAGTGACCATGTGTCTGTCTTTCTTGGTGGGCATCTCAGACTTCCCCTCATTTTCAGATAGACAAATGCATATGTGAACGCACCACCTTTGTCAAAAAAAAAAAAAAGAAAGAAAGAAAGAAAGAAAGAAAGAAAACAGCCATTAGTGGTACTCTGTAGTTTTAATTCACACATTTACAATTTTGGAAGAAGAATATTTTCAGTCATTCCGTAACTATGTTTAGTGTTATTCCGCGTAGATTCAATGACCCTCCTCTCGGACAGTGGAGCCTAAGCAAAGATGTTATGTCGAGAATGTTAATATAATGCAGCGTTTGGGGGGGGGGCTGGTGTCTCTGTAGGAAAAACGTTCAGCCTGCAGATTAACACAGTAGAGTTCAGACAGCTTGAAACTCTTTATTTCCCCCAAGTCAAAATTTCTGTGAAACACTGAGAGTCAAGATTATACAGAATCCTCCGGAAGATACAGTTGAAGCAGATGTGATACACATCTGCTTTTATATTCCCAGAATACAAACATTTATTGTTATAAACAATGTCCGGTGGCTCTGGGAAATTAAATCATGCACATAGGAAACAGTTTCGTTGATATCTTCAGTGGTAGGTAACTCTTAGGATATTTTTATAGCAAAAGATTGGGCCTGTGGGTCTGGAAACATTTTTATCTTTTTTGCTTCAGGCTGGAAATGAGGAAGGCTCCAGAGAAGTTCTGAGAGGTGGTAGAGTTTATGAAATCTCCTTGATGAAAATACCTGTCACTCATTTCGCTCTCTGCATAGCAACCAACCTGACTTAAGCTTCCTCCTGCTGAGCGAGGTGTAAGCATCATTGGCTAGTTAATGCTATTGGTTTTGAAATCTTCACTTTCATCCTGTCAAAATTGAGAGGCTCAAATTCTCCTGGATGATGGGAGTAGCTGGGTGTTAACTTTCTAAATTCATTTTATTATTATACCATTCAGACCCTTGAAGTCTGCCGTCTGCCCTTGTTTGATATTTCTCTTGCCCAGGTGTGTCAGGGTTGTGTGTGTGTGTGTGTGTGTGTGTGTGTGTGTGTGTGTGTGTGTGAGTGTTGGTGTGTTGGTTAAAGCCATACTAAGCAAGTCAAAAGACTACCTCTTTTGAGGTGGAGTCTACAGCCTCGTGCACTATTGGACATCCTTTGTGTCTTCTACGCTTGCTCCATCACTATGATCCCAGTTCCTTAAAAATTATGACAGCACTAAAAGCCCTCCTGAGCTTTCTGCTGACAGATGACTTCAGCTCCATTAACCATACTAGTCTTGGTGCTGTAGAACCTGATAGAATATATGTTTGCCTAACACCGACTCCTCCCTCTTGTTAGTCACACGATAACCATAGGCAGATTTATATTTATTGTCTATTCCGAAGAATGAAAATACATATTTTCATAAGCATGCTCCATTTTTAATTGTGTAATTAAGTTGCTGACATAAGCAAGTATGCAATTTCACATTAAGGTAAGGATCCGTAAAGGCATGCATTTGCATAATTTAATTTTCTGCACAGAAGATATTGAAAATCAATAGCATGATTCATAGCCTTACCATATCATTGCCATGCTGCTGTTGGTTGGCTGTTAGAGTTTAGAAGAGTACAGAGAGTATTAAAATTGATTGAATTTGGTGTGCTGAGTCTGTATCTTTACTTGGGAACCACAGATTGTTTCATTTTGCAAATCTCTGCTCCTTGCCAATAAAATATTATGTTGCTTAATATACTCAATATACATTTTTTGACTGTGGTTCAAATAATTTTTAAAAGTTGTTTTTAAAAGATACCTTATTATATGCTTAAAATACATTTGAGGAGGGGACTAAAAATTTTGTTTCAAATTATGCAAGCGCCATTCGTACATGATTATGTTCTTAGGGAAAAAGAAATCATACATTACTGATCTGGATGGAGTAAAAGGGAAAACTAAATATAGTCATCTTTAATGAATAGTTTATTTGTCTCCAAGAAATCTGGTGCCAGGGTGATAAAGTCCTTTGCTTCCCTGTTCATTTCTGAGTTGCCTCCCTAAACAATTGCTTATGAGGTACTTGGGGCTCATTCCTTACAGCTTCATGTTTCCAATGTTTGCCATTGTGATGAGTGGGCAGTGACTAGAAAGTGAGACAGTGGGGAGAAGGTTGTGGTTTTGCTTGTGGCTTATATAAATACACACGTATACGTGCACACACTCTGTTACCCCAACACAGACACCATCAGCCTTTATGTTGTTCACGTGTACGTGTATTCATTCATTCGTTCATTCATTCATTCATTCACTGATTATTGAATACCTCCCATATTCCAGACTCCCATCATGGCTGGGAGGTTGAGATGCTCCTTATCTCCAGAGAGCTTAGAGCCCCCTCATAGCCATGCAGCATGTCCTTCAGAAGCAGGGTTTTTTGGTCCATTCTTCACCTGCTATGTGCAACCCAGTACTTTGGGGGGTGTGATGAAGACAGACACAACCCACCTTCCTTGGGATGGCCCTGCTCTCTGTGTTACCTCCTGTCCGTTGGTCTTTGTCCACCTAAACCACACTCTTCCTTTTGTCCCAAGTGAGCTTCCTTTAGACAGTTCTGCCACCGCGCTGAGACCTCTTACGCCCCAGTATGCAGCGTATGGGATGGCTGGGAAGGTAACTGCTCTTTGGGGTGTGGATCCCATTACGTTGCAGTGTCAGAGGAGTTCTGATGTTTACCTCGCTTGTTTCTTGAATTGGATATATCTTCGTAGGATTGCCTTTTCTACTGAGTGTTTAGGGGACTTGGAAGCTGGCAAGAGTGAGACCCCAAAACCAGGGCCTCTGTCAAGTCTAGTTAAAGACCGATGCAGTTGTCATCTAAGGACTTGGAGCTTCACAGTTCCCTGATGCAGCTCTGGACTCTGTTGCTTTGCTTTTCCAGCAGGATGGGTAACACAAGCTGCCCACACGAAAGCCACTCCAGTGAGACATGGTGCTGGCAGCCTTTGTCCTCTTGTTCCCTACCCTGGTGTTCTCAAAGGTTCCGGAAAATGAAAAGCACCGCTTTTTTCAGGAAAGAAAGGGGGACTGCTTGTGGAGATTGTGACTCTGGATAACATCTTTTGTAAAAGGTATAAATGAATATCCTTGAGGATAACTCCATTCCTCCTTTAATTTTGTTTGTGAGCTTTCTGGTTCAGTTCACACTTAGCTGATGTCTGAGGTTGATGCCATATTGTTGTGATTCTGCAGCAGGCAGTTCATCTCTGCCTGGCCAGCCTGTTCCCAGGGTTAACTTAGCCTGTCAGGTTCCAGGCTGTGAGGGTGAGTTGAGAATGTCAAAGTTGAAGGGGACCCGGCAGGTTGAGCTCAGCAAGGAAGTTTGTGGTTTTTTTTGTTTTTTTTTTTTTTTTTTAATCTCTGGCTTCAAATTAGAATCACCCAAACAACTTTTTTTTTTTTTTTTCCCTTGAAGTACCTGTATGTGGTCCCACGCCAGGTCAGTTGAATCTGAATCTCTGATGGTACAGTCCAGGGCATAGATTTTTTTTGTTCTGTTTTTGTTTCTTTGTTTTGCTTTTGTTTTATTTTTAAAGCTTCCAGGTTGAGAGAGCTCTAGTCCAACGATGGCCTTTTATGGAGAAATTGACAATCAGGCGTCGCATCAACTCATTTCAAGGTCACCAAGGTCACTTTAGTGTCATTTGGGGATCTTTTGCACACAAGGGACAAAAAAGGAGTTTTGGCAAGTCATTGGTTCATGTAAATATAAAGCATCCCATAGGATCACTTTCAAATTACCTCTTTCATGGGCTTACATTTTATCAACAAAATTGATGTATAGATTTTGGTTCCTGGGGTGTGGTTACACTTTTCAACTCCTCTGCTGATCTTCTACTTGACCCCCAGCCAGGCTCCTGAGGCTTCAGGATCTTGTCCTAACACCAGCAGGAAGAAAGAAGAATCTCTCTGATTGACTGAGGTCCCCATCGCCAAACAGGTCACTGGCCCCAGGGGTGTGGTTCACAATGATTGGCTGACTTAAGCCAAAGAAGGCCCACCCCTGGAGCTGGCAGAGATGGGTTGATGGGACATGGCCATGCCCTGCATGACTTGTGGGTAGGTGGGGTGCAGGGTTGATGATTACTAAAACGGAGTCTCTGCAACAAATTTCTACTATATTATTAGGTATTTTTAAAACACTCCATGCCCACTGCTGAGTTAGTTGCTCTGCTCACAGTGTCTTGTGTTGTTTTTGTAACAAGGCTGTGAAGGTGCTGCTATTGTAGCTCCATTTAACAGGCAAGGAAATTGAGGCTCAACCACGTGCCCTGGAAGTGCCATTTCCTTGTTCAAGACAGTGCTTTACTCATTGCCTTGATAGAGGAAGGATTATTTGGAAATAATTATTTAGAGTGAACTAGCTCTAAGAAGCATATTAAACAGATACATAAAAAAGTTTCCTGCATGCACAGACAATAAGTAAACGGAACGATTATTTATGTAGCATGCTTTGGTGGAGGGAAAAATAGATTAGGAGTGTAGGAGATGGAAAATTTTATTTTTGATCCCTAGAAGCTTAGAATGGTCAACTTCCTGGAGCTCTGCCTGGCTCATCTGCAAAATCGTAGGATGGACTGGATGGTGGGTACCTAAACCTTCATTATACTTAAAGATGACCAACGAGCAAACATAAACATGCTTGAATTTTACAGGACTCCTGTTGCCCTCTAAAGGGCCCCTGTCTATGGAATATCTTTGTTCTTTGTTCAAGCATTTTTTTTTTCTTTTAAAGCCAATCTTTGGAGTTGTCATGCAAGTGTAAAACACAGATCTTCCTCCACTTCCGATGCGGTTATGTCCTGATAAACTCATTGTAGGTTGAAAATATCTTACAGCGAAGATGTATTTAATCCACCCAACCTCCTGAACGTCATAGCTTAGCCTAACCTGCCTTAACATGCTCAAAATGCTTACATAAACCTACGGCTGGGAAAGTCATCTAACACAAAGCCTGGTTTATAATATAGTGTTGAATATCTCATGTAATTCATGGAGCTTGTATGGAATGTGAAAAACAGAGTGGCTGTATGGGCGCAGATGGCTGTAAGTTGTGTTGGCGGTTGGCCCTCATGATCGTGGGGCTGACTGGGAGTTGGGGCCTCTGCTGCCCAGCATCATGAGAGAGGATTTTACTCTGTGTATTGCCAGCCTGGGGAAAAGATCCAAATCCAGATTCAAGGTTCGGTTCCCTCTGAATGTGTATCTTTTTTTTTTTTTCTAAAGATTTTATGTATTTATTTGACAGAGAGAGGGAGAGGGAGGAAGCATGCATGAGCAGAGGGGAGGAGCAAGGGGAGAGGGAGAAGCTGAGCTGAGCGGGGAGCCTGATGTGGGACTGGATCCCAAGATCCTGGCTGGGATCATGACCCTCATGAGCAGAGGCAGACGCTTTAACCGACTGAACTCAGGCGCTCAGAATGCGTATCATCTTTGCACCATTGTAAAAAAAATTGCTAGGTCAGTCCATTGCAAGTTGGGGACTGTCTGTACTTCACACGTTTCCTAATTTGCCGTCAGGTGACGTCATTATCATTACTTGGACTAATTCAGGATGGAGATTGTACTGTTTTCCTGGTGCCATCTTAATCTTAAATTGAGTCTACAGTTTCCCTAACCATTTTCCCCTGCTTTTCAAAAGCACACTTGATTTTGTTTGGGTGCATTTAAATATTAACATAGACAGCTGAGATGTATTGTTGGAAGTGTGATTCCATTTCATTTTGGATGCTGGGCACCCTGGGGTATTTGTCTTCTTACAAGTCAGTACATTCGGGTGTGGGCTCCCAAGGAAAGAAATTTACATTCATGAATTGGGTGGGAGGGGAGGACTTTGAACACTGTAGGAAGCAGTTGGAAGCTCTCTATAATGGTGGAGAAGACTGGACCCATTAGGAGTTTTCAAAAAAACACATCATTAGAGTTTCTTTCCTGAGCATCATTGGCCTTGTGGATTTCATATCTTCAGGTGTAACAGGTGACTATTTGGGCTCCAAAGGATGTGGGGAGGAATGGTACTCACCACGGGAAGTCTCCCAGGCCTTAGACTGTAATGTGTTTGGATGGCAGAGGCCCTGGCTTCAATGTAGGCATGCTTATGTTCCGTTCCCTGATGTGCTGCATGCTTACCTGTGTTACCTGGGACCAGTTAGTTACTGTCTCTGAGGCAATTCCTCCATCTGTAAAAGAGATGGAATGACCCTTTGCTCTATGAGGATCAGGTAAGACTCAGAGGCCTTTTGCAGCGAGGACATAGTCTTTTACATGTGGTGGGAACAAACACCTCAGGTTTTAAGTCTTCTACTACTAGTTGTATGACCTTGGGCAAGTTAAAGTTACTTCTCTAGGATTCAATTTGCTTATCTGTAGAACGGTTTCCTTATGGGGACCCCTGGGGCTATTGCCTGGTTATGTTGTGCAGATTATGTAAGACATGATGTATAAAGTGCTCAGTGCGCCGTGCTCGGTGGCCGAAAGGAAGGGCTCGTTGTAAGCTACTGTTAGTATTAACGTAATCCCGGTCGTCTCGCTAGGTTATCGTACAGCTGTTTTTCCGGAGCATCTCTTCCGTTATCCCCGAGGTCTGTGCTTCTGGAAGTCAGCGGTGGTGTGCTGGACACCCTTCCCACGGTCGGTGGAGTGAAGAGTTTGACTCTGTGCTCTCCCTCTCTTACAGCCTTGACGGAAGGCTACGTCGGGGCCCTGCACGAGAACAGACACGGCAGCTCAGCGCAGATCCGTCGGCGCAAGGCGTCAGGCGACCCATACTGGGCCTACTCGGGTGAGTGGATGGGGTCCGGCCAGGCTCTCACGGGCCAGTGACCATCCCATTGAGCTCCCTGGAAAGTACTCTTTGAATCGCTTTCACACCGAACCTGTTCGTTCAGACCTTCTGTAGTTCACTAAAAGTCAAAACCCTCAAGCCTGTTTTTCCTCAAGGGTATAAGTACCTTAATTTCTCTCTCCCACCTGTTTTCTCAACCTGCTTTCCCCCCCTTGATTTGCATTTATTTCTGAACTTCACTTGTTAATGAGTGATTGTACCAAACTTGTAATTCCCCCAAAGACCCAGCCTTTTCTTTTCTGTCTTTTTCAGTGGCTGTGATTTCAGAAAGCAGAAAATAGAAGGCTAGTCTTGAGCTCTAAATGTCTGCTAAATATTACAAAGCGTCACGTATCAAAATGATCTGTTATGCTTTAATCTAAAAAAATGCAACTTTATTTTCAAATCAGATCTCGTTAGTTGAATATATTTCAGCCCTCTCTGGTATTCTGCAGTTCTTTTCATTTTTGCTTTTGAACTTTTAGCCTTCCAGCCAATGAAGACCGAGAGAATTGTTAAAGCTATGTTGAATATTACATTGCAAATGATTTTCTTATATTCTGAGGGGGGAGAAATGAAGACCTATAGGAATATACAGATGTTTCTGGATTACGTTCCCAACAACTACCAAAAATTTGATAGGTGGAGTATTATCTCTAAAAGAGATTTTGATGCTCCAATATATATGGAAAATGTAGCTAATTAAGGAGGAATGGTTGAGGAAGACAGACCACTTTGGAAATTACTTTGGCACTAAATAATTCAAATAATTTGTCTGAAAAGGCTTCAAGGCATGGGATATTAGTATTAATAATAAATCTGTGTTTATGCAGTGTCATTGCATATAGAATTGAGAGGCATTATTTTCATAATGATGCTCTGGTTTTAAATCCTGAATTTCTACCTGCAAATCTTGTTAAATTTATGTCAGTGTAAAATTTATAGGCTTGATCTTTAATTACACCTTATCTATTGGCTTTTTGCATCCTTTTGTCTATTGATAAATCTCCTGCCCCTACAGGGAGAATAGCCTATCTGTTTTGTTTTGCAAGGAACAGATAGTGATTCTGAAGTCTTCCATCACACCCAACTCCTTGTGATGAGAATTATCTAATTAGAGCCTTTTTGTCACCATTTCTGATAAATGAAGGGAATTGTGAGATGAAGGCCAAAATTACATATATATATAGCTTCTTGCCAAGAAACCTGAAGAAAATTTATCATTTTGTTCTCTGTGGCTCTGATATCAGTTAGGAAGCAGCATAAAGTGGCCTGCTATTTACAGTTCATCAATTTAGAATAACAATGCTGTTAGTCAGGAAATTGGAAGTTATATCCCATCAACATCTCCAGTTGCAAATGGCAGTGAAGAAATGAAAGTCCTAAAACTTCTCCCATTACCCAGTTAAGAATGGACATAAGTGGTACAATCTTTGGAATGGAGCAATTGTTGATATCCTTAACTCTAGTGGACTTAATGAGGCTCCATTTTGCATTTCTGGAATGGATTTGGGAACTGCCTCTATAGGTGGAAGGGCTAGTAGTTCAGCTGCAGGCTTTGGCACCCCTTTTCTGTAAAAAGCCAGACAGTAAATATCTTAGTCCTTGTAGGGTGTGTGGTTTCTCTTGCAACTACTCAACTTTGCCACTGTGTGCAAAGGCAGCCATTGATAATGCTAGTTGAACTGGCTGGGTTTCCATAAAAATGTATTTATGAACACTGAAAGTTGAATTGTATATAATTTTTATGTGTCAGAAAACATTATACTTCTTTTTGACTTCTTTTTCCTCAGTCATTTAAAAATACAGAAACCATTCTTCTTAGGCTGTATTAAAACAGGTGACCTGTTGGATAAGGTCCACAGGCTGTAGTTTGTCACCCTCTCTCCTAGTTGATTTTTTTTTTCTGGATGGGATGGGACAGTCACATGAGGAATTCCCCAGAAGGATATAGACTGATATGGAAGAACCAGTGAAGTCACTTGATAAAGGGCGAAATTCAACAGTTCTTCCTGAAAATTCTGCAGTATCAGTGGTTGCTTCACACCAACATGGCGGAATGGCGATTCTTGTGTCAACAAGACTTGGGGTTCATCAGAGACCCTCCTTAGCATTGGGCCAATAGACAAATACAGGGCAGGATGGAGTCGTTGCCTGTCACTTTTGGCACTTCAGACCAAGACCTTGAAATCACAACAAACCAGATTCAGCTCTTAGCTGCAGGTACATATTCCTCTAGGCCTGAATGCTGCTTGAAAATGGGGCTGCCAAAAGAAAGGGCCATTGTTTGTAGAGGAAATTGTTATTAAATTTTGCAAAAGTGAACCAGGCCATTTCTGAAAGATGGGTTTGATGGTCCACATTTTAATTTCATGCCTCTAATTCAGAGATTTGTCTTAATTTCTCCTAAGATAATATTGGTGCTTTGAGGGTATGGTTATGTGAGAGTATGAATTTTGAAGTCATATGGGCTGTAGCTCAAATATAAGTTTTATCTCGTAACATCTTTTGGACGTTGGGAGGACATTTAATTCCTTGGAAATTCAGTCTTTCCATCTTTGAGAAGGGGGTGATAAACAGCACTGCCCTCACAGAGTTGTTTTGGGGATGAAATGAGATGATATGTGTGAAAAAGGTAACATAGCCTCTTGCATCAGGTATCTAATATTCCTGCTGTTTTAGACATTATTATTACTTTTGCTGCTGTTGATGTTGTTACTGGGATTCTCAGTAGGTAACCGTGATGGACAGTGGGTGGGCACTAGGTTATCCTATATTAAACAAACTATATTAAACCCTATTTTAAACAAACTGTATTAAGCAAACTATCCTCAAGTTCAGAGCCTGGCAGATGATACAAACCAGTGCTGTTTTGTGAATAAAGTTTTATTGAAACACAACCAGGCCCATTCCTTTGGGCATTGTCTATGGCTGCTTTTGTGCTGGGGTTGAGTAGTTGTTACAGACTTTGACCAAAAAGCCTAGAATCTTTTTATCTGGCTCTTAGGAGAAAAGGTTTACCAATTCTCACTCACATTGAGATCACTTGGGTTTTTGAGCAGATGTTAGCCTGACTCATAAACAGAACTGTTCAGAGATTTGGAAAATGTCTATTTTTTTTTCCCCTCCCTTGGATTTTCTCTGGAGCTGGAATATCCTCAGCAAGTCTCTTAGCATTCAGAGTGAGCTGGGTGATCCTGCTTTTGGAAAGGATTTGGGAGGAACAAAGATTTGAGTGGAGTGGGATGTGCTTCGGGAGATGGATCAGGGAGATGGGTGGGTGTTCGCGGTTCTGGGGCCCCTTGCCTCTCGGTGACTGTGTGTCCTGCTCATTAGGTTGCCTTTGTGTGGGTGGGATTCGGTGCTGACCCAGTTACCCCACTGGCATCCCCCACCCCCCGCAATCACTTGAGGAGAGTTGTGGAAGTTCTCAAGCTGTGATAGCTTGTATTTAGGATATTGTCACGACAGTAGTTCATTAATGTTAGTGTAACTTTTACGTTAGGACTAACCATGTTATTTCAGTTTGTCTCTGTCACTTTGGATAATGCACACACCCTCATTATATTTGAGATGCTAAAGTCTTTACTTCTGTAGGCTTATTAGACAATGCTGTTGTCAACACCTACAGCTTTAGCATAGAGGACTGTTAATTGAGGAGTGGAAATATGTGCTCTGGTCCCATTGGGATTATCTGAAGATTGGTTATCTCTCTGGTTCTTAATTTTGTGTACTGTAAAAAAGGGGGTCATAATATCTGAGTTCAGTGTGAAAGTATCATACATAAGAGATATAAAGTAGAACATAAATGTAAGATATTATTATTGTTAACTGTTAATAATAGCTTTGTAATTTCAAGATTACTTTATGTCTTTGGGTTTATTTTCCTTATTCCAAGACAAGAAAGAAAGGGGAAAGTCCTCTTTATACATTTCGTACAGAGTTATACAGAAAAAAAAACCCCCAGTAGATTGAATAAGAGTTTCTCACTGGAAATATTAAAACAATTTTTCTATTAGTTTTACTTGACTAAGACACAGGTATTTTTCTGTGTTATTTGAAGTGATGACAGCTCATGAATTTTGGAATTTGCCCAGAGCTTCTGTAATTATTACACAAAAAGTAACAAATGCTAGGTAGGTCATTGTTGCTGGAAAGGGAAATGAGAGACGAATCTGGAGCAAGTTCAAGGGGAAATTGGAGGCATTTTTCTAAAGCTATCTGTTTCTTCTCCTCTCCCTCAGAGATTTGGAGAGACCATGGTTTCTCCTCCCAACCTTTTTTTTTACTATCCCCCTTTGGTTTTCTGCATTTCAAATAAGCAGTATCTCATGTTCCTTCCATATAGAAAGATTCTAGGAACTGGTACAAGGGTGGATAGTTCTCCTACATTGAGACATGTAATGACCGAAATTCTCTGTAAGAGGTGTCTGGAGCAGAGGCCAAGCAGGATTATTCTAAGAGGCATTCCAGCTGTGGTCAGGACATTGTAGGAGGAGACCCCCAAGGTCCCTTTTAATTGTCCTGGGCTTGATGACTTGCTCAGCTGTAAAATGAAGATAAAAAGAAGGCCATACCTCGCTGGATGGCTTTGAGGATTAGGGGAAACTTATGTAAGCACCTGGTGGAATTCTTGGCCTCCACTCTGGAGTGGAATATGTATTACCCATTTGGTTCTTAATTATATGCCAGCCCACTACATTATTCATATAAACATCTTGTTTTATAATGTGTGTGCGTGTGTGTCTGTGGTGCACGTAGGTGTAGGTTTCATTTTCCCAGCTACATGTCCAGTGCTTGAGGACAAGGCTTATAGTTGATGATTCCTTGTTTGTTTGTTTTTTTTCTTTCCCTGCTCTGTGTCAAAGTGTCTCATTTTGTGCATATTTAGTGCATATTTTTCAAGTGTGTGAATGGATATACTGATAAATGAACTCATGTCAGAGTCTTGGCTTGAGAACTCACTCGGGATCCTGCCATGAAATTCAGATAAAGCAGTGGGTGATTTACAAAAGGTTTCACCACTGGATCCTTTTAAGTAATCAGCCCCCCTGGTGAACTTAAGATATAATTAAATTCCTAAAATATCATTTCCATGCTTATTTTTAATCGTGTCTATGAAGGGTAAAGCAAAATATACATGCCTGCAAAAATCTCCCTTTGTCCCGAGAACAGTGGAAGCCACTGTAGAACCTCAGAGTTTGATATTAATATTGTATTATTTGCTCTTCTGATACATCTTGTGGAGCTTTTTTAAGGGAATCATTTCCCTAGAGACACTGCATTTGCAAGAGAGAGCTTCTGACCTGATGGAACCATACCATTGGGGAGGAATCAGTCTTGAGAGTCATTTTCCCAAGTCCCAGCTCAAAGTTACCTCCACTTTGATGCCTACTGTGACCCCTCTCTTCCTTTTCAGACTCCCTTTATTTTTTTTACAATTAATTTCTCTCTTCTCTGTAATTCCGTTACTCTATTTACCATTGTAAATTGAAGATACTTATTTATTCACTGAACACACTTATTAATTTCTTACTGTATACCAGGTGTTGTGCTGTATTGGGAGGGGTCAGAGAAGCTCCCAGAATTGCTGCTGCCAGATCCCAGCCATTAAAGATGGGCAGGTGTTTGCCAGGGTGTGCGGAGGCCTTAAGACCTCAAAATGACCTGGCAGTGACTGGGGGACTCAAAGGAGCTCAGTAAGTATAGAACATATGGTAGGGTGGAGAAAGTTGAGGGAATAATGCAGCGTGTTGGACCACGAAGGGTCTTCCCAGTATTCTGCTGGTGACCTGGAACATCTATCTGAGGGCGATAGGGAGGCATTTCATGGTTTCATGGTGGAAATGGACTAAGTTGCTTTTATATTTGAATAAGACCTCTGGTTGTAGGGTTAAGGATTGGTCAGCGGGGGAAGAAGGCAGGATGAAAAATGATGAAGTTTTGTCATCAGAGATTGGAGAGGTTAAAGGAGAGAGTTCATGGGAATTCATTACCATTAGTATGTGGAAGGGAACGCAAAATAAATCGTCTAGGATGATCCTGGGATGATTGAAGATGGCATTGCATTTAATTTAAATGAGTAAAGAGGAGTGGGGGGTCGGTTGTGAAGGTAAACATTTTGGACTTGAACCTGTTAAGATGCTAAGTATAGTGTTTTGTCCATATTTCTTACACTCATAAACTTTCTCCTTGAACAGAACCTTTGTCTGTAATTACTCTTGGTATTTCCCTGTTCTTTCTTAAATGTTTTGGAATAAGGAGGGCCTCAAGGTAGGGAACACATTGTAGAACAAACTGTTTCTTCCTATAGGTACTCTTTTTTCTTTTACACATGATCTGTGATTATAGGGATAGATGGGGTGAGAAAAAACACATATGGTCACACACTAATCAGAGCTTTATGTATAAAAGAGAAAAATGTGTTGCCATATGCTTAAGATACCTTGAGCATTTTTCAATACTTGGCTGAGTTTGGCTTCCCCCGCCCCCACCCGTTTGAAAGAAACTGTTCTCATATCTTAGAGATGCCTTCTTTTTCATTTTTCACTTTTATTTATTTATTTTTAAGCTTTCTTCTAATCTTTGCCACCCGAGTTCTGAAGTTTTTTGGCATCTTCTCTCTGGAGATGGTTTCACAAGTGTTTGCAAAGTTAATGGATGCTATTGTATACGATGAGAGGACATCAATAAATTCCTTAGGGTCTTCATGACCCTTGGAAAAGCATCTTAGGAAGATGAAGTACTGTTCAATGCAGTTGGTATCAAGTAATAGATACCAGTGATAACCATTTCAACTGTTGCTATGATGGGACATTTCAAATGCTAACAGGAAGTCTGAGAGTTTGAGGGTTTTAAATGGACTCTGAAGGTAGCAGGTTGGTGGAGTCTTTTTGGGGGGCTCTTTGGCAATATCTGTGAAAATGTCAAATGTTGATAGTCTTTGATCCAGCACTTCTGGTTTGGGGAATTTGTCTTTTAGGAACACTTGTGCACATCCCCAGCAAGACATTGGATTTAACAGCCTAAGTCACCGTAAGTAGGGACTTGGGGTAATGGTAGTATATCCTTATGATGAAATTTGTACTAAACGTGCACCAAAATGAGATAGGTATAAGATATGTTAAAATAATGTGGTTAATAAGGTCCTATTGATGAATAGAGCTGAGAGGTCTGGAGACTAGAACGGACGTTAATTGTGATTATTATTGAGAAGTGAGGGATTCTGCCTTTTTTACATTTATATCTAAAATACTTTAATATCTTACAGAATTATATGTAGAATATTTAAATTTCTTATACCAGCACATTCATGATATTTCGTAAAGTAACCTTTTATTTTTAGAATAGATGGCTGGGTTGTATTAAATTTAGGCAGTTTTCTTTGAAACAGTTTTGAGGAGAGAGGAAGAAAGGAAAGACTAAAAAGGAGAACCAGGAGGGAAGGAAAAGCCCTTTTGTCTTTTTAATTGGCTGTATCCGAATTTTTCAGGTGAAACATTTCACTGGCATTTCAAATTTTATAAAATGCTGATAAGAACCATGCAGAAATTAATGAACTGATATTGACTCAGTTTGAAAATGAACATCAAGATTTATTGAGCAAAGCAGTAAATATTGACCCAGGCAGAGATAAGGTCAATATTTGCTTTGATACAACATAAATCTTACTATTCAGTAATCTATAAATTTAGTGTCTAGAGAAGGCACACAGAGTTATCTCTAAGGATGTATTTTTCATATCTGTGATGGATCCAAGTCAAAGATCTCTTTTCCTGGTTTCAAATTTGAAAAGATGATGTTTCCTTCTTTGAAACTAGCTTATTTGGGGGCAGGGGTGGGGGGAGTGTGGGTTAGTGGAAGGACATTATTATTTTAAAATTTCAAAGGGAGGATATACCTAGCCTCATACATGTCTTTAGAAGATTGGAAAGCGATTATCTGAATGTGCTGTGTGATTTACTTAAATGCTTGTCATCTTTTTTCTAACCTGACACTATGTACTCATTTATTATATCTGATTTGGTTCATAAAACCCGCTACCCTGACTCTATAAAACAGGGAAATATTCTGTCTTTCCCTGTGGATATTGTTAAGCAATGTTACATGGAATTTTTTTGGCAAATAAAATGTCATTGATATATATCATGATGAGTAACACTTTACTGGCCTTCCCCGGGTTGAAATTATGAAGTTGAACTGCACTCCTATTCTTTATCCTGTTGTCTCTTCTCTTGCTGGGGTGGCCTGGTGGCAATATAAAAGGGAGAGCTGTCTTGTGGATTGTGAACTTTTATTACTGCCCATATGTAGCTGGTAGCACATCTAATATGTGCTTAAAGATGGGATTTTCTCCCTGTTTATTTAAATGCAGAAGGGAGCTCAGCCCACAAGGTCAAGTGTAATTAATCTTGTACCTGCACAGAAGTCTTACATAGTCCAGTTGTGGTCAGTCCACTTTGAATGTTCTTCCAGTCTGATGACAGTATGAAGTGCTGATGTTAGCCTTCAGTGGTTTGTTAAGGGATCCTGAAATTAATCTCACTTCCACCTTTCAGCTGGTAATCTCCTGTGACCCCACTTAAAATCAATAGCATTAGGGGTGGTGAATCTTCTTGGTTGTCTTTCTTGCTATTAAAATTTAACCTGTCTTCTATTTAATTTCATTTCATTTTCTATCATGTGACTAAGACTTTGTTTAGTGGTAACATATATAACACAGAAACTTGCCTTCTAGAGAAATACTTTTTAGTAACGTTAGGAATCCTTACTTTTCATTAAGAATACTGTGGTGTATAATAATCTTTTCTGTGAGTGGAGTATTGAATGTGATTTTATGTCATATGAGAAATGACTTTAGCTGCTATATAAGAATCTGACTTTTAACATAATAAAGTCATTCTTGAGTTTGTTTATCAAGGAGAAACTCACAGTATGGAGCTAATAGATCTTTAATACTTCAGTCACTTGCTAGTATCTCTTTTTAACAGAGATAGGTCTTGCCTAGAGCCTTTAGCTGGGAGAGTATTTTAGAATTTGATCTTGTGACTTTCATTATTTTTTGGTACCCTTCCTATCTGGCAGGCCATGCTAGTTTCCATTCTGGTTTGTTAAATTTTCTGTTAATTATATATTTAATATTTTATAAAAAGTGAGCCAGTTTCAAGAAAAATTTAAATTTAGCATTTGTACAATTGGTGTTCCAATATGGCAAAATAAATCTTCTTCTGTAGGAGATATTGTTACTATCACAGAAGAATTGAAAGTATCTTATTACATGCTATACAGTCAAACTATATCTGTGATGTGAAAAATCACAAAGGTCAAGAGTTTCTATGAAATGGCTTAAAAATTAAGGAAGACATTCAGTGACCTAATTTATAAAGTATGGCTCGCTCTATGTCCTGGTTCTAGTACAGCCATATAGATTATTAAAAATCTTAAAATACAGAGTAAGCTAAGCCCTCTGAATTTCCCCTCCCTCACTTCTTGGCCACTCTTTCACTTCTTGGCCATTCTTCCCATTTTGAGAACTTCCCAGGATCAAACAGTGGACCCATCCTCCACCATCGGTTGTTACTGGTTATTGCCTCTGATTTGTTAAATATTTTAAAAAGATGGAATTTCAGAGTGAAAGGGCGGGGTGTGGTGGGGTATGTTTTATGCTCTTCAGCCCACTTAGTGAATTCAGTTAACCTTGACATGTTCCCTGGGCTTGGGAAGCCACTTGATCCAGATTTCCTGTTTATGTAGATCCACATTCTCCCAGTTGGAAGGCCCATATTCTAGGAGGAAATCAAGCTCCTTCTAGAAGCTGCATGAAAATTTCCTACTCCCAAAGGTAACATTTAGTTGCTCTGCCCCAATTATTATTGGCCTCTTTCCTCCCTGGAACCCATTTATCTCTGTCCCACCCTTACCCTAGTTCCAAGTGTTCGGACAGTGTTCTTCCTTCTAACAGGCGTGCATGCCATTAGTACATTTGGTATTGATTGGTTGTTGAGAAATTTTAGCAGGAAAATAAAATATGAGCTGCTTCTTATCTCTAAATAAGAGTGTCTGCAAAGATGAGAGGAGCCATTTGTAGTGTGTTTTTGCTCCTGGGACTCACTGTGATAATGGAGGTATTTTCTCTTCACTTTTGTGAAGTACATCGTCCACACTGGCCTCTCAGGGAATGATTTTGACACTTTTTGAAGGTCCTGTGGCTTTTACATTCTTACACCACCTCTTAATGAGCTATCTTATAACATCCTTTTCCTGTAAAGATTGCCCTTTCTCTCACCATCCACTAGAGTGGGAAAGGAAGTTTCAACACTCATGGCCAATTGGACTACATACCTGCTGTGCCAGAAAGAACTCGTCAAGATTTGCTTTCCTTCATCTTATGAAAACTCCTGGCTTCTGGCAGTACGACCAGGATTTTTCTCCCATATTCACACAGAAGCCATTTCTGGGAGCATGTCTGCATATAGGGATTTGTTTTTGCATCCTTTACTACATTTTAGCCTCTGGAAAAGACCTCCTGCCTCTCTGGGCTTAATAATAAGAGCAGTTTGTGATCTAACATAGCCCTCTAGAGGCAGGGCACCTCCAGACAGTATCTTCGTACCCTGCCATCTTTAAAGTATACTCTGTTTTGGTTTACCATCCGTGGGCTTGTTCCTTAGAGTCACTTCCCTCCTGTTTTTAATACAGCTGCAGCAGTGCCGGAAGTCACAAGCTGAGGTATAAAGTACAGAGGAAGAAGAGAAAGCACTCCTTTCTTGAGTCTCTATTTAAGCACAAGTCACATGAACCTCTAGGCACCTTACCCGTGACCAATCGACCCTTCTCTCTCATTGGTCAGAACTGGATCACATGTTCATGCCTAAACCAATTACTGGCAAGAGACAAGGAATGAACAAGATTGACTTAGACCAATCAGCATTTACCCAAGGGTAGTATGGGGAATGGCTGTTGGATGAGTAGTCCATGATGTCTGCTACCTTTGCCTTCGTTATCTTTTCCAGATCTCAGAAGCGAAGCAACTGTATGGTGTCAAATAGGGGAAGAAATTATAGGAGAGAAATTTCTTTTATTTTTGGAGTGAAAATGGGATTTTAGAAGCCTGTCATGGTTGCACACAAGATAATAAAAGTTTCCCGAATTTCAGGTGCTTTACCGTATTAAGGGTTGCATGCTCCAGTTCTGTCACCACTGGCCATACATGACTATTTATATTTAAATTAATTAAAGTTAGAGAAAAATGACACTAGCCAGATTTCAGGTTCTCACTAGGCAAAAGTGGCTAATGACTACCCGTTCATACAACATAGATAAAGAAATTTTCCATTCTTGCCGAAAGCTCTATTGGAGAGCGCTGTTCAGAGGCTTTAGACATTACAGAGAAGCCAGCAGATACATTTATTGAGTACAGACTGTCTGAGGCACTGAGCATATTGCTTTGTCTTAATTGTTGTTCAAACCAGCCCTCTGAGATAATGCCATTTTTTGCAGAAAGGCAAAAACTTGGTTAGGAAGTGGCTTCCTAGGGAGCAAGTTGGACACCTCTTCTGAGCAGTGACACCTGTCTGCACCGCCTCCCTCCTACCTCCCCCTCCTAGCCATTGGGACTAAATTTGGAAGTGGGACAATCTGATATTGCAAATTCTCTCTTAAATGCAAGCCATTTGGTGCAGATGTTGACTTAAGATCTTCCTGGAAAACTTGCATGCACTCCAAGTGTCTAAGCTTCTCAAATCCAGAGAGGCCCCATGTAGGCCTCCCTTCCCTTTGGTGGTCTTGGGGGAACTGTCCTGTTTTAGGACCTAAGCGTTAATTTTGCTGAGGCTCTATATATTTGGCTAAAGAAATCAGGGACTTTTGGTGAGTGAGGTTATGTGTGTGTCTTCTTTCCTCTAGTCTTCAATTCATTGATTCATTCACTGAAAGAGTATTTATCAAACCCTGGCCAGGAGGCAGGCTGAGTTCTAGGCACTTGGGCTACAGCAGAGAACAAAATAAACAAAATGCCATTCCTACCTCGTGGATGCTGACAGGAAAGCTTATACAAAGTAATATGTAATCTCATCAAATAATGCAATGAAAGAGCAGAGAAGGCCATTGAGAGTGATGAAGGGCGGAGAGATACTATTTCAAAAAGAGAAGCCTTGAGGTGATAATGGAGGAGAGACCTGAATTTAATGAGGGACTGAGCCCTGTGGATCTCCTGGACAGGCATTCCAGGGGAGACAAGGAAAGGAGGCAGTGGAACTCAAAAAGGTTCAATGTAGGAACGCAGATCACTCTGATAATTTCAGTTGGGCCTTGTTCTGGAATCTTGATTGGCCCAGGTTGCTCTGCAGCGTCTTACACTGCCCAGAACAGCCTCCACAAAACAAAGAATGATCTGGCCCAAAATGTCAATCGCGTCAAGGCTGAGAAACCCTGTGCAAGGGGCTTGTCAGAGCTCATTGCTTTTACAGTCTACTGCATGACGTGATGCGAGTTCCACCTTTCTGGTTAGTTATTGATCTACAGGCTCAAGTGTGGACAGTTGCGCCAGGTTTCTGTGGCAAGAAGGCAACAGGTCGAGTCATGACAGGAATCCAGTGAGCGGCCTGGTGTTGGATCCTCTTTGGTGACCGGAGAGAAGAAATGGAAAGCTTGGCAGGTTGACCATTCTAGGAGTCTATGCATGAAATCGTCGAGGAATGAATCACAACACTGGTCGTGGTGGAAAGCCCACTGCTCATGTCATGTGAAGGCAATGAATGATGGCCGTGCTGCAGTCAAGAGGTGGTGAGATTGCTTTTATTATTATTGTGTTATTTTGGAGGTCCCTGGTGACTACTCCATGTGTTAACCCTTTGATCTAAGTAAGAAGCTGCTATGAAATAATATCTGTCTTAGGATGGCTATCCATGAAGGATCCTCCAGAATCGCTGATCAAGCCATTGAAGCGCCATGAGAAAATTTAGTTACCCCATGGGAAGCTCGACAAGTCGCTTCATAGCTGGGCACAGCATAGCGCAGGTCCTTAAGAGATCACTTTTAACAAAGGGAGTGGAAAGGAAAATAGAGCTCTGAATGATGACTGGCAGGCTATCACGATCCAGCATTTTGTCAAGTGTCAGCAGCTAAATATGGGATATGGGTTATAATAATGTTGTAATAATGGCCATGGATTCCTCATCCTCTGTGGGTGGATTAAGCAGAAATCGTGTCGTGTGAGGGCATCTAAATGCAGGTGTATTTATCTAGACAAGTTATGGCACCCTAGACTTTCTACAGAGCGGATGGCCATTCCGTGCTTGCTTTGTCCTAGGCCCTCCTGTGCGTGTGTTTAGATATCAAGACAGATTTATATGGCCGCTGACCCCAGGAGCTCAAAGTTTTTTTTCCTTTCTCTTTCAGAAATGAATGATTAATGTTAGTGACACTGAAGGTTAAGTATACAAAGCTCTAATATATTTATGCTGATACTGCTGTGGCAGGTCTATGGAGAGTTTGAAAAGCTGTAGGGTCACTCTGATGTCAGGCTGGTCCAGAAATATTCTTTCTTTATATATACATTTTTTTAAAAGGTTTATTTATTTACTTAGAGTGAGCGAGCACGAGTGCCCGTGCACTTGCAGGGGAGGGAGGCAGAGAGGGAGACAAACTCTTAAGCAGACTCCCTGCTGAGCTCAGAGGCCAATGCAGGGCCCATCTCATGACCCTGAGATCATGACCTGAGCTGAAATCAAGAGTTTGATGCTTGACTGACTGAGCCACCCAGGCACCCATAAATATTCTTTCTTTAAATTGGAATGGTGGGCGCCTGGGTGGCTCAGTGGGTTAAAGCCTCTGCTTTCGGCCCAGGTCATGATCTCAGGGTCCTGGGATCGAGGCCCGCATCGGGCTCTCTGCTTGGCGGGGAGCCTGCTTCCCCCCCCCCTCTCTCTGCCTCCTTGTGATCTCTCTCCCACTGTGAAATAAATAAATAAAATATTTAAAAAAAAATAAATTGGAATGGTAACACCTTATTGAAGTATTGACACATCCATTCAGATTATGTTCAGACGTGTTATTCCGGTTACCTTGGTCCCTACAATTTTAAGCTCAAGTCCAGAAGCCTGCTGATGATGAACGTAATATGAGAAGCACTATCTGCCTAAGTAATTTTGGAATTATTTTAACTTCCTTTTTCCACCTTGGATTCTTTCTCACATCCCTGACTAATTCCAAAGGACTTTCCTTAGTCATGGATGTTGACAAGAGACTTTATTTTTGGAGTATTTTTTTTTCTTTTAATTTTTTTTCTCCGATATTTTGAATCTGACATTTCTGATTGATTCCACATTTTCTGGGTCTCCATCTGCATATGAAAAAGAATGGATTTGGGATCTTAAATCTCTGGTGAAAATACAAACTGTGTTATAAAAAAGAAAGTATGTTCCTATCACAAATGTATTATTTAACACCATTATTATGTTAAAATGTAGTTTCCTAATTAAAAATTCTAGATAAAACAGCTGCTCATTTTTAAAATATGTGACTTAGAATAATCGCGTTTTTTTCCACCCTACATTCCTTTTTTTAAATAAGTATGTTTTAGTGGTAAGAAAGCTACAGTGTGTTCTTTTACTCTGTTTCCTCAGGGCTTATTCAAATACATAGTAATTTCACTGTAGTAAATAATTTCTCCTAATTTTCCTCAGGTAGACAACCCAAAATGTATAGATTCTCATTTAAGTAATTTGTCTAAAGGTTGCTTCACTGAGCACTGCCCTTTGCAGAATGTATTTTAAAGGATATTAAGAGCATTTAAAGAATTCTTTCGTATTAATTGCTTGGCATTTAGGTGGTTTCAGTTACTTTAATAAATTAGGTACAGCTATAGTATAAAAAGTGGAAAATACAGACTTTCAAGGTTCAGAGACACTTCAGTGGGCTGTTGAATGCTTAAAATACACGTTCAGATGAATATTTGATATTTGATTTTGCGCTCTCATTACAGAACAGAAGAGATTTATGCATTGGGAGGACAGGAAATATAATAATTAGACATGTATTAATTGATTTCAGATTTTTGTCTATAAAACACTAGTCATAAATATGGTTATTAGAATCCATGTTTATGGTCTTGGAATTTGATTCAGAGAGTGAGTTATTCATCAAAAAAGACACTAGTCCTACCATTTATCACAACGAATCGTGAATTTATCTCTCTGTAACTCACAGGTGTGATGTATGCCTTTTTTTGGTAGGAACGTTTACTGCAGGAATTAATTTTAGACATTGGGAGACTTTTATGGCCATTTTAACTGTTACTTAAAGATTTAAACAATTCTACTGATTTCTTGGCATAAGCCTCTGGGAGTGGAATTTCTGTGAGCAAAAAGAAGATCATCATTAGATCAGAATTGTTGGAGTATCTCTGTGTTTACCTCAGTACTGAGTTTCAGGGTAAGGTGTACTCGTCAAGGGGCTAATAAGTAGAAGTGGTTGCTCAGTGTTTTTCCAAGGTCTGTGCCTGGAACGTGAAATCAGTGTGCTGTTCAGAGACTTTTTACGGCAGGAAGGTCCCGTGGCCAAGGAAGATGGGGGAATTCCTGGGGGAAACACCGCAGGGCTGGTTTCTTTATTGCAGGACTTACCAGAAAGTTTCCACTTTCTTCTGTACTTAGTAGAAATGGAACATCTGTGAAGAAGAGAATTCCTTGGGGGATGAAATGCCATTTAGTCGAGTGTGACCAAAATACGTATTCTTGGACACTTGACCTTCACTGTGCACTCAGAGGAGAGAGAATGGGTGTGTGGGCGCAGAGTGTCGGTAGGTTAGGTAGGAGACTGGTTCTTGGGAGCTGGATCCCTGTCTTCTGCCATCATTATATCCTCAGAGCTTTGAACGGGCCATGCTGGTACTCTGGAGTATGGTTACAGGGAAATTTCAGTTGGAGAGGATGAGTTTCATATGATTCACACACATCCACTATGAAGTGCAGAGATCTATATGCTCAATTCAAAGGAATAGCCATGCCCATGTACACCAGAAATATTTTCCACTTTCTTCCGTACTTAGTGGAAATGGAACATTTGTGAAGAAGAGAATTCCTTGGGGGATGAAATGCCATTTAGGTGAGTGTGACCAAAATACGTATTCAAGTCACCATAAGTGAAAATATTTATAAGAAATGACTACATTTAAATTATGGGCATGTGTTTTTTATCATACCTTCTTTAAGAGGGTGATGATGTAGGGGATTGTGGGGTGGTTTTATTTCATATTGAATTTGGGAATAATGGAATTGTCTCCAACAAATGGGTAGAAAGAATAAGAAAGGAATAAACCCCGTAAGAAGGGAATGTGCAATAAATGGAATTAAAGATTACTGTCAAACCAGACCACATGTGATTGGGCCTTACCTGTGAAGATGCCTGAGAAGATTAAGTTTGGATATTAAATTTTAAGAAGGAAGAAGGGTTGGATAGTATGGAGAGAGAGCAAAGAAGTAGGGATGGAGAGTATGGTGAGAAAGAAGGGTACCATGATTCTCTCATCGTTCTTTTGTTTTTGCTGAGTGTGAAAACTAGTACATTGCCCAATCAGGAACTTGAGATATGTTTCCAGACATTGCCACGTGTCCCTTGGGGGACGGGGGGCGGGCAGAGCAAAATTGCTCTTGGTTAAGAGGCCCTGCTATAGAGCATAGAAGGCATGATAATAATGGGTGGTAATAGTGTGCAGTAGTATAGATATTAGATGGTAAAGTTGGCCACAATGCTTGACCTGACAAACTTATTTAGGTAGCTGTTAAAAGTTCCTCATTGCAAGTGGGCAATTTTAAGTGTTTCTTGTCATTTGTTATAACAAATGTGGTGGCATAGATTTTATTTCCTGTTGATTTGTGCTATGTCAGCCCTGGAGAGCATGGATGAAGTTGATTGTAACTCAGATTAAAGATGAAGAACAGTAAGGAGTTGCCTTGTTAATGGAATATATGTTTGCCTCTGATTTGTAGAATTTATTGTTTAAGATTAATATGTAGGGATGAATGATGGGGTGTGTTTTAGACATTGTCAACCTTAGCAGGATTATAGCTCGAGCACTTCATTCCACGTTTTCTTGTCTGAGGCATTAAAGGTGCTGCCTGAATGAAGTCAAAACAGTAGACAAGGTCATAACGTTAATTATCTGAATAAGTCAGCCTGCAGAATATATATACACACATACAGACATACCATAGTACCATATATGTAATGTCTGGGGGTAGGGACGACAAATTCTTTGAATGATTTTCTTAACTTTGCATACAGCCCCCCCAACATTTAATCTTGTTTCATTCAGATCATCTCTAATTTCTGTGGAAATGGCTTTGTAAAGCATTTAAAATGAGCTGTGATTTGAGATCTTCTTTTAAAAAATGGAAATTGCATTTATCCGGATCAGAATTTTATCTAGGATTATAGCTTAATAACTTGTAATATTATTTTCAAATTCATATTTTAATGCAATTAAAAGCTGGCTTTTTAAATTTCAGAGCAGAAAGCAAGCTTTCTAAACTTTTCTTTTGCCTGCCAAGGAATGGTTTTTCCCCCTTGGCGTGGATGTAGATGGCGGTTCCCTCTGTCATACCTCCTTTTACCTTCTACCCTTGTGTCCTGGGCTTTTAAATTCTGTTTGGCAGACTTTTCCCTCCTCCCTCTTTACCTCCCACTGGACCTAGAGAACGTATCCCTACCTCTGTCTCTTGTTTCTGTCCTGGGCCAGCTGCATCTCACATTGGCTGTGGCCTCCTTTATTTCTCCAACTTTTAGTGTTTCTTGTTTGGGGAGGTTGGTGAGGTCAGGGGAGTCGAGTTCAGTGAAAGGACACTTACCTCTTTTACACTGTACAGTGTCTTAAAAAATCAGAACAAAGAGAAAGTAAGATGCATTCTGCTGAAGCTTTGACACTTCTTTTTGTTTGTTTGTTTCTTAAAGATTTTATTTATTTATTTGACAGAGACAGACACAGCGAGAGAGGGACACACAAGCAGGGGGAGTGAGAGAGGGAGAAGTAGGCTTCCTGCAGAGCAAGGAGCCCGACGTGGGGCTCAATCCCCGGACCCTGGGATCATGCCCTGAGCCAAAGGCAGACGCTTAATGACTGAGCCACCCAGGCGCCCCGAAGCTTTGACTCTTGATCATAATGAAACTTTTAGTTCTCGTGATGTTGAGTGGCGGCTGGATAGTCTGCCAAGCTCTGTGTTCAACCTCAAGTTTGCTCTCACATCTGAGAGGGGAGAAAAAAGGTGTTGTGGAAACTCGAGCACTTTATCTTTCTTTTTTTTTTATTTAACTTTCTTTGTAAGTTGAAAGGCATATTAATTTCATAATCTGGTAGTTGCCTGAGTTTCATTGGGACCGTACAAGCTGTCCTTTATGTGTGACTTCTGCCTATGTGTTAACTCACATTTAAAGATCATTAGGATGCTGAGGGTTATTACTCTAATCCCTTGGCTTCTTGTGTAACTTATTTTGTTTAGCTGTTTAATTACCATGGAGATGAGATATAAATCCAATACCAAAAATAATTATCGGACCAACTAATTTTTGACACTTTGGCTTAATGTGCTCCTATTCCACTGAACTTTGGGAACAGTGTTAAAATGGTATTCTCTCTTCCTCCCTGTCTTCCTCCGTTTTTTGTTTTGTTGTTGTTGTTGTTACTGTTTTTGTTTTTGTTTCAGGGTGAGTGTGCATGCATGCCTCTGTGTGCTCCGGAGCAGGGAAGGGAGAGGGAGAGAGAATCTTAAGCAAGCTCCGCACTCAGTGGGGAGCCCAACTTGGGGCTCAGTCTCACGACCCTGAGATCATGACCTGAGCTTAAATCAAAAGTTGGTCGCTTAATCAACTGAGCCACCCAGGAGACCCTCCTCCTGCTTTTTCCTTTGCTGAACCATAGTAGAGTTGGGCAGATATGAAAACCTTGGTAACTACTCTAATCCTTGGTCACAAACCCAGCATTTTTCTTTTTTAAAACCATTTGCTTTTTTGGCTAACAATATTCTCTTAACAATGTGAGTAGATTTTCATCTGAGTCAATAGGTAAAGGTCCATGCTTTTTTAATAACCACCTTTCATTCCACAATATAGATACAGATGTACCATAAGTCACTCAAACATTTCCTTAATAATGGACATTTCCATTGCGTCCAGCATTTTTGGACACTACTGAGGGGCTTCAGAATTCATCCTTACATGCTTGTGCTTTTCTTTTGTTGAAGAGATAAAGGTACGAGATCAAGGAGTTATGGCGTCACTTTTTCCCATGCACTGCAGTACAGGGCTTTTCAGATCTGATTATTTCTCTATGACAAAGAATGGGAGAAATGAATGGAACAGCTTCCATTATATATAGACTGAAAATAAGTGAATTGGTCAACCGTGAAAGAATTGCTTTTATAGCCAAAGGCAACATTTAAACAACCGGATGTTGGTTTACTGAGCTTAAATTTCAAAGACACAGGTGCATGGCTTAATAAATATGTATGTTGATGGCGCCTGGGTGGCTCGGTGGGTTAAAGCCTCTGCCTTTGGCTCAGGTCATGATCTCAGGGTCCTGGGGTTGAGCCCCGCATTGGACTCTCTGCTCAGCTGGGAGCCTGCTTCCTCCTTTCTCTCTGCCTACTTGTGATATCTCTCTCTCTCTCTCTCTCTCTGTGTGTGTAAAATAAATAAATAAAATCTTAAAAAAATAAATATGTATGTTGAGGACTGGGGTAAGTAAGGTAGGGTGTGATGGAGTTGTGTTTGGGGAAATTGAATCTATTCTGTAAAATCTTTGGAAGGATTCTGGACAAATGTTATCCTGTGGAAAGTATTCTGAAAATAAGTGACAAGTACTATACTCCAACAATTACTTAAAATTCTTAAAATTCAACAAATACTTAAAAATAGAGACTTAGGAGATTTACCAGAATTTACCAAATCCACTGGTTTGCTTGCCCTGTTATGGATTGTTTATAGGTTTGAAACTATTTTTTTGCTTGAGCTGAAGGAAGGGAGGGAGGAAGAGGACAGAGGACACACTGATACCTAATTATTGACCAGTGATTGCAAAGTAGTAAAGGACTCCTGTGTGGTAGAAAGTTACAGGAAGGGGCACCTGGGTGGCTCAGTCGGTTAAGCGTCTGCCTTCGGCTCAGGTCATGATCCCCGGGTCCTGGAATTGAGCCCTGAATCGGGCTCCTTGCTCAGCAGGAAGCCTGCTTCTCTCTCTCCCACTCCCCCTGCTTGTGTTCCCTCTCTCGCTGTGTCTCTCTCCGTCAAATCAATAAATAAAATCTTTAAAAAAAAAAAGGAAAGAAAGTTACAGGGACCCTGTAGCTTGGGAGTTTGATACATGTGGCCCAAATCAAACATTTTTGGTATGGTTGATGGCTAGTGGATAAGTAATACTTTATTGAACATTTCCTTTGTATAAAGGTATTTTCAGGTGAATAATATATTTTAGTTTCTCCCATCACTCCTGAGATAAGGGTATGGTTATTAGTGTTATTTATAGGTATGCAAATCAAGGAGCTTAGGGTTAAGTAACTTGTTTTTTGCTCATGTCTGTATCCTGAGATCCTAGAAAAGGGTCTAGCACATAGCATGCGATTCCATGTGTAAAAATACTTAAAGGTTTCTGCCTTCCTACTTGTTCATCCATTGAAGGCTTTGAGAGTATCTGAGAGATTACAGTCCTCCTCCAAATTGACCACACAGAGCATAGCAAGGCATGATACTGAAGGAAGATTAAAGCAAAACAAAACACAAAACACAAAAAACCGAGTGAATTCACTAGGGCAGTGTCTACATGAGTTTGGTGACCAAGGGGTCTCCGTAGTGAGAGGTCTTCACGTCTGTCCGGCTGGTGCACTGGGAACGTGTGCCTAGGACCAGACTCCATGGCTGTTCGTTTGTATGCTTCAGCTAATCATTTTTGCAGAAGATAGTACGGATATAAATACCCCATTTGGAATTTGTTTCCTGGCCCTTGGAAGTTTGGCTTTTTATATCAGTAATGTGACAGTTGGTACCGTGGCTGTTGCATAAGGAGTCCTCAGCAGAGCAGCGCCAGCGGACATCAGGGCACGCGGATTCTGGCAGTCTCCGTTTGATGCAAATATCAAATCTGTTCCGCTGTTTTTTTTTGTGTGTGAGACTGGATATGTCTTGACCACTCTCTTGGGAGATTTCAAAGTTAAAACTGTGGTTTCATAATTAGCACCAATGTCATTGGCTCAAGAGGAATGTGACGGGATTAGTGCACCAGACAGTGGAGAGGGAAGCGCACTTGTCCTCTGGGATCTGAGCCCCACTTTCTGGCCACATGTGGCTCTTGATTAGCTTCTCGGGTTACCATGAAAACACAACTCTAGAAAAGGTTCATGGTTAAAACCAGATTGAAATGGGTACCTAAGTGACCCGGGGATTACGGAGTCTGTCCTGTTCCCTAAAACAGAGAATGTATTCTTTCAGAACATCTGCTCCAGGGCGCCTGGGTGGCTCAGTGGGTTAAAGCCTCTGCCTTCGGCTCAGGTTATGATCTCAGGGTCCTGGGATCGAGGCCCGCATCGGGCTCTCTGCTCAGCGGGGAGCCTGCTTCCTCCTCTCTCTCTGCCTACTTGCTATCTCTCTCTCTCTCTCTCTCTCTCTCTGTCAAATAAATAAAAAATCTTTAAAAAAAAAAGAAAAGAAAAGAACATCTGCTCCATCCAGTTCCAGGTTGGACCCCTCTCCTGTACTTTCTTAATTCCTGGGTAGGTACCCTCTCCCCTCACCCCACAGCCCCAGGAATAATTTTAACCAGCTTGCAATTGAGTGTGACATTTTATCTTTTTTAAAAAAATTTTTTTAAGACTTTATTTGCTAGAGAGAGAGTACACACAAGCAGGGGGAGCAGCAGAGAGAGAGAGAGAGAGAGAGAGAGAGAGAGAGAGAGAAGCAGGCTCTCCACTGAGCAGGGACCCTGATGTGGGACTCAATTCCAGGATCCTGAGAGCATGACCCAAGCTGAAGGTAGATGCTTAACTGACTGAGCCAAACAGGCGCCCCGACATTTAATCTGTTAAAGAAAATTCTTTCAACATTTTAAACTTGCAAGGCTGTAGGGACACTCACATAGCAACATGGCCCGCCACATTTCTTGAATATGGGTGTATCTTTTTAATAGTACTAAAATAATGTTGCAAGACAAATGCTTACCTCATAAAGGAAATCTTCCTTTTGATAGTTTAGTTGATATAAAAAGATAAAGTAAGTCTTATCAAATGCCCAACAGACTTAAAAAATACTTTACATATATAGCTCACTTCTGTGTAAAACAGACACTGAAGATCTTGGCTGAGAGGAGTTGAAGGTTCTGGTATCAGTAGATTAGGTTTGTCTGACACGTATCTCCAGGTTTTTCTCTTTGGCAGGGATTTGGAGGCCAACTGGTACTATTTGATAAGGGACTGGAACGATTCTCCAATTCAAAAGTGTTTTGCCATTTTCTTCTTTGGTGCATGAGAGCCACGAGGCTGACTTGCTACCCTCAAAGGTAGATGGGTTTTTGGAGCCCCAAGTTCCCATTATTGTTGGAATTTTAAACTTAGTTTTATTGAACACAGGGATAGCAGCACAGGTGCTTTCTCCTTTGCCAAACATGAGTAGAAATCCCACTTACCACGTGATGGTTATGAAACATACCAGTTCATGCCTGTTATTTTCCCTTGATTGGACGAGTTCCTCAGCCTCAGACAACTGGGGGAAGCTCCCATCAGTAGTGAGCCTTCTATCCTTGGGCCTTGTTAGGGCGGCTCCACGTTTTCTACACAGGAAAATCTTTCCCTTTAACTGGAAGCTCCAGTTTCTCCATGTTCTCTGGTTGCAGTCATCTATAGCCTTCTATTTGCCCCACTGTCTTAGACTTTCTACTGCAGCGCCAAGGACATTTGTTATTCCAGAACGTTCTCTGATTTTCCCTGCTGCTGAATCCTAGTGTACACAGATTTCGAATCTGGGGTGGCTTCTTGTTTTCTGTGAAAATCCTGCCCGTCTTCAAGACATATTTCAGAAACCACTTCTTTGCCTAAATGTTGCCAAATTTTTCACATTGCTCTGTCCTTCAGTTTGAATTAATTATTGTATGCTTCTGTGACTTCCTGATTTGTTATTTTTGCGCTGAATTTTAGCTAACCACTGACTGATGCTCTTTTGCCTTTTGAGATTCTTGAGGGGCAAACTTTGTTTCATTCCTCTATGAATCTCTGTTGGGCCTAACCTGGTACTGCTCACAGAGAGGTTCCTAAATAAATATTTGAAGTATTTTATTGAATTACGTGTCTCTGGAGAACAAAGAAATAACATTTCTCCTAGTCAATAAATAATAAAGTGTTTACTTGGTAGCTTATTTTGTGAAGATCCATACCAGTGATGTCTAAGAGAGTTCTTTACGATGATGGCGATGTTCTGTTCCATGCTTCCTGACACGGTGGCCAATAACCAAATGTGGCCATTGAACGTTTTAAATATGGCTAGTGTGGCCGAGGGACTGAATTTAAATTTTATGTAATTTCAATTTAAATAGCCACATGTGGCCAGTGGCCACTGTATTGTGCAGTGTAAGCAGAGAAAATATTGTTTTGATCAGGATCTTTTCCTCTTTCATTAAAGCATTTTTTCTCTTTTTTTAAATTAACATATAACGTATTATTTGTTTCAGGGGTACAGGTCTGTGATTCATCAGTCTTACACAATTCACAGTGCTCACCATAGCACGTACCCTCCCCAGTGTCTGTCACCCAGCCACCCCATCCTTCCCACCCCCTCCCCTCCAGCAACCTTCAGTTTGTGTCCTGAGATTTAGAGTCTTTTGTCTCAGCAATCTTTTTAAAGCACCTGTTAGGTGATGAGACAATTTTTAGGCCCTTGGGATATCAAGAGAGTTCGTTAATTCTAGGACTTGGGAAGCTCTCAAGGTACTGCCGAGAGACCAGCGAGAGGCCTGCACTCATTCAAGCAGGACAGTAAGTGTACTAGTGTCAGGAGAAACAGAGAATTGGGACACATAGATGAGGGTTGTCTAAGCCAAGGGTTGTTTGCAGCTACAAGTGTGGAATTGGGGACAGGACTCGTGGGGTCAAGTCCTTCTTTCATTTCTTTGACTCTAAGCCCCGACGCTTCAATTTCCAAGGTTTTCAGGTATCAGGTATATTTAGCTTATCATTGAATCTCCAGTGCCTGCCACAATACCTGCCATGTGGAAGGCACCCAGGAAACTTACATTCATTCATTTATTTGATAGCAAATCCTTGATGCTTTGGTGGAGGCCAGGTACCATGGCTCCACTGGAGAACGTGACCCTTTTGGTCCCTGGTTTCATGACACCCATCTTAGTGGGGCAGGCAGGTGAGAAATTGGTGAATATCAATCGATAAAACTGACCTGGTATAGCTGTGAAAGAAATGAATGGGTTTAGGTTAGATAAAAGCCATCGGGGTCTGTTTTAGGAACAAAGAACATGTGGTGGGAAAAGTGCTTGGCTTGCTCTAACATCTCACGGGAGATCATGGAGCTTGGAGGGGGAGGAGGGTAAGAAAGAGATGAAGTCCTGTGAGGATGTCCCGGAGGGAGGGAAGGAGGAAGCGAGGAGTCAGAGGCTACAGAATATTGTAGGATGTAGAAAGAGCACAGAATCCTGGGGATCATGAGAAATCATTAAAGGTGAGCAACATTTACATTTATTTCAAGAAGAGTTACTTAGAGACACACACACTGAACACATTTTGAGGAAGGGAAGTTTGTGGAATTTTAGTCGCTCTGAGAAGTTACTGAAACTTATGCTCAGTTACATTGCTATTTTGAGATACCCTCCTTTTGGCCATACATTAAAATCCATTAAGAAACTGCACAGGGTTCTATATTCTCTTGGGAGTGCTTGAAGCAAAGTAAACTGGGAGAACATCTGATGAGTCCTTGGAGAGGCAAACATAGAGGACATAATGCTGCACATGTAGGTTTCAACCGCAGGTCTCATTTTAAGAGTGAGCCCCCCTGCGAGAGGCAGTAATTGGCCAGAAGAGTGTGATTGCTCCTAATTGCTTTCCTAATTGCACATGTGGGTGTTGGGGACCGAAGGCCTGGTGCTTGGCACCGTATAGCACAGACGACTTGTCCCCGAAGACACAAGGCTGAAATATCTCTCAAGGATGAACCTTTTTTTCGTAGTCCCACGGACAGTGGAGATGGAGACAGGAGAGGTTAGGGATGTAGGTTAATGAAGGGGCTTTTGTGGGTAGGTAGGCGAGAGCCAGCTCACAAAGCACACATCCCACCAAACCTTTCAGCCTGAGGAACATTGATTTCTTAACCTCTTGTTTAAGCCCTTGCTCATTATCCATAGCATAGGCCAAGAAGCCGAGATAGCATACAAACTGTTCGTGTCCTGCCCGTTTCCTCTTCTACGTGCTGGCACCTGTAAGTTTTTGCTTGCCGGCCCTCTGCAGCCACAGGAGCCTGCAGGGGGCAGTTGGGAAGAGCCAGGGGAAATTCACACCCTTTGTCAACAGCATTCACCCATTGGTTGATCAGAGTTATGTACTACTTCCCTGTGTCCTCCCCTCCCCTGTTGTTCCTTGGGCACCTCCCAAATGTAGTACTTGTACTCGAATCTTTGTTTCTGCATCTGATCCCGAGGAACCCCAAACTAAGGTACTCTACACTAGAAGAAGTTGATCTAACAACTCAATGTCCACAAAGCTCCATTACTAGACAGGGAAGTCACATAGGAAGTCTAAGTATGTCTCTGGAAATAAGACGAAGTCAGAGTCATTACATAAAATGTAATCACGTGATGACAATTTACTTGCGATCCGTCATTTAATCAGCAGCTCTGGGTGGTGACAATTGGATGTTGCTTTTTTTTTCCTCCTTAATTTGGAAAGACCATGTTGTGAAGCTGGAAAATATCAGAATATCGAGTGGGGAACAGGCAAGACACTAAGGCCCTCAGTGAAAGTTTTGGGAATGCTTGATGAAACTATTGTGAATCTCCTCCATGAGACTGAATGAGAGGGAAATTAGATTTGTCTCTGATGTGGTCAGCAAATATTTTATTTGTATGTCTTTGAATTAATTTCCAACTTTTAGATGTAGGGGATTTTAATTTAAAAGGCCAATATTAATAGCTTCCTTAGATTAAACGCACAGTGCACATATTCTAAATGAAACTGTAAAATCAGGCGGTCTGGCGATGCTGAGCCCACATTCCTGTGTGACAGCCGTGCTTCCTTCCAGTCAGTTTCTGCTGCTCTGTAATTTCTTGTGCTCTTCCATCTATATTATCTGCCTGGCCTCGCGAGACAGTTGAGTTTGCATCCATGATCTAAGAATTTGTTTTCCATTCATTAACTATTTGAAAACTTAATTCTTAGGCATCCTTGCCAATTAGCTTTAAATACGGAGATAAAAGATCATGAAATTAAAACGTGTGCCTGTGTCCATCCTCTTTGTTTCAGAGGGTGATCTACTCGATAGTGTGATATTATAAGTTAATGGGATTTTGTTAACAAAAACATCGATTAGCTTAGATTTCTCCCAGAACGTGCCTCAAGAGGAAAAGGGGAAGTATTTTTGTAATTATGTAGCTCTAGAGTATCTGACTTGGGTCTCTTTAGTTATGTTAGCTAATTTCAGATGACTTCTGAGTGTCTGCCAAGAGGTTGAGGGGAGATGTAGATATTAAACAGGTTTGGGGAGGAGTTTCTACTCAGTGATGACCTCTGTAGGAGGAAGGATTCCCTGTCTTTGTATCTGTTGGGAAATTCAGGATTGATTCCTTCCTTCCACCTACATTTAAAAAGTTCATAAATCCTTAGGAGTGGAAGAGTCAGTGAAATGAAATTGCAAATGTTTCATATAAAATAGGTTTATTTGTGTGTGCTTTTCAGTTAAAACACTAAGGATCACTGGGTATATGTACATCTAGGGTCCCTTTTCCTAGGAATTAAATGGTAGGAGAAAACTATGTCTCTTTAGTTTGATGATTGTCCTTTGAGTGATCACTGTTTCAAATTTGTTCTTCTTCTTCTTCTTCTTCTTCTTTTTTTTTTGAAACTCATGGGAAATACTGAGTTGTGTGGAATAGGGAGTTTGGTTCTTGTTATCTCTGCCCACATTCTGACCACTCTATGCAGAAAATCTTGGCCATGACCATGGCAGACTTTTTTCAGCTTATATCCACTTCTAGATATAGGCAAATGGTTGATTTTAAATTGGACGAATATGAGGATATCAATTATTTAAATTAGTGAATTTATTAAATCATTAATTATTTGCCTAATTTCTCTTAATAAATGGGATTTAAACTGGTTAGAACTTCTGCTGCTTCACTAAGTTGAATATAATTTCACCTGTGAGCAAAGACAACCATAGGCAGTTATTTTGTGTAGACTCTTTATAGTATGGGAAATAAGGTACTTCGTGGTTCCATCTTCCTTTTGGCATTCATTAAAACTTATTTTAAATGAAAGAAATATGCCTGTCTCATTTACCATCGCTTCAGTGTCAGATGTTTATTTTCTAGGTATCACTAGGCTAATTTGACAAACCAATCAGTGCTAATTTAATAATAGACGAGGACAGCGCTTTATTCATCAGTTGAGTCATGTGTTAAATCAGTCAATAAATTGAGTGTGAACCATCAGCCCGGCTGATGAACCCTGCCTATAGTTGGTATGAAAAACAGACAAGAGACAAATAATTTCACCCATCATTGATTTAAAAGCGTGATGTGTGCAAAGATGTTTGGCATGTGGCTGAACGAGAGAATTGGGTGAGCCGGTAACCGAAGTTCTAAGGAGGGGAGTGGTGTTCACTGAGACAGAGTGGTCTAGAGAGACAAGGGCCCGAGAGAGCGTGTAAGAGGAATTTGTAGTTGAACTGGAGCATCTTAGAGCCCTCTCTTGCCAGTCGATATTTAAGCTGAAGGTTATATCCAGGATCTACTCTTTCTTCCTAGGTAATAATGAGTGAGTGTGGTTGTTTATTTCACTTTGTAATTTACATTTTAAAGGATATTTATTGATTATCCACTTTGTGTTCAGCACTGCCCTGGGTACTTAAGCACTTAAAGGGTGTTCATTGTAGTTAGGATAGGAGAGCTACAGGTGACAATTCACATAATACAACCACATGGTAACTGCAGGAATAGGCAGGCATATATTTGGTTGTGGGACCTAGCTGTAATCTATCCTGAGGTGTGGTAGGGTGGACAGGGAAGGTTTTTTGGGAGGGGGGGTGACACTTGGGGCTGAATCATAATTAATCAGTCGAGGCCGTCTGGCTGAGGAAGGTGCCGTGTGTTGAGGATAGAGATAGAGATTATTTGGGTTCAGTGGGGCTGGTGGCAGCTTGTTCCATGCAGTGGGCAGAGTGTGAGCAAGGTGTGGCGAGCAGACCGGCCTTGCTCGTTGCTGGGCAGCCCCAGGCAGATCCTGAGCCCTAAAGGAACTCGAGAGCAGGGAGTGGGGATCCAGGAGCCTGGATGGCTGTGCAAGGGCTTCATCATGGAGAGCTTTTGTGCCACATCTTGGAATTTGAAATGGAGAGCCATGAGAGGGATCTGTGCCAGGGATTGACTGAGTTAATCTGAGGATAACCAGAGGACATCTTGCTGGAAAAGTCCTGCAAGTCACTGCCCTGAAGATTAGGGTGGTGTGAAGATTTGGGATTCACTGAGATGGGTGAAGGAGAGTTTATAGACCCAAGTCCCCTGAGAAATGCCAATTTTTAAGGAGCTGATAAGGGAAGAGGAACGCCCCAAAAGAAGGCTAAGAATGGTGTGCATGGTGAAATTAGAGTGTTGGGGTGAGCCAGAAACTGCTTGGGAAGTTATAAGGAGCACCTCACTCATGGGAGACTGTCACCCTGTTCTCAGTGGCCAACCCAAACTGCACAGCTCCATGCTGCCCGGGGTGGGCTGTGTGAAAGAGTGGGAGAAAGTGTGTGTGTGAGAGAGAGGAAGAGAGAGTATGTGTGTGAAAGAGTGGGAGAGAGTGTGTGCGAGAGAGGAAGAGAGTGTGTGTGTGAAAGAGAGAGAGAGAGAAAGTGTGTGTGTGAAAGATGGATAGAGAGGGAGAGAGTGTATGTGTGTCTGTGTGAAAAGGAGAGGGAGTGTGGGGGGAGAGGGAGAGAGTGTGTGTGAGAGAGAGTGTGTATGTGAGAGAGCGATAGAGCATGTGAAAGAGATGGAGAGTGTGTGTGAGAGAAAGGGAGAGTGTGTTTGTGTGTGTGAGAGAGGGTGGGAGATGATGTGTATGTATGAGGGAAAGAGCGTGTGTATGAGAGGGAGAGAGAAAGTGTGTGAAAGACGGATAGAGGGAGAGAGAGAATGTGTGAAAGAGTGGGAGAGTATGTGAGAGAGGAAGAGCGTGTGTGTGAAAGAGAGTGTGTGTGAAAGAGGGATAGAGAGGGAGAGAATATGTGAAACAGGGAGAGAGAGTGTGTGAAAGAGAAGGAATGAGTGTGTGTGTGTGTGTGTAAAAAGGGAGAAAGTATGTGTGAAAGAGGGGTGGAGAGGGAGAGATAGTGTGTGTGAAACAGTGTTAGAGGGAAAAAGTATGTGTGTGAAAATGGGATAGAGGGAGAGAAAGTGTGTGTGTGTGTGTGTTAGAGAGGGAAAAAGTGTGTTTGTGTGAGAGAGAGGAGTGTGTGTGTGTGTGTGTGTGTGTGTGTGTGTGTGTGTGTGTGTGTGAAAGGAATCCTAGAGTTCATTCCTGGATGGGGTACTGTGGATGGGGAAGTCGAGGCTGTGTTCGAAGCTATATGACTGTCAGCTGCTGTGAGGACCAGCTAGTAGAGCTAGTTGATCTTCTAGGTAATCTTAAGTTTCTTGTGCATGGTACTGGGAAACTTGGAGCTTGATAATTTCTTTTAGTGATCACGATCTGTTTCTTCTGCCTTTCCCTTTTTACATGTAGAAGCGAATATCATTAACAACCAAAACGACCCGTATGCTCTCATTATGAGATACAATTCTTTTAAAGAATTTAGTATGCATATCCTTGACCTTTTTTGGAATTAAAAATTATCTTGAAAATTTACCTCTCCATCTGTAATTTCTATGGTGTGCTCAAGAACAGCTTAATAGTCTGAAAACGGATGAATTTAAAATTAGAGAGTTGAAGGTCGTAACCCAGCAGTGATAACTCAGCTAATGAAATATTCATTTCCAACTACGAAGTGGCACTGTATATCAATATGTTGTCACTGTCTGTCATCGTTACGTAGAGCGCAGGTATATTTATGCATTTATAAATAACTGAGGGGAAAAAAAGAGGCTAATTACATGCCGAAGCTCGACAGAAATTTTCATGGCTGTGCTTCTAACAGGCACCGGTTAACCATTTTTCCAAGCCATGTTTGTGAATTAAGTATAGGTTCTGCACATTAACCTCTGCCGTATTTGGTTTTCAGAATGTTGTAATTAGAGGGAGGACAATGCAGGAGATATACGTGCTTTTTTAGGTCATGTCCACACCAGGGGTTTGTTTATACAAATGTGAAATGAAGTGCAGAATTTAGCACTTACCTAGAAAAATCAAACGAGAAACCCTTTGGATTGAATAATCTAGAAAATTGTAGAGGAGATATATATTTATATAATTAGCTTTACCAATTAAGAATGAATTTACTTTAGCAAAAATCAATGTCATTATCCAGATAATTCAAGCTAATTAAAGTCCTTCTCAAATCCTTAGACTTTCATTAGCTGCATGTTTCTGGTTAAAGCAGTATTTTGGGTGTTAAATTAGCTTTATAATTTGTGTTGGTCTTGCTCTATTGTGTTGGTGTAGACCTGGCTTCAATTGATAGTGCACACTTGATAAACAGACGTCCTTCAGGGAGAAAATAAAATGGGGAATATAAAATGTTACACATCAAGTTGAAAGCATGCTGGCAACCCCTTGACAAATCTGCTTGGAATTCAGCATATATATTCAGATATACATAGACAACAGTAGAGATTTCATTAGAAGTCATGTGAACAGGTTTGAACACATATGTAGGGTTATGGTGATAATATCCTTGTGAACAGTCCATTGTGTACACACACACGTGCGCATGCGCAGACACACACACGCGCGCGCGCGCGCGCGCACACACACACACACACACACACACACACACACACACACACACATATCAGGGTTCAGTACTACTCTGCAACCCCTTCCCTTTCTTTGATTTCTGTACTTCCCCTTCTCCTGTAAAGAAACCTTTCTCCTGATTCTGGCCGCCCGTTAGTCTTTTCCTTGTGGCCCTTCCCTACACTGAAAGAGATAACCACTAATTAGATTTATAAATAAAGGCCACCTTAAATGAACATTATCTATAGGTTCCCCAATTCATTTGTGTATCTTGCTTCCCCTCCGCCATTCACTGTGGAATTTTTTTAAAAAAAGCATATTTTTGCTTGTTTTCTGAAGGAGGTGGTGTAGGTGGTATCAGATGGCCCGTCAGAGTAGTTGCTCAGAAATTAAAAGAGGAAAATTTGCCTCGGGCAAGTGGCACTTTATTTTAGCTTCTAAAAAATTCATTTTGTTCCTTTTCTTCTTCCTTGTTTGTTCCTAGCTTTTAATGTGAGAAAAGAACACAGACTGTAGTTCAGGCTAACCTCATGACTAGGAAGGCCTATGATACAACAAAGCTTATTAGTTCAGCCAGTTTTTAGCTGTGGGTTGACCTGATGTCTGAGCCGCGGATGGCGTTATTTCATTATAATTTGGTCACTAGATGTAGTCCTTCATCTTTGGAGAGCTTTAAGACACATTTTGAAACAACTGGGTTGGTTGTCCTGCTGTTGTAGGAATTCAAGAGCGGTTGGAGAGTTAAGGTAGGGAAAATCTGGAAAAGATGAAAGAAATCCATTTTAAAGATGGGTTTATATTGTTTGTGGTCAGGAATAGGCAGGAGTGGTATTTTTGGAGGAGATGCCTGCTTTTTACCTTTGTGGTCCTTTTATTATTATGTTTGTTTAGTAATGTTTTAAATACTACCAATGACGTTTATGTGCCACGTTTTAGAATTAATATGTTTTAAAATGATGATTCTCTGATTTGATCATGTAGATTTAGAATATCCTAAATCTCAGGAAAATTAACGTGGTGTCTTTGAAATGTCCCAGTGGGACTAGAAGCCACATACACTGCAACTGTGCTTAAGTGACAGGGGAGAAAATAGATGTGTTCTGCGTTCTTTCTGAATTATCACTTTAGTTTTCCACGTCTCTCTGCTGGTTTTTCTAAGCAAAGTACAGTTTCAGTTTTTAACATATATCCCAAAAGGGAAAATAGTAGGTGATCTATTGTGCTTCTTCAAATGTGTTTTATAACATAGACTGAAAGAATCTCTGATTTTTTCCCAAGAGCTGGATGGTTTGTGTGGAAATGGGGGAAAAAAGAAAAAGTTCTTTAATGCAAGAATCAAATAGCTTGTTGAGTTTGTGTTTGTTGAGGAGCGAATCTCAGTGATGGCTAATTCATAGTGGCTTTTCAGTGTTCATTTGTATTTCCTGTTGATGATTAAAGTTGAGGAAATTACTTTGGAAAGAACCCAGAAACATGAAAATCTCTCTACTAGGAATTATTTAAATTGGGCGTTTAGTCTCTGTTCTGCCTTGTTCTTGGACATAAGGCAGCTTTGGTAGAATCACACTGTCTTGGTTCAAAAACACTTTCCTGTGTTTGGTTTTGGTGGATGGGTTACCTCACTGGGGTTTGAAACCGCGAAGGTTGGGATTGGTTTGTTCCTGTTTCGATTTTCAGTGGTCTGGGAAGTAAAAGGCTCCTCCTCAACACAGGACTTTTTACTCACACAGGCAGTAACCGAATCGCCATGGTCTACTTTATTAGGTCCTTCTGGAGAGCTCATAATTGCTTGATCACTGACCCCATGGACCATAAATGCCTCCCTTTGCCTCTTCTGGACCTTAATGTTCATTCCTTATTAGAAGCCTTTAATTTTGGTGTGATGGACACAATTATATCACAATGGTTCCTATGGAGTTGTTAAAATCAATTTGTTCTTAGAAACTTCTTAAAAGGCCGATTTATTGACTTGATGGGCTGTAAAGCTATTTCCGTTTGTTAGGAGAATTGCCTTTTTAGGTGGGCACTCGTGGCCACGATGGCTGTTGTAAATACCCCTCGTTACCCAGCGGAGTCCTGTTCAAAGTACTAAAATTAGGCCATTGAGTCCCCAAGGATACCGTCTCCACTGTTGCACTTTCTTCTTGAAGATGGCACCTGATGTGGAGGACACTGCCAACATGTGGGTTTGAATGAAAAAAAAAAAAAAGGTTCTGTAGCAATAGCCAGAATATCTAAAGATAGTAGCTCTGAGTTTGAGAGCCTCCTGCTGCTTACTTCTTCCTCTGTCCTCAAAATTGGCCATGTTGGCCAACTTCTTTTCCTTTCCCAGTTTAATAGCGATGTATTCCCATGGTTCCGAGTGCTATTTTCAGCATCTGGCTGTACTGCATGGAATAGTTGAAGTATCAAGACAAAGACTCATAATTACTCCTGAGGCTTAGAAAGAAGTTCAGGTGCCTAGGACAACGATATTTATAATCACTATTTTAACTGCATGTGTCAGAGTCCATGGGATCACAGAGGGAAGTAATTGTTGAGGTTGTTACAAAAATATTAACATTTGTGACTTGGTCTTACATAACCATTTTATTAACACATTACATAACAAGATTTTAGTAGCAGGTCTGACAACTATCATCGTATTGAAGTTGTCATGAATGCCTGTGATGTTTTGAGATGACTGGCAGCAGTTGTAAGGTGAGTGATTTCTGATGATGATAAATTCTCAAGTGCTTCTCATCTTAACTGTGGTTTTGCCGAAATACATAAATGGAAGGAAATACTACGTGCTAAATTAAGCAACCAGTTTGAGGTCGTTGAGAATAAAACTAGTTTCTGATTTTCATTAAAGTCTACAGATGACTGGAATTCTAGCTACAGGTTGGGTTCTGCTAGACCAGGGGTTACCCACTTTTTCTGTGAAGAGTAACATAATAAATGCTTTTGGTTTCGGAGGCGTGGAAGCCATGTTGGGTTTGTTCAGTTCTGCCTCATGCAAGTACTTGTAAACAATACCTCAGTGAACGGTCAGGGCTGTGTGCCAGGAAAACTTTATTTAGAAAAAGAGAGACCTGGTTTACTGACCCCTCATCTAGATGAAGGCTCTTGCTGAGACTCATCCCTCTGCCTTGGCTGACAGATTCTCACTTCGGGATGTAATCATTGATACCATTCTTCGCTCACATTTGGGTGCTGTGTAACACTCCTTGTGTTACATTCAATTTAACAGGCATATGCCCTGAGCCCTGGTATGTCTGTCTTTTTACAGTGCAGAGATACTCTTTGTCCTGACTGAACCTCCTCCTGGTTTGGGAGACCACAAATAGGTCCCTCTAAGCACAGTGTTATCACTGCTACAATAGTTAAGCATGAAATGGTACTGGAACCATGAGGAAGACAAAAATAATACCACACTCCTCCTTCACAAGACTCTTTGTGCTTTTCACTTAAAATTTTATGTGGATAATTTTCCTTCTTTTCATGACCCCACGTATCTGAAAATCACCATGTCTTCATTTACATAAGTATTTTATTTGAAAAGGGCAGAGAGCTCAGACATCCTAAATGTTTAGATTATGGTAATGTCAATTTGTTCACAGATGGAGATAACATATTACATTGGATATATTGTGTTCCATATGAGTTGGTTATTATTTTAGGCTTCTATTTTAAATAAGGTGAGGTAAAGATAATGCTAGAAAAGTAGTTCTTTCATCTGGGGGAGTGAATTTTGTGCATAAAGTGAATTTTTTTGCAACTGGCATGTGCTGTCCTAGTTGGGATTTTGTACAGCGGGTTATATAAGACTTTATTTTCCTGGTACCATCAGGGTCAGAATGGCAGTGGGTTTTTCATTTGCTGCATTTACTCAGATGGATGGTGTCTCCCCTGAGATGGCAGAGTTCACAGGCTGCACCTGTGTGTGCGTGTGTGTGTGTGTTTGTGTGTGTGTGCCCAGTGACCGGTGTGAGCCTGTGGCAGGACAGTCACGCCCAGTGAAGGACAGGGGCTTTGCTGCCATCTCCCCATCTCACACCTGCACTGGGGGAACCCTGAGGGCTGATTGCTTTTCTATGCATTTAGAAAGTCCTCATCTCCTACAGTTGCTTGCCCCCCTGCCCACCACCTTGTCTTCATAGCTATCCTGAGAGCCGATTATGAACTTGGCATTTGAGCGAAAAAGTTTTTAGTCCAGTGGTTTAGATTAAAATCAAACTTTATGACAAAACGCAGACCAGAGGCTATTTTACTGCAAACATCAATAGTGACTTGATTTGAACTTTGAGAGCTGGATAAGAATTATCACAGAGAACAGAATTGCTATTGATGTGTGACTGATCTTCGTGGATTAAAATACGGATACAGTTTTTTGGGTAAGGTTGTACATGTATGCTTTGCTACATCCACCCGTGACAGAGTACTGGTGCGGAATCTTTATAGCTATGTATTTATCACAGTTTCGCCAAGACAACTTCTCAGCCTCAGAATCCCTTCCATCTCTAAAGTTCCTTGACTTGTCTGAACTTTTTTTGGTTGTTAATTTTTTTCCCCTGAAATTCAATTATTCACTTTGTGATTTAATTATTTTATCTGGTAAAGTAAGCCTGAATAAGTCATTCATCTCTGCCATTGGTAGGTACAATGACTGATTTGTAGATAAGTCTTTGTATATCAATAAGATTGAGTATATGTAAAATCTGATCTCTCGATCTGTTGTATATTACCAAAGGAATTCTTGCTTGAAATGAATTATAAATCAACACCGCTTTTTTCCTCTTACTGTGCTAAGACGAGGCGTGGGTTATCAGTTTAAAACAACAGCAATCCAATCAGTTATTGCCATGTTGGTAAATTATTCATGAAACAGGGGAAGAAGTATGATGTAACTTTTATTATTTGACTTTACTTCTCTACATACATTTATAATTAATCCAGAGCTGTTAGCGCTCAGGCTTTGAGGATAGTTTTGGGAAGCCATTTCTCAGTGGTCAGGACAAACATTTACCAAGAACATTTACCTACTTAGAATGTCTTGTTTCTTAGATTTGCAATTCAGGCTTGCTCCCACAGAGGCTGGGAAGTTATTTCTTGTTGTACAGATCAGTTCTTTGAGACATGTCATTCCAGCATTTGATTCAACATCATCAAGTATTTTGAGAAACTGGAACAATCCTGTTACGTAGGTAATCTGCTTGGGGTTGAGATTGGGCAGATATTTGTAACAGTTTTAGATGCCAGGATGGCTATGTTTATAATAAATGTATTTGTAATCCTTTCTCAGTGATTATTCCACAAACCACAATTCTCTGTGCTAGTTGGGACATTGTTGAAGGTACTCTTTTGGGTTAGGAGGAATTATTTATTAATGAATTAATTTTAATCTCATCTCACTTTTTTGGTTTTGTTAATGGTTTGCAGTGCTTTAAGAGAAGGTAGAAAAGTACATATTTAATGCATCTTCATGAATAAGAGGTAGGATCTTGAGTTCTAAAGGCTGTACTACTTCAGTTATTAAAGCTCGGCTTTCCAGATGGGTTGCTGTGAGCTCAGAGCGCAGACTGTTTTGGAGGGACAAGAGAGGCGAGAGGTTCTGTGGTCTTACCGTTGGTGCGGTTGAACCAGAGGGGGGCTCTGGCAAGCTTAGGGATGCTGAGCCCCTCCTCTTCCCCAGGACACAAGACTTTATGGCTTTCTTTCACCTATGACACTACCTTTAGACGCCTCATGTTGGCATACACAACATTTGTCTGTTCTGGGCCTTCTGCCCCTGAAGAATTCAGGACTTTGTGTTCAAATCTCAGGTGTGCTTTTCACGTCTTCCTTAATTCTTTTTCCCATGGAACGTTTTCCTCTCTTTTTTCTTCTCCCAGTCCACAACTTACCGTTCACTGGCTGAATAGAGGTGTTGAGAAATAGAAGAACGTGGAGGAAACGGTCTCCAAGATTGGGCTGGTGTGAGAGTATTCATGGCCTCTCAAGAATCATCCCTCTTGGTCCAGCCCATGCCTTCCCCGGGTCCTCTCTGTACCACCAGTCTACACAGTGCTTGCAGCATTGACCATCCCAGTGATCGGAGTCGGCGTGGGCCAGTTACCTAGATGGGTGCCTTTCATATGGTTGGGGATGTCACCCAGGCTTGTCAGAGTACCGAGCCGTAGTGCTGGTTTGAAATTAGTTGTGCATCCCAGGCAAGCCTCATGAATGTCCTACTTTAGTTTGCAAGGTGGTCCCCTTGCAAACAGAGTCTTTCTTCTTACTAATTTTTTTAAGTAGGCTCTGCATGCAACATGGGGCCTGAACTCACCATCCTCAGGTCAAGAGTCACATGCTCTATCAACTTAGCCAGCCAGGTGCACCTAGAGAGTTTCTCTTCTTTTGGATGTGTCTCTCATCCAAAGGAGAGTGTGTTGCGGGTTTTGGCTTTGTGAGGAGAACTTTTTGGTCTGAGAATTAGAGAATCAGAGCCATGATGACCCCTCTTGTTGTCCCTGGAACCAGCCATACCTGAAGCCTCATGTTTTCAACTTTCCAATTATTTAATCCCAAGTCATTTAATCCCATTTTTCTTTTCTTAAAAAAGGTCTAGATTTATGGACCCTTTCAATAGAAAGGTACCCAAGTAATACACTGGGGAAAAGGGGCACAAAAAGTCACTGATTCAATTAGTGATTGGAAGCTACTGTTCTTAGCACAGGGCCTGAACCTGCAGGTCAGCAGGAGTTTCAATACTGCTTTCTGGATGCTATCTACTTGTCTCCTCTGTGGTCACTGTCCCCCCACCACACCCCCCTGCCCCCTTGCCAGTTTCCATTTAGCTGAAAGGACCAAAGTTAATTCCTGGTTTGGCTAGGTTGTAAAGAAGAAATTGTGCGAATCATCTGCTCTCTGTTTCTTCCTGCCATACAAAAGTAAACAGCTTTTGGATTATTCAGTTAGAGCAAAACTGGTGTTTTCCAAGGCACGTTGAAGCTGTTCCCACCAGATAGCTTGATGGACTCAACTGATCACCGTGGAGGAGGTGACATCCCCCAAAGTGGATAATGACATGATGTGGGTTTGGGTGTATTTGCTAAATGCTGGAGGCTCACTTTGTTTTTAGTTTGTTCAAGTGCCTCTGCACTGTATGAGTGCAGAGGATAATTTGGGATAAATGCTTTTTATCTACATCCTATCTTTTTTTTTTTACTACTTTCCCCTGATACTACCCCCACCCCTGTTTTACTTTTTAAAAATTAGAATAAAATGTATTTTGCTTAATGATGATGGACTTGTGTTTGTGGTATCTTTTTTTGTTTTTTTTTAAAGGATATGTTGGATTTACTGTTTTTTAAAAATTCTCCTTGTCTTTATTTTCCTATTGCCATCTGTTCATTTAAATTTTCTCAGATTGTTTATGGTTTCAGTTTTTCCCTCCATACATTTTCTGGCATTTGGTTCCCCTTTTCTGACACAATAGGTCAGGCCTTCAAAAATCTGGCCCCTATGTAATTTGACTTTTTCTGCAGTCAACACACTGCCTATACCGTCTGAAGTCTTTCGTCTCCTAGGTCTTTGAACAGATGTTAACTGTTTAAATATTTTGTTGTTTGGGTGTAAAGAAAATTGAAATATAAGACGTCAGTGATAGCATGCTTTGTTATACCAGAGCAGATTGCTGCCTGCAAGTTGAATATGAAAACGCCTTTCAAACATGGAGCCCGGTTCCCCTTATGCATTTTAACCATCATCTACAGGTTGTGTACTTGGAGAAATGAGTTTACATTCATCAGGTTATAAGGAAGGTTTTTGTCATGTAGGGAGCATATCTAAACTCTGGTGTCTTTATTCTTTGGATTGGTTTACAACAGGATTTCCCATGGGGAAGGGCCACCCTTCTCTGTGGGAATGAGAAAGTAATCAGGTGTGTTTTATACTCTGTAATTTTTGCTTCACGTTGTATTAATGATGGTGTGTGGACTCATTGGGTTATCCTGTGAATAGTTAAAACAATAGTCAGTTAATGATGTAAAATTGAGAAGGAAAGCTGAGGATTTGAGTAGCATGAGTGATCAGCCTTCATTCTATGTGTATTTCTGACACCCTGCCAGGGGTCTCATTTAATCCTTCAACCAACTGTATACATCAGTCCCTATGATGGTCCCATTTTACAGACAAGGGAACTGAGGCTGAGAATGATTTAACTGGCCTTCTTAGGTCCAACAACTCATAAGTAGTGGAGCTGGGATTTTCAGTCTTGGTGGTCTGAGTCCAGTTGCTCATGGACTGAGCCTTTGAATTGCATTTCCTTGTGGTGTAGCCCTTGAGTATAGGCTGTGAAGGTCATGAGTACTTAACATCACTAAATCTTACGGGTTTTTTCATCTTTAAAAAATAGATGGAAACAGCATCTACCTTCAGAGTGTTGAGAGGTAATTGGTAAAGTATAGATGCCCAGCTGATAAGTGCTCAGTAGCTACCAGCTATCATCATCATTATTATTAAGGCTATTGATTCCTGTTCTCCTGTAGAACTCTAAGCTTAGTGTGTGCCCTCCTCAGCCCCCCCCCCCATCCCAGAGGCCTCTGAATAGTGAATGTTCATTGTGGCGTTCTGTGCAATCATATTGTTAAAAAACAAAATTTCAGTGGAGTAAATTGGAAGATCTAATTGGCTTTATTAAATGATTCATGAATTGGGCAGCATCCAATGTAGCAGGAGCTCCCCAGAGCTGTTCAAAATGAAGGTTTTTACAGGCAGAAGGAGGGCGGGACAAGGAAGTTAGGAGACTGGATTATTTTAGGCTAAAAGTTACCTTTCTTTAGGGGAAGGCAGGGGATCTTATCAGACTGATTACCTCACTAGTGCTGACCAGGAAATTCCAGACTGATTGGTTTAAAATTCCACCCCTTGGGAGAGGCTGAAACTGAATTAGGTTAGATATTAAGGCTTGGTTTGCTGGCATGGGGCTTAGCACAGGTGGTTTCATTTTGGCCCTATTGTCTTTTTTTTTTTTTTAACACTACCTTTGGGTAGATAATGAGTCACTACCTCTGTCTTACGTGACATATTAAATAATTGAACAGCAGCAGATTTCTCCTTAACTTTATTCAGATTTCGTCCTTGGCCTGTTCCCCACCAGTCAAAATGAGGAGAAATTTGTAGCTCGGGCCCTCTAGTTGAAAGTGGGCATTAATATTAGCAAATTCTCTTTAATAATCATCACATTAAATTTGATAACCAGAGGGGACGTCCTCATAGCTTATAACTGAAAGTAATGTCTCTGGGAGACAAGGGAGCATTTCCCAAATGTTAACCATTGAGCAAGATTAAAGAGAGTGATGACCTGGGAGTCCGTTGGTCGGTGTTATTAATCCTTTAGTCCACACTCAGGTAACTCGAATTTGGTTTCCGGAGCATCTGTGGCCCTTTAATCTTAGCTGCAGAAATAGAAAAAGGATTGTAGAAAGCAGTCCCAAAGCAAAGATTATTGATAGTTTTTCCTCCTAAATGACTCAAAACAAAAGAGGACTATAATAAATAATGGCTCTGACCCTTGAGGTAATTGACGATGAGTCATTCAGTCCAGCAGCCAGGAGAGCCCAGAGCTGCGGGTCCTAGAGCCTGAAGAGGGAGAACTCGGTTCCATGGGGAGAATGAAGCAGTGCAGTTGCTTGGAAAGGACCATACCTTTGGATCCTTGTGTGCCTTGTTCCCTCTACTCTTTTATTTCTGGGCTGAATTCCCTCTTCTCTAGATCACAGGTTAAATGTCGCTTCTTACACTGTTAAATGCCAGAGCTGTCTTACTATTAATTCATCACTTTATTTGTGTTGTTGCTATTAACTTGTTGATTGTTTCTGCCTCTGTTAACTAGACCCCATCGGGAGGATTTTGTTCCTCCACCTCCTACTCGGGCTTCCGATAGGGCCAGGTGGCACATAATGAACACGCTTACTCAGTCTCTGTGTCTTAAGTTTTGTCCTCTCCCAGGTGAAGGGCTAATTTTCAGACCCATCTTTATGTGCTTGGAAATAAGAAACCAAGTGAAGAACTGCAGGGATGGACAGAACGGCAGCGGGCCTTCTATCAGGTTATTGAAGGCCGGTGGACCACGTGAACATTCCTGCGGTTCCCAGGGGCTTGGATGTCCATCACCAGCTCTTTGCACCTAGTTTGCATTTCGTCTGAAAGGCAGGGAGGATGCTTACCCTGTTAGGGGCCTCCCCTGAGCATTATGTGATATAGTAGATTTCACTGATGCTGAGATTTTTTTTTCTTCTTCTTCACATTTTCACATCTCTGAAATCAGAATGTAATTTTCATTTAGTGGTGTTTGAAAATGGTTATTGGATGTTGTTGTTTTTTTCACATTTGAACATCCCCGAAATTGGGATGAGTCTTATAATCAGTGGTATCTTCACCTTCATGAAATAAGGTAATTAGGGGAGGTGTGTCTGTGTTAGGTGTATACTAAATGTTTGTCTCCTTATCTTTTTTCCTCTATCACGGAGTGGGAGAAAGCGTTGGTACACATATCACCATTAGAAAGAAAAGCAACTTCTTGCAGAAGCAGAAACACAGTCCTGGGAACTGGGAGGCTGGGTTCTTCCCCTTCCAGCCTTAGTGTGAAATAGTAGTCATCTCACCTCTCTCTGGCCTCCTTTGTAAAGGTTTTGGTTTTCTGGATTGTCAGATAGGTTTCCTGTCTGGTGCCATCGGTGGCCAGTGGCTCCTTGGAGCTCTGGGCTCAGAGCTGGGAAGCCAAGGCTTGGGTCGGTGGGTACATGTCAGAATCGTTGTGTGCTGCCTGCCTGGAGCAAGGCGTGGAGGAGGCATCCTACCAGTGCCCTATTTTTCCACCTCTGGGGTCCTTGAGCTTCAGCTCCAGTTGTCAGCATCAGAAAGCAGGAGAGAGGACGAGTGAGGGAAGGAAGGAAAAGAGGAAGATGAGAAAAAAAGGAAAGAAGGGAAAAACAGGAGATGTGGAATTTTCTTCCTGGCATAAAATAGAAGAAGTTGGATTTTGAGACCGTCTACTGAATCCAAACATAGAGTACTTCCTTTGGGACAGTCCGGCCGTGAACTTTCTTTCTTTCAAATATTTGTCTACATTTACAAACAGATAATTGTATGAATTACATCTCAAAGGAATAAACTTTTTCCGCAAAGGCTCACCCTGCCCAGCATTGTCCAGGGCTTGTTTTTTTAATTAATTAATGAATTAATGATTTTATTTACTTATTTGATAGAGCACGAGGTGGGGGAGGGGCAGAGGGAGAGGGACAAGCAGATTCCCTGCTGAGTGGGGAGTCCAGTGCCAGGCTGGATCCCAGGACTCTGAGATCACGACCTGAGCCAAAGTCAGGTGCTTAGCTGTCTGAGCCACCCAGGTGTCCCCATCCAGGACTTTTTGAAAAGAGTTTAGTAGCTGGGATGTGGGGAAGATGACTGTGGAAAGTAATGGATACAACTGTAACTGTCAATTACAACTCAGCAGTTTTGACTGCTCCCCCAAACCCCATAAGTTCCCACTGAAATACTATAGGTGACAGTAAAGGACCAAGAGCTCTATTGATAGGTTAAGAAGGATTCTTTGGGTGTTGGAAATAGTACCAGCGTAATCATCAGTGTAGTGCTGGTCAAAATCCTTTGCAACTTCCTGTTCTTCCTCTGAGGCTTCTGCACAAAACATTTCCCAGGAAAAAATAAACAGTTTTTCAGTCACATTGCTTTTTTAAAAAGCCTGTTCTTCAGCACCATCTGAGGACATTCCAAGTGCTGTGGTATTTGACTTTTATTTTTTTTAAACCTTTTTATGATTTTGAATCTTTTCATTTTTATCTTTGCATTGGAAGGGGCCCGTAATGAAGGTTTTTTTGGTTTTGTTTTCTTGTTTTTTTTTGTTTGGTTTGGTTTTTTTTTGTAAATGTTTTCAGGTTTTTTTGGTAAATGTTTTCAGTTAGTAGTTGGCTAAAAAATGGCCAGTCTCTGATACACTCAGAGAGCTCAAGAGTGGGAATTAAATAATCTGCTTTCATGGTTGAGTAGCAACTAGAGAATGAAGCCGTCCATGGAACAGACTAGAAGCATGATGACTTTTGGAGTGCCTGTTGATGAGGCTGAGTTTTACAGGATTGGGGCCAGCCTTCCGTTCCCGAGTGCAGTTCCTTTCGTTGCTAGAGCTGGAGACTGAGAGCTTCTTGATCTTTCATACCTTTCCTCCAACTTGTTAGGGACAAAAACATTTTTTACAATAAACCATTGATGTTAAATAGCTGTAGATTTATGGAACAATTGCAGAGATAGTACAAAAAGTTTCCATATACCCCATATCCAGTTTCCCTGTTAGGGACCTCTTCCATTACTTTGGTACATTTGTCACAACTAATGAGCCAGAGTTGACACATTGTTATTAAAGTTCACATTACTCAGATTTCCTTAGATCTTGCCTAATGTTTTGTTCTGTTCCAGGATCCCATCCAGAATACGTTACCTTTAGTTGTCACATCTCCTTAAGTTCATCTGGATTGTGATGGTTTCTCAGATTTTGGTTGTTTTTTTCATGATCTTGACAGTTAGGAGGAGTATTCCTTAGATACTTTGTAGAATACCCTTCAGTTTGGGTTTGTCTGATTGTTTTTCTCATGATGAGACCGGAGTCGTAGGTTTCTGGGTAAAAGAAAACAGAAGTAAAGTGGCATTTTCCCCTGTGTCCTATCCAAAGGTACATGCTAGTGACACAGTTTATGCCTGTTGATGTTGACCTTGATCACCTGGCTTGCTGGGGGTGTTTTTTATTCTTCGCTGTGAAGTAACAGCCCCCTCACCCTCTGCTTTTGCATGTTGTACTCTTTGGAGGAAATTCACTCTGAGCAGCCATACCTAAGGAGTAGGGAGTCATGCTCTTTCCCTTGAGAGCATGATATAACATTTCCTCTTCAGAACAGTAAGTGTTAGCAAGGAATTGAATTCCTAATTTGAGATAGTATACTTCTCGATTTGGGAGTTGGTATATACACTACACACATTCAAGTGTGGACACTGAAGCCAGACCGGCCTAGGTGTGAATTCCAGCTCTACTATTTCCTAGCTGTGTAGCCTAGAGACGTTACTTAAATCCACCGTGCCTCAGTTTCCTCCTCTGTAATAGAGGGCTGACTGTGGGAATATAGTGAACATTAAATGAAATAATCCATGTAAACTGTAACCGCTTAATAAATATTATAGCAATTATATAGCAAACAAACTAGTTTATGTGTGTATGTGTGTGTCAGGGGTGGGAGGTGGGAATTGTACTCTTGATTTGAAATGTAGTTGATGTGGAAGGTGGTAGGGCCTCCAGGTGAGTTGAAGACAGATGTCATGCTGCTCTTGCACCAATTTCAACGATCAGAATGATCAAGCATGGAACCATGAGGTTCCAAACTATCTTGAGCCCTGGCAGAGGATAAAGAGTTATTAGAAGAGTCGTAGGCCTAGAGACTTGTGGACATTCTCAGGGTGGCATCTTGGCATCTTGGCCACTCTAGAGGTTGCTCGTTCTGGGGAGGATGTCCATGTTGCCTCAGAAGTGGAAGTTCCCTGTGAGGGTGTTGTGGGGCTTCCTCCCACCTCTCAGGATCGGTGTTTTAAGCTGAATGAAGAAAGTCAGTTTTCCTCAGGTGATTGGAGTGGGGAAAGGAGAGTGACCTGGGTTGTGGACGTAACTCTGAACAGTTCCCTTGAGGAAGGAGCAAGATGGGAAGAAGACATCTGTTAAAAGCTTTGTTTGCAGTTTCTCAGGTGGAGACCCTCCCCCCCCCCCCAACCCCATCCAGTGCTGCCATTTTCAGCATCCCTGTGGGAAGTGACTTCCTGGTGAGGTAAAAACTGTGTAACCAGCTGCTTCCACAAAACAGACGAGCTGGCAGCTCAGGGGAGTGCTTGTGAGGTGGGAAATGGCTTCTGACTGCTTAATTTCACTTCAAAGGCACACATATTTTCATGATTACTCCCCAGTGGTGTGTACCTGGAGGGTATCTGTGTGTGTGTGTGTGTGTGTATTTTTACCCTCATACTGAAGAGAAGAGGGATGGGGGAGGGCTCTCTGGGCAAAAGAAGGTGTTGGTTATATGAATAACCTATGTCAGGTGTGGGCAACAGAAACTCAACTCAAGCTGGTTTCAACAGTAAAGGAAATGAATAAAGTTTGTGTTGTACTCAGTTCTGGTTGACTCCAGCAGCCAAAGACTGGGATCAGGGATGTGGTTTATATCGGTCTCTAGGCTCTGCCAGCCACAGCGACAGCATTATCCTGATGCTGTCCACAGCCCAGGAGGCGGGAAGCGTGGTTTGGGAGCAAGAGCTTTCTTAGAACACCCGGTGCTCAGTGTTCTAGACTGCGTCAGGTGCATCCTAGCTCCGTTATTTGTGCAGCCGGTGATATTATTCAATTGAGGTTCATGCTACGGCTCTGAAGTCTGAGTGGAACCTTAAAAAATATTTTTTAAACTATGGAAATTATCAATAATATGCAAAAGTAGAGGGAGTAGTGTAATATACCCCTATATATTCATTACCCAGCTTGGGTGGAACTTTTTATTTTTTTATTTTTTATTTTTTTTTTTTTTT
>LNAC01000434.1:1154995-1177778 GCA_002007465.1 Ailurus styani | reverse complement strand
GGCGGACTGTGGGAGCTGGAACCCCCTTGGCCCAGTTAAAGTCATCCAAGTTCAGATTTGCTCAAAACCCATGCTGGATACACAAACGTATTTGCAGGCTGACTTCATACCACAGGACCCTGGTATATTCATCTTCCTCTTCATAGGGAATGATTAATGATCGAGACCCAGGTAGGCAAGCTGGAGCTCACAGGCCAGATTCTCCTCTTTCTGCCTGTTCTTTACAGAAAATGTTATTGGAACACAGCCACACGTATTTGTTTACATATTTTCCATGGCTTCTTTACGCTGAGACAGAGCCTGGAAATATTTACTATCAGGTCCTTACAGAAAGTTTGCAGACTCCTATTTTAGAACAGAGCTGTCCATTAGAAATACCATGTAAACCATAAATGGGAGACACATATATAATTGAAATTTTTTCAATGGTCACATTATAAAAGTTAAACAGAAACACGTGCAATTAAATTTAATAGTATATTCAACCCAGTATCTCCAAAACATTATCATTTCAATGTGTAATCAACAACAAAAAAGTTGTTAGTGAGGTTTTTTTTTGTTTTTAATGTTCTCTTTTCCCTGCTAAGGCTTTGAAATTCAGTGTGTGTTCTACACATAAGTGTGTCTCTGTTCCAACTAAGCCACGTTTCGAGTGCCTCCTTTTTTTTTTTTTTTTAAAGATTTTATTTATTCATTTGACACAGAGAGAGAGATTACAAGTAGGCAGAAAGGCAGGAGAGAGAGAGGAGAGAGGAGGAAGCAGGCTCCCTGCTGAGCAGAGAGCCCGATGCGGGCCTCGATCCCAGGACCCTGGGATCATGACCTGAGCCGAAAGCAGAGGCTTTAACCCACTGAGCCACCCAGGCGCCCTCGAGTGCCTCCTTGACCACGTGTGGCTAATAACCACTGCGTTGGAGCTTGTCTAGGTTCTAGATCTGCCTTGAAGCACGTCTTTGAGCATATGGCAACTCACAATACCTTTTTTTTTTTTTAAAGATTTTATTTATTTATTTCACAGAGGGAGAGAGATCACAAAGAGGCAGAGAGGCAGGCAGACAGAGAGAGGGGGAAGCAGGCTCCCCGCCGAGCAGGGAGCCCGATGCAGGCCTCGATCCCAGGACCCTGAGACCATGACCTGAGCCGAAAGCAGAGGCTTTAACCCACTGAGCCACCCAGGCGCCCTCACAATACCTTTTCCACCTATGTTCATGTTTTATAGCATGCTCGATGAGACTTTGCTGAGAGGATTTTTTTTGTTGCTTCTTGAATGTTGCTCTTTTACAAGAACTCAGTGCTGGGTGTGGGGGGTGGTCCTCCAGGCCCTCTCCCTGGGTGACATGCCACCATGCCCCAGCTCTCAAGTCGTTCCTTCCTTGAGAGATGCAACAATGTCTACTTGCTGTGGTTCTTCTAGGTCTGTGAGAATAATTGCCAGGCATTTGGAAAGTTAAAAGTTGCAGTTCTGGGTCTTTTGTACTACTTCCTCTAAGACATAACTGTCAGGTGTGAAAAATCTATGGTGGCTCGATCCATTTGTTGTATTAATCACTACCTTTCCCTGGGAGTTGATTTACGATTCAGTGAGAAATTCTGAAAAATGCTTAGTGCAAAGAAGACCACGTTACTTCACGGAGAAAGATCGGAAGGTAGGTCTGAAGTAAAGAAAAATAGGAGTTTCCAAGGCCCTTGGGAAAAAGTGTTTGGCCACTTCTATTCCCATGAGTTTCCTGTGAGTAAACACCAACCTGCTATTTGGTAGATGGGTCTTTGAGGGTCTTACACACAAGAGCAGGGGAGCAGTGTTAATTACCCCAGGGCTACTCGCTATTTAAAGTATTTTTGGATTAGTTTCAGATTCCCATTGTAGTTTGATGTTTGATGCATAAAGACTTAATGGCCCAGGCCGCCTTTCTTCTTTTGTTAGGAAGATGTGGATTTTGGGGGGCAATTTGGGGTTAATGGTTAGAACTAAATTGACACCCTCTCCACTGGGGCAGGAGCTCTGTTACCTGAGTAACCCAGTTTTGGAGGCAAGGAAGGTCATTTCAGGTTTTAGCTTTTAACCTGCCAGGCTTGGTTTGCTTTCATTTTCCCTAAATGTACTGGAATCTTCTTTATCCCAGTGGTACCTTGTGGTAGACCGAATTTGGCAACCTCTCTTACCAGGGGGTTAAAATAAATCTGTCTCATCAGTGTCTTTTTGTTTAAGAAGAGCTAAAAGTGCTGATGGTTAGCTTAACTTCCTCATATGCTCATTTTTTATTTTTACTGTGGGAGTTACTTTTTTTCTCCTGTCTCTCAAAAAAAAAAATTCACTGATATGTCAAAAAGATGAAAAGATGTTATAAACATACTTTGACTTTTCTGTTTCTTTGCTTCCTTGCCCACTCCCCCCACCGCCCCAACTTTTAAAAATAGGTCTCATAGAATCAGGCATTTGCCAAAGCAGCAGTTTTGAAGCAGAAGGTTTTCCCCTTTCCTGATGTATCAGTGCTAACTCTCCTCCCTCCTTGCAGACACAGCCACTTTCCCTTTTTGGGTTGTAGTTTTATGATAGCACATTATGAAGGGTCTCACGGATTCTTTAAAATAAAGGTCTATTGATAAATTTGCTGGTGATCTTTGCTCCCAGCTCCATTGGTGATGGGGACACAGGTCTTGGGAACTCACAGAGGCTGGACAGACCTACAACATTCTTTGGCCAACAATGCCAGGGCTGACCTTTGTCATTGTAAAGAGACTATCTCTTGCTCTAAAGCAGTGGTTTTCTATTGGGGGCAGTTTTATCTTCAACCAGCCATTTGGGAAAGTGCAGAGACTCTTTCGATCTCCCAGTGCGGGAGATCTGGAGCTGCCAGTATCTAGTGAATGGAGGCTTGAGATGCTACTAAAACATCCTCCAGGGCGCCTGGGTGGCTCAGTGGGTTAAAGCCTCTGCCTTTGGCTCAGGTCAGGATCTCAGTGTCCTGATCGAGCCCTGCATTGGGCTCCCTGCTCAGTGGGGAGCCTGCTTCCTTCTCTATTTCTGCCTGCTTCTCTGCCTACTTGTAACCTCTCTCTCTCTGTCAAATAAGTAAATAAAAAATCTTAAAAAAAAAATAAAACATCCTCCACTGCATGGGACAGCCTCCCACCAATAACGGATTATTCGCTCAAATGCCAGTGGTGATGAGGTTGAGAAACCCAGGTATGAGGGATGCTTTCTAGGATTGAGCTGTGGCCTGCGTGTGTCTTTTTCCTGTCTTTTAAAACATGCCAACAAATGAAAACCCACCAACTATATTCATAATAAATTGTCTCAAAGAAAATCTCAGGTCTACTCTTCCTGCAAAAAGGAAAGAGAAAAACATCAAAGTGGCCCCGTGGCATGAGTTACCCACTGACGATATTCCCTCAGAGGACTGTTTTCTGGGTTAGGGTAATTAACAGAGCCCAGAAGGTTGTGAAGTCTGAGCTAAAGGGTGTCAGAGATTCATTCCCCAGATGGGCCACCCCGCTGGGATGTATGACGGTATAAACTGCAATTAAATCTCATGGTGTATTTACTTTTTGATGGGAGGAAAAGAAAGGAATGCTCTTTAATCATTCTTACCAGGGAAAAACTCGTATTTTTCACTTTAATGTGATTTCTTATGAAGGGTAGATGCCAGGAAATGAATTTACAAATCTCGTGCTTTGCAAACTATGACGTGACCTTTTATTTTTATATTGTAGATTGTGTTTTCTGTTAAGCTGTCGATCATATTTTCTCTTTGCCATTTAAAAAAGAAAACACGGACTCTTTTGCAGATCTCATGACACGGTGACAAAATTTGGTACGATGATGGCTAAGGTTCTGGGTCAAGCCTTTGGAGCTAATTTCTTTTGAATTGACAGATATCGAGGACACTGCATATGGTTCTGTGTGCCTGGGTCTCTGCTGGAGACCGTGCACTGTCTTTAGCCCGAGCTTAATGGGATGGGGTCACTGAGATGATACTCGAGCTACCATTTTGGTGTTTCTGAGTGGAGGGAGGGAGCTGGAGAAGATCCAGTGAGGACAAGCACGCTTGTCCGAGTCATCTTAGAATGGACTTCGGGGGCAATACTGGTGCTGACCAGAAACGGAGTTGGGTCTCTGAAGTCGCTGACCCCACTCTGTTGGTGTGAGTGCATCTAGGCAGTGTTTCTCCGGAATAGTCGAGAGGTATTTGCAGTGGATGGGTGAAAGACCTTGCTTCAGCCATCTGCCTCATCCAAGTTCTGTATACATCTGCCCTGTCCGCTCCGTGACTCACTTTTAGATGCAACTAGTGGAAAATTGAATGTGATGATTAAGTCCCTTTGATTTCTGAGTCGTGGAAATCCTTGTGATTTTCACACTTCTGGATTTGCAGTGCATCTTAATGAAAATCCTTTTTTCTTCTTAAATTAGAAATGTGATAGAGTGGTTGGCAGGGTTGCGCTGGTTATGTCTGTTGGCAAACGAAGGAAAAGGAAAGTGACAAAATAGGTTCTGATGGGCTGAATCTCACAGAGTGGTAATTACTCTTTAAATACTAAAATAGAGTTTTACCTGTTAGAAGCCTCATAAAACCAGCGTCCACCATCTATCTGATTTTGCTGTTGATGTGATTTTAGGAAATCAAATGAACCGCAATGGAAATTAGGTTTCATCCTCAGTGGCTTGTGTACCCCTCTAAGTTCTATTAGATTTAATAGGAGTTTTGCAGGTGGAAACACAGCAGGACTGAAGCTTTTATCACTCCAGAGAGCAGGCCTTTCATAAACAGAGAATATAAAATCATGCCTTTTATCTTGCCGTTTAAAAATTCTTCATTTTCTGCACCCACGTTATTTATCACATGCATGGAGAGGTCAATCCAGGATATTGTATTTTGAAAAAGGGAAAGAGAAGCCATTCAGATTCCTATTAAAATGAATTGCACGAGCTGTACATCACTTTCGACTTTCTGAGACTACTTGTAAATCATAGGGAGAGAGGGCATTGTACCATTGGTCAGGGGAAAAATGGAAAATTTAATAGTTTGTCAAAGATTAATAAGAAAGGATTACCGCTTGGAGAGACCCTTACTTGGTGAGCAAGTACGTTTTCAAGTTCATCAAGCTTATAAGCAGATGGAGAGTCTAATTAAAGTTACTTGTCATTGCTCAGGTTTGCTTCTGCTCTGTCCCTGGGACGGAAGCGTGTGCAATGCCAGTGACATTGTCAAAACTTAGGTTTGACCTCAAGAGCTGTGTATTGTTCTGTCACGCTTTCTCTATTCCCCTTTCATCATTTGGGTGCTGATGAATGTCTTCTCGTTGTGGTCTGTTCTGTGTCTCAATCAGTATAAATTCCAGTAGTCAACTTTATTTTATTCAATTATGATACACTATTTTATGTTTTAATTAATTTTTTTAGCTGGTATGGAGTCAAGTTGAAATAGTCTAAGACTGCCAGGAAAGAAGGAAGGTGTGTGTGTGTGTGTGTGTGCGCACACACACACGCACACACGCACGTGTGTAAATACCATGTTGATAACAGAATCAAATGTGTGTGTACATGTAGTGTGTGTGTGCGTGTGTGTGTGTGCATTTATTGTTGAATGTTATCAGGATGATATTTACCCTTTCACACTCTGAGCTGCGTATGGAGACTATTTATACATTTCTTCTGAGCAAAGCCCTTTCTTTCCCTCTTGTTCCGGCCAGAAGCCCAGAGAATGACTTTATCTGGGAGGCTACATTTTTGATCTCATGTAGAGCTAGGAGCACTCTGACATATGGTTCAACAAAGGCACCTGGGCTCAGGCATCCAGCACGTGTGGTGCTCCTGTTAACGCCTGTTTATCAGATTATTGAAAGGCAAGCTGCTTTCCTCCGAATGTGCCTCCTACTCCCTGACTATATGTAATCCTATTTGGGTACCGCCCTGATAGCATCATATAAAGGGAACTCTCAATACACACAGCCGAAACTCATAGAATGGGTGCTTTAGGATCAGGCCTTTTGTGTGGATGTAACCAGATATGGAGGAGACTTAACATCCACAGTCTGGAGCTTTTCAAAATTGTATTTGTTGGAGACAAAAGCCAGAAACGATGACAAAATCCATTGATATATATTTGCATGGTTATTTTTTAAACTGGCGAGTTGGAGAAGTGTGAACAGTTGAGGTATGGAACGCACTGGAATCTGGGGGTCCTCAAATCTTGCAGTTCATCAGAAACCCCAGGGACCCTGGTAAATGGCTCCCGTCCCTATGCCATAACTGTGGAATCTGTTTTTTTCAAGCACCCCAGATAATTCTTACGCAAGTGGTCCCTTGGTCCAGTCTGGGAACCCCTACAATTGATTATCAACCTCATCATAACCTTTCCCAGGCAGGAATTGATTTCTTTGGACGTAAGTCATTTAAGTTTCATAGGGTGATTTTGGATGTTAAAGCAGGTTTCATTATGTAAGATAGACCATTCTTTTCATAAAACACACAGAGATTTCGAGTTAGACCTAAAATCTTTGGGACATATAGTCCACTGGGCACAGATCTGCTGCCCTAGATAATACTGAATTAAACTCCTTCCTCTCCTGCCCTCCCACACAGAAATTGGTCAGGGTGTCCCAGTGAAGGTTACTCTCAAAACCAAGCCTGTTGTTCAAATCTGGCAGTGAATAAGGCTTTTAAACTTGGGTCCAGGGTGCCTGGGTGGCTCAGTGGGTTAAAGCCTCTGCTTTCGGCTCAGGTCATGATCTCAGGGTCCTGGGATCGAGGCCCGCATCGGGCTCCCTGCTCAGTGGGGAGCCTGCTTCCCCCCCTCTCTGCCTGTCTCTCTGCCTCCTTGTGATCTCTCTCCCTCTGTGAAATAAATAAATAAAAAATCTTAAAAAAAAACAACAACTTGGGTCCACTCTTAATGGAACCTTTTGATCCAAATGCTTTAGAGTTAGACCTTTTGTATCTCAGTTGATGAAAACGAAGGTATAACACAAAAATTTTTTTATTATTTCTTTCTGAACCTCTTGGATTTGAATCTGGTTTTGCTACCTGTGGGTATGTGACCTTAGGCGACTCCATGTTGCCACCCTTTGTTGCGTGACCAGTAAAGTGAGGGTAAGAGAATTCTCAAAGTCATCGCAAGACAAACTGAAGGAGTGTGCACAGTGTTGGCTTGCCTCTTCCACGTGGCAGGGGCTCAGTAACTGTTGTCTCCTATCGTTGTCACAGGGGGTGGGGAAGTTACAGAATGAGTGAGTGGCAGATCTTACCTTAGTCAAGAGCTTGCAGCCTCAAATTTGGCATAAGGTATAATTAAATTACCATAGCACAAGCAGGGGAGGACTGAGGGCTATGAGGGAAGAAGGGAAAATGATTTGCAAGTTTTTCAGAGGAGAAAGTGATTGCTTAGGACTTTTTGCTGCTTCTTGATAGGAAGCATCGCATCCCTCGTGAAATGGCTTTTTGAGCTGAGCCTCGAAGGAAGAGCCTAAAGGAGTGGGACAGATAGAAGAGGCCGTGGAAGAGGAAGTGATGGGGAGTAAAACAGTGTCTAGCAGACCCAGGGCACCCAGGAAAGAGTGGTTGAAAAGCACGGGGCTTCATGGAGAGCCACCGACGTGTGAATTCTGGTCCTGTTATCTTTCAAAAAGTGGGCCATTGACGCCGAGCACACAGGGCTGCCTGGAGTGAGTGGATGGTGTATGTAGTTGGCCTAACAGTATTCGGCATGTCGCAAGCAACCAAATACCAGGGACTAGTGTGTCATTCTTCCCTACTGGTATGAAGGGGAATAGAAAGACATCAGCTGGCAATATGAATGTGCATCAGATGATGAAGACGTTTTAATACTGAGCTAAGGAGTTTGGATTTTATTCGTTTGACAGGTGAGAGCCATGGAAGCTTTTTGATCAGGTGCACAGACATTGAAGATGTCTCCTCTCCTGATTTCAAAACAATGCCTCAGGGAATAGCAGAAACAGGAGTTTCTCTCCATACCTCTCTCTCTGTCAGGGAGTTAGGCCTTTTCCAGAAGCTCCATTGCACACTTACCTTGGGTCCCTTTGCTTGGGATTGGATGCCAGGGCCATTCCGTAGCCGCATGTGTCTGGAAAGGTGGTCAGCCTGTTGTGTCTCTGTAGCTGGCAGACGGCTCTCTGTGTGCTGTGGGAATGGCCCTTGGTTTGTACCGCCAGGCCACCCATAATATCGGTCACCGGGAGTCCAATGGCATGTTGGAGCCCAGAGTATACTCGATAGGAGGCACAAGGAATAATAAGAAAAATAACCCGCCACAGAAAGCAGAGGAAGAGGTAAAGGTGTGTGTAAAAAGCTTTAAATTCAGTTGTAAACCCAACATGAGTTCCGGGTGCAAGTGATCACTTCCAGGAAGATCCAGAGGCAGGAGAAATTTAGGATTAGACTACAAGGCTGCAAGTATTGATCTGGGAATCGTTTGCTTGGAAGGTTGCAAAAAACCCTTGAGATTCCCAAGTAAGGAAAGAGTAGAGAGGAATGGACAAGAACCAAATAGTAAGGCTAAGGGAATGATTTCCTTTTTGGGAGCTTGTCATCGGCAGCGCCAGTGCCAAGGGAGGCCTTATTTAACGTTGTTACAACCACCCCCTTCCGTTCTCCATTATCCCCATGGCCTCTATGGCATGTGACCTTCATAAAAACAGCCATGTGCTTGTTACACACTCCCAGCTAGAAGAAGACAAGTTCCGTGTGGCTGCCCATCCCCACTCTCACCTGTTCCTCTCAGCTCCCTCTGCATAGAAATTCCCTTGTCTCCACTATGGCCACGCCACTGGCCGATGACAGTCCTCATTCACCTGTCACTTACTTGTGATGGGGATTGGGCGGCTCAGCAGGGGGCAGGTGTGATACATGCCCCCTGTGACTGCCCTCCAGAACCCTTGGCTGTGGAATTCTGCTTTGCCTCCAGGTGGGTGGACACCTTCCTGCCCCATCGACTTTGGGCTGGGCTCTGTGATTCTCTTTGGTCAGTGGAATGTGGGAGAAGTATGTGAGTGGAGGGCTTGAACGTGCTTGCCTGATTTTTACTTAGTCTTTTTGCTCTGCCTCCTGCCGTGAGAATAACATGTCCCAGGTTCCCTGGCAGCTTCTGGTCCCGGAATGAGGGATGTGTGGGCAGCATCCTGGCCCCAGTCTGCAGTTCCTCCTCAGTCATTTAGCACACCGGAACCCTCAAAATGCTTTGACTCTTTTTTTTTTTTTTTTTGGTTGTGGTGTTTTTGTAGCAGAAATCTGACCTATCCAGCTACCACATGGACTTATATATCTGCTCTTCGCCCAGAAAAGTGAGGAGCTAGAGTGGTCAGCAACGTGGGAAATGAATCCATGGCTCCCAGGAGCACATCACCTGCCCTCTGAGCAACGCTGAATTCCAGCGAACTGCCCCCAGTGCATCATGCCTGCTTTCAGTATTGTAAAATGATAATGCTTTTTCACAAAACACAACTTCGGCTTGCATATTCTGATTAATAAAGGCAGTAGGCATTATTAGACTTAATTTAAAGGTGTAATCAGCTGTGTCAGTCACATAAGGAAAAAACAGTACCACGGACCTTTTCCAAATTCCCAGAGGCTTGAAAAATAAAAACTCCCTGAAGAGTGCTGACAGCACACCTTGCCTGCTATTAGAGCTCAGGCTTTGTTTTGTTCCCCTGCCGGTGCCAGAATATCATTAGGTTACAAATCAGATCTAACGGTTCAGATTATTGTTCATCTTGAGCTCTGCACTTTCTCTCCATTAGTTGTGACATAACAGAAATAATTTAATTTATTTGTGGGCCCGTCTTCAAAAAAAGCTTTTATTTCAAAATGTGCTTGAGGGAAAACCTCAAGTGGGGAAAACCATGAGCTTATCCTCAGTGTCTCAGGAGGTAAAATGGCTGGGCTATAACAGGTTTTGAAATACATGTGTTTTTGCAGGGGTAAAAAGTTGCCTGTACCCTGAACCAGCACATCCTTGCTGCAAAGAGCAGATTTTTCTGGCAACTTCTTTTTGGTAGCTTTAGTTTAGTTTAGTTTTTTTTTTTAAGTGTGTCCTAACCATAATTTCAGGTTTACCGTCTCAAAGGTAAGTGAGCAGTGGTCCTGACGTTTATTCATTCTTTCAGCTTTGTCAATTCATCTGTCAGCCATTCGACAAATATTTGTTGTCCACCTTCATTTCAGGGAATGATCAATTTCCTTTTGTATGTGATCATCTTTCACACAAGGTTGGAGATTATTCAAAATGGATATGTACATTTGACAATGCGGCGAAAATCCCCCAATATAAAGTCAGATTTATTTCACATTTGTCAGGTTAAATCTGCTGAGTTCCCACACAATGCCTTGGTTAGCTGCTTTCTACAGGAGGAGCGGAGGATTATTCTAACCATATGTATACGCCTGTGTAAGTGCTGTGCTCTTAGGGCCCCTTTGATACCTGCCCACGGTAGACCTCAGTTTTCCTCTGCGTTGGGCCAGCCCTGAATTAAATCTGGTGTTGTGAATGGGAGTGTAGGAAGTATTTGAGGGCGTTTTGGCAGATTAAAAGAAATGCTGTGGACAACTGTTTTGCTGGTTTGATGAATATTTAATGTGCACCTACTGGTAGTGGATGCTGGATTCATTTAAATGTGCATACCTGTCTTAGGGTCTTAAATGCCCCTTGCTTTATGGAAATGTTTCAATTTTAAATCCCATAAGCAGTTCTGTTACTTGCAAAGAATAATAGTTTAGATTACCTTAAATAGGTTTCCACTCATTACTGTTTAGCAAAGACCAGGGTCTTGAGAAACTAGGACAGGTCAGTGAGGTAGAACATAGTAAAAATCTAGCATGCGGTATTGGGTGGACGTCAGTTTAATGGCAGAGTATGGTGTCCAAGGCATTAGACAGGGTGAGGAAAGTAAGAACTGAAGTCTGCTTGTGTGTGTGTGTAATTGTAGTGGTTTGTTTATCAGGGTTCGAAGAGTTCTGGATTCCTTTAATGTAACAGTAATAGCTGAGTTGTAGTTGCAGTATTAATCGCCATTTATTGAATGCAAACCAGATTCCTGGCCTAGAGCTATCCTCTTTACATGGAATATCTTGTTTGAGTTATCCCAACAGTCTTACAATGAAGGGGCTGTTAAAATTCTCATCTGACAAAAAAAGGAGAGTGGTTTCTTTATGTCCCAAACATTTATGTAGTGTTTTAATATGTGCCAAGCATTCTTCTAAGTGCCTTTCAGTTGTCATTTTAATTCTTACATAAATCTTATGAGAGATTGTTTTTACAGATGAAGAAATTGAGGTGGGGAAAGTTAAGGGACTTGTCTGAAGTCCCAGTTAGTAAGTAGTGGAGTGGGATTTGGATTGGGGCCCTCAGGTTGTCGAGTGGGCTCCTTCACTGTTCCCAGTAATAACTAGCCCATCATAGTCATGGCCCAGGGATACACTCTGGAACCATTTTGCTTAGGAGCTTGTGTTCAGTAGCCATTACATCATTCTACCTCTTGTATTAAAGAACAGATCCCAGGACAGGCTTTGCTTCTTGTTAACAGAGAGCAAATCTGAAATTGACCAGGAGAACTATGTTTGGTGGTAACTTGCTTTTCTGCGATTTGACTTGCTGTACTTTGGCCTCAGTCTAATAGTCCCATATATGTTTTCCACTTGCTTATTTGTTTTATAATTTAAGATCTGCTCTTAAGGTCTTTTCAGACCTCAGGGAACTGTGAGTTACATGGAAGGCTGCTTAAAATTATGTAACTTAGCATTTCGCTACCTGACTGTGTCTAGTCTTTATGTATAAGCAAAAGGAGAAAGAACGTAGGTAAAAACGTAGGGTATCTCTCTTGTGTTCTACCTCCATATCTCTCTCTCTGTCTCTCTCTCTCTTTTTAAAGTAGGCTTCAAGCCTAGCATGGAGCCCAACACAGGGCTTGAACTCATGACCCCGAGATCAAGACCTGAGCTGAGATCAAGAGTCGGACATTCAACTGACTCAGCCACCCAGGCACCCCTTCTTTTTTGATTTTATTTATTTAGGATGACTGGGAGGGGCTTGGGAAAATAGATTTCATCACATGACTGCTTTGTGCGGAGTACGTTGTTGCTAAGTGCTTTGCATATCTGATCTCATTTAGGCTGGGCGGCAACTCTCTCAAGGAACCGTGGTTTTTAGCCCTGTTTTATATATAAAGATGCTGAGGCCTAGGGTGGCCAAAGGAGAAATGGAATTCAAACTCTTACCTGCCTAACTCCAATTTTGGTACTGTTTTCCCTCCGGAGGGCTGTCTCAGACTCAGTTCTATGTGACCTGCCTGCTAGTTTGGTCCTTAACGGCTGCTGCTTTCTCAGATTTAGTTTTGTTTATTATTAAAAGAAATCCCGTTGTTTCATTTGGCTGGCTGTAATCTTGTTTCCAATGCAGCCTAGAGACGGCATACATTACAATGGGGATCACCATTTCCCAGTGTCATCTCTCATTTGAGCTAATAGGAGAATACGAGCTTATACTGGCAAGATTGTAGGGACCCAGATGATGGGGCTTCATTGTTTTACTGAGCAAAAATAGTTTATCCATTCTCTTGCCAGGGCTTATTGAGAACCATATTGCTCTACGGTGTCAGTCATTACCAAGCAAGATGAAAGATACCGCGACTGTTTATTAGGTTAAGGGAGGCCCATGCATCCATCCAACAAATATTTATAAAGCTCATGTTACATGCTGGCACCGTTGTAGGCACTGGGATGCAACGGTGCACAAAGTAGATCAGGTTCCCGATTTGGCTTAGACAAGTAACTAGAGTTGGGGAATTCGAGAGTGGACCTATCATTATTTCAGTTTTATTTACTCAACGGCTGTTTTATTTCATAAAAGCACTGGTTGCTAACTGTTTTCACCCCTGAAAATATCACTGCAACTGAAGATTTTTTAATAGCAGAACTGATGCCTTTGGTTAGCTGAGTGTTCCTTGCCTGTTGAATAAGCTCTTCGAAGTTTGCTGTGAAATCCGAAGGGTAACTTCAAGATCATCTAGTCAAGCTCTGCATGTGGAAATGGAGGCCCAGGGCAGGGAGGTGAGATTCAAATACCCAAGCAACTCAGTTCTGAGTAGGGATTTTGCCTTGCTGTTCTTTGGTGTCTTGGCTTCCCAAACAGAATTCAGGGACTCACAACAAGTGGTAGACTGTTAATGTGTCCCATCGGAGTACTGGACAGTTCCAACTTCAGAATGGTGTTGACTGCATCCTGTGTAAGTGCTACACAGGTGACAGCTCTACTGGTTCTGAAAGTTTCGGGGGCCAGAGGACTCCTTGGACGTCGTCTTTCCAGAAAGCCACCCCTGGCTACAGATGATCCATGTGTTTATACATTATTTAAAAATGGTTTGAGGAGGGGCATAGAAGACTGTGCAGTGGCCATTGGGAGACATGATGTAGATTGGCTGGGGATGATCATGGGGGAGGTAGCAGTGAAGGGCTTTGAAGGCTTTGGTGAAACACAATGAACACCTTGCTGTGCTAACCAGAACAATTTCACTTGTAAATCCAAAGGGAAATAGAGCCTTTTGGGGGAGATAATTTATTGATAAAGTTAATTTAAGTGTAGTGCTAGGAAGCTTGTTGGTAAGTACATGAGGGTTTCATTAATCAATTCTCTTTTTGTATATATATTTTATGGTATGTTTACAAAGAGCTGATGACAATCTGAGAATAAAAGTATTGCTAAATCTTTTTCATTTAAATCTTTAAAATTATTTCATGAAAAACAAAAACCGCTTGCAAAATTTCACAGAAAACACTGGTAGGTGGGACTATTTGATTTGAGGGGAGTTTGAAATATTTTATGTATTAATATTTTATTAATATGTATTAATATTAACAAAATAATAAATTTAAATAAATAAATTAAACATTAATATTTATAAGTACTATGAGAGGTTTAACTGATGGTTTTGGTTTAGACTCATAACTTGAGTTTACAGTGAATTCTGGGAGGAGACCACCAGTGGTGATAATTTTGAAATCTCAAATTTCTCCAAGGGAAAAATAGAGCAATGGGAAAGGTAAACTACAAAAACCACAAATAATATCTGTGATGAAACCAGGTTACGAGGTATCTCTGTCATTCTCAGAATATGTGTGGGTGAGACAAACCACCGGACAGCTCAAGACCTGTATAGAAGTGGCCTTAAAAGGAAGTGAGGGAAGATAAGAGCTCCCCAAGTCAGCCACAGATTCCCATTGGAACATAAAGTGGGCCCAGAGAGAATGTGCATCCTAAACCTGGAGCCGTTCCACAGGTATCTGGTTCCTGGGTGAGGCCAAGCAGCCTACAATGTAGCAAGGTCTGGGCACTGAACGTCCCTTCCAAGGTAAAACTCAGCATCCAGAAGCAAGTACTGGGAGTGAACCCAGACTGAGCAATATGGGGCAGGGCGGGTCAAGAGAAGAGAGACTCAGATAAATGTTGAAAAGACAGACCCATGAAGGTACGATAGTTTTAGAGTTGCTCAGTGGGAACAGTAAAAGCAGCAGAGCCAGACCTTTAAACGAGAGAATCTCAACTACCAACACCCCTCCTCATAAAATTGGGGAATTTTCATTCTATTTTATTTTATTTTTTTATATTATTTTTAAAAAAGATTTTATTTACTTATTTGACAGAGAGAGACACAGACAGAGAGGGAACACAAGCAGGGGGAGTGGGAAAGGGAGAAGCAGACTTCCCTTCAAGCAGGGAGCCTGATGCAGGACTCAATCCCAGGACCCTGGGATTGTGACCTGAGCCGAAGGTAGACGCTTAACTGACTGAGCCACCCAGGTGTCCCAGGGAATATTTATTTTAAATAAGAAACAGGCAATAGGATTATAGTTAAACTCCATACACATTTATTACCACTGAAGTGAAAATAAGGAACAGTACTCACAAGAGTTGATTACTATATACCTGACATTTTCAAATGAGACAAAAATATTAAGAACGTGGTGGGGGATATGAAAGAGCCTTCCTTATACATCAGTATTAGAGAAAGTCAGAAATGAAAATCTGAACGGAAAGACGGCAGAATTCAGGAAAAAGAAATAAAATAATAATTTTGGAAATTAAGAGTACAAGAAGAAAATGCAAGAGCGAGTAAATGCAATTGTTAATGCTTAGACAAGCAGAGGAGGTAGAACATTTTAATGAGCAAAAGTATGGGAATGAAAAAGATTTCTGGAGAAGTTGTGTAGAAGCTATCTAAAAGATAACCAAATATGTATACAAGGAGTCCCATACAAGGAAATTCAAGTTAAACAGCAAAAAAGAAAAAGAAAACTTTATTGAAAGAAGACTCTTTTTAGCTAACTTTTGAAAAGACCACTTTGTTCCTCATAAAATCATCTCAGATCATTACTGAGATACATAGTTAAGTGAAAGTATGGTCCTTAATGAAAGGAAAAAAACCCTTTGAACATCCAGGCCAAAAAACTTTATTACTGTAAGGAAAGAAAATTAGATTAAATTAGATTATCATGAGGCTTTTTTTGACAGCAATATTTTTGGCCAAAAAAACAATGGAGTATCATATTTAAGATAATCATGAAAAAAAAATGTGACCCATGAAATTTATAACAAGCCAAACTGATCTATAAACTAGGAGACAAATTATTGCAAATGTGCTAGAAATCAGGGACTTTTATTCCTATGAGTTCTTCCTGGAGAATATAGTAGAGCATAAGCTTCAGAGAAGCTTCAAACATGAAGTATTGATTATACACATCCAAGTGAGTAACTAAATGGTGGATGTAGGATTTTTCTCTTTATAGGTATTTTGGGTAATAAAGTCACAGTTCTGCCTTTGAGATTATCATGATGTTAGTGTCCAGTGGGTTCAGGGAAGTTTGCACCAGTGGTGATCTAGTTTGACCACCTTGAATCCATTTATGGATCCAGGCAACAGTATATTGAGTGCATTACAAATAAGGAGACTCCTAGACATGACATACTTTCTTTATAGGTGTATGCGACACTACCTATGAAGTCATTTTGCCAAAGAGATATGGAGATTTTGTTTGATCAAGCTTCTAGGTCTGTCTCTAAATTTACAGAAAATAAATAGGGTAGCATGTTAAATCACACCATGGGGATGTAAAGAGCAAAACTGGTAAAATCCAGGCTGTGGGAAACTTCACAGTACGAAGAAGGAGAACCCATAGATTTAGGACTCCATTGATTTATCTTAACGTATGGACAGTTTTTGGATCCTGAATCAAACAAACAAACACATTGTAAAATAGAAAACATGGTAATGTCATGGGGACATGGGGAAGATGTAAGTATTTAGGATTTTTAGGAATTAGCAATTCATATTTTGTGTTTTGTGTTTTTATGTTCTAATTTTTAAAAAAAGATTTATTTATTTGAGAGAGAGAGAAAGAGAGAGAGCATGAGCAGGGGCGAGCAGACAGGGGGAGAGGGAGAAACAGACTCCCCACTGAGCAGGGAACCAGACATGGGACTGGATCCAGGGCCTCAGGGTCATGACCTGAGCCGAAGGCAGACTCTTAACTGACTGAGCCACCCAGGTGCCCCTGATTTTTATTACTAATAAAGAAAAAGGATAAATAACAAAAGGTTTGAGTGACTAGTTATTGAACATGGGACGCTGAATAACTCGAGATTTTAGTAGCTGTATTAGAGTTCTCCAGAGAACAGAACTGGTAGGATATAAATAAATCAAAGTAAAACAAACCAAGAAATAAAAATAGAGATTTGTTCCGTTGAATGGGTTCATGTGATTATGGAGGCTGAAAAGTCCCATGAGACCCAGGAGAGCCAGTGGTCTAAGTTCTGTCTGAGTCAGAAGGCCTAAGACGACCATGTCAGGTTCATCAGTCAGGACGAGCTGGACTGTTTATCCCTCAGCCTTGTTGTTCTAGTCAGACCCTCAACAGATTGACTGATGGTCCCTTCGGGGAGGGCCCTCTGCTTTACTCAGTCTACTGTTTTCTAATCTCATTTAGAAACACCCTCGCAGAACGCACCTTTTTTATTTCTGTCTTGTGTTCCTTTTGTCCTCTTGGCGGTAGGTGATCAAACAGTAATTATTGGTGTGGAATCACTGTGGTCATCAGAATGGAAAGAGTGGAAAGAGTGAGTTTTGCTATTGAGTAAATTGAGGCTCCTGGTTGTGGGGGATCATTCAAGTAACAGTGACAGTAGTCATCTTCAGGGGTTCCTTTTTCACACTTCCTCTGTTAGGGTAGTGGGAGATCGTACGTGAGTGAGATTTCCTAGTGTTCCTGGCCCCGTGGAGAACGACTTGTTACCTCTAACACCTTTATAAGACATGGGGTGTTGTTGTTGTTTTTCTGGATTCACTGTGAACTTTTATGGGCTTATTTCTTTTTGTACACCAAGCATTACAAACGCTGCTTTCCTTAGAACTTTTAAAAGCCGTGTTTCTTACTGACTTTGTCTTTCTGTTATATTATTCATGTCAATACAGGCTTATTCCAGCTTTTGACAGCTACTTCTCAGCCTTGAGAGTCCTAACTTTTTCACTAGTATTAACAGTAACAATAATAACAAAATCATTTATTCTCAATCAGTTCTCATTTTGTATGCTCTCCTCAGGTTGACAGAAAACCTGAGAAGTTTTGCACTGTTTTACATTATTGAATCCATGGTACATCATATTTCTTTCAATTCCGAATGCCTTCAGTTTTGAAGGCTTATGTGGTAGGTGACTTGTTATGGGTCAAAAGCCAAAGAGAGAAAGTTAGGAGTACCCTAAGGGTCCAAAAAAGAGGCATACGAAGAAGGAAGAGACAGAAAGTTTAAAGAGGTGTGGGCAGGACAGTAGGGTGTGATGAGTGGAGAGCTATGTGCATGAATAACAAGTAAGTGATGATGGTACTCATGATTGTAAGGGTAGAGAACATTCTCCCCGGAAACAGGGTAAGCGCCTTTGTAGTGTACACCACAGGGTATCAGGGCACCTTTTGCGGGTAGCTACCACTATTTCTATTTTATAGATGAGTAGACAGAAGCCTTGCACTGGGCTGGCCTAGCCAGTCAGTGGGGGACCGCGACCCCATAATTTAACTGGCTCTCTGCACGTGGTAGCCATGTGTCTCACTCCTTCTCTCAGGGATTAGGTAACTGTACCCCAGACAGGTTAAGTAACTTCCCTCAGTACTTAATGTTTCAATCAATGGCAGAGCCAAGAAAAGAATCTGTTTACTGACTGGGAAACATTATGACTCTGCTCAGTGAGTTTGTTTTTGGAATAGCTTCTCTAAGGCACCATTCTTGTCTTTTCAGTACTGTTTCTTTGACTTCCTTGTCTGTTTCTTATTGTTCACCTCTTCACTTTCCATGCACATTCCCAAGTACGAAGGAAGTAATGGTTGAGTTTCACGTGGTAATCAGAAAAGATAAAAGGCAGCTTGAAAATAATCCTGGTCTATTGGGAATGTTGGCTTGATGTTTAGAGAAATTTTTTTTCTTGTCCCTAACTTTAGACTTAACTTTTCCGTTAATGAGGAGTAACATGTTAATGTTGTCCCTGAACTTTATTTGCAATAATTCACCAATGGAAGCACTCACAGCCAGCTCTGCTAATGAATGTAGAACAGCGACCTTCTGTAGAAAAGGAAAAGAAAAAAAATCTTTTCTGTTCTCCCAGGGATCCTTCCTGTTTGGAAAAAAACAAATAGACAAGAAAAATAAATCAGGCACTTGAAGGAAAGGAGCTACATCCTTGAGTGTGCTATATTTATAAAAATTCTAATAGCCCAGAGATTTTCTTTCCAGTTTAAGCAGTGAGGAATTTTCCAATGTGAAAATGGCCATTAATAGGATATTTTTGGTGCTAAAATAGTTGCTGGTCTGTGGCATAGCAATCTTGACTCGTCCAGCCAGAGGAGAATTTCCTCTCTGACTGTTCTCAGACCTTTGCCCAAAAGGGACATGGGGAAGGCAGTGTTTGTTTTAGATCCTTTACATGGCTGGGAGTGTTTGAGAACACCTTCCATGCATTTTTCTTCACGGGAGAAAGAAGAACAAGGGAGTGTTCGTTCTCAAGGGTCAACATTTCTGTGATATTCTTTGTGTTACATTTCCCAGTCAAGAGTTCTGGAGGCATCAGGTTCCCTCAGGTTGAATATGTTCCACCATCCACCCCATCCCATTTGTGCTCTTTGCTCCTGAAAGTTTGGTTGCCTTAAGAGACTGATGGAGCTGGATTTAATGAACCAGTTGCACAAGGGTTATTAATTAGCAAAATCATTATTTAATGCAAAGGAGTAAGTAGAATTTAACTGCTATGCATTTTTGATATGAGAAATCTGTGCAATTAAAATGGGGTAGATTTTAACTTGCAGATAGATTTTATCTTGCAGATTAGATGTTAAGGTGCTACAAAATAGAACCACTCTTCCCCAAAACCCTGTTTGTCATGGAGATAAAAATCACATGGATTCACAATGCAATTAGAAATGAATAAAGTTGGACGATGGAAAAATATCTTTAATTCTTGAATTTGTCTGATTTACTGATGATCTTGTTCAGTGTTTTAAAAATTTTTTATTTTAAAAATTGCTGCTTTATTGAGGTAGAATTGACATAAAATTGTAAGATATTGAAAGCGTACACTGTGGTGATTTGATATATGAATACACATTTTTTAATGGTTCTGAAAAATTAGTTGACACTGAGATTTGGGTCAGAGACCTTAAATAGTTTTACAAGCCAGACTAAAATATTCCTGTTGAGTTATTTTTAAGTATTTCTGGAATTTTCTTTAGAAAATGCTTGTCCTATGTATAAATGAACATGTTCATTCTGCCTGGGAAGCCAGGCTGAATTTTCATTTGTTTGCTTCCTTGGCTGGTAAGATTATACTTCCTAAGACAGCAAGCAGCTTTCACCCACAAAGCCCGTAGAGCCTTCTACGACCAGGCTGTGCAGGTAGAGGAGTCATATAGAAGCAAACCAAAATTTCCATTGAAGATGGCTCCCCTTGAAGCAGGGAAAATGTAGCTGCAAGTTCATTCCACTGGGAGAATTTTTAGTCTCGCGAGAAGCTTAAATAAAATTGGTATTTCTCTACAGTCAAGAAAATTTTGCACAAAGTGGGCCAAAACACCTTAACTGTGCTGCTTCTCACGTTCATAACCCATGCAAAGTCCAACTGGCTTCCTTAGGTTTGACAGCCCACTTAAGATAGAGCCTTGGGTGGTGGAGGGACTGGGCTTGACATCTAGTTGCTTTCATGAGGTGTGGCCCAGAGAGGTAGAATGGCAAGGCTAAGGGAGAGAGAGAAGAGATTGCCTTCCAACCCTGTCTCCTCCGTCGGCTTGGAGCATCATTTGTGAGAAGGATCAGAACACTGAAGATTGATATTTTCATGGTCTGTAGAGACTTTCTGGGTTATTTGGCAGAACTTGAATACATTACACATCAATGTGTCTCAGTGCTTTTAGGGATTACCAGTTAAGAGAAACCCAGTGAGTGGGCTTACTGTCTTCCCAGGTTTTATTGTGAAGCCCAGTGAATTAAATGCTTCATGTAGAAGACTGGTCATAATGAACACGGAGTCAATAGGATAACTATACAGAAATGTAAGCTGGTACTGGAGGTCATTTAAGAGATGAGTTTGCATCTGATTATGATCTATAGATATAACAAAGACCAAAATATACAAAGGGGAAATGTGTATATTTTAATATTCTGTATATATTGACTTGGTGAATTTGTAACATATATTACAGTTAAAAATATTTTTAAAATAAAAGATAATATTATTTGGTAGCTAGATTCCACAAAGTTGGGAGTCAGACCAGATTTGATACTACTGCTATTATTGCTAATTCCGTGGTCTTGTTAATAAAATGAAGATAATAGTAACAATTTTATAAGACTCATAGAAATAATTCATGTAAATTATTTAGCAATGTGCATGTTACAGAGAGTGCTCAAAATTTCTTGGCCATTATTCTCATTAACAACTAGCTCTATAGTTTTGAGAGGACAAAAATCTTTTCTGAAAAATTTAATTCTTTTTTTTTTTTTTTAAATCGGTGAGTGTAGTTTTTGGATGGCATGACCGGCAGAAGCCTCTTCATTTGTTTCTCTCCTGGAGAGTTAGTCTGTAGGACTAAAAGCATTCATCCCTTTTCTGTTACAGGGACCCTTCTCCCCCCATGGTGTGTTGCGTATGTGGTGAATATCAATGCAAATACATTCAAATCAGGGAGGCGCCAGGAGACTAATGGGCAGTGATGCTAAGTAGATCCGACATGATAATGACATGGAGGTTATTGGTGATTAATGCAGGTCACTGGGGATCATGGGAAATGCATGTATCCTTTCACCTGACCCTCCAACCCCCACAAAAGTTTTTGACAGTAATCTTGGGGTTGCTCAGTCCATTATTCTACATCTTTCAGAACTTATAAATCTGATGTCTACGCAGTTTTCCCCCTTTCTGCTTTTGGCGGCCGCTAACTTGTTAAAAATGTAAGGATGGGTGGATATTTAATGTTTGTGTTAGTAGCAGCCAGGAGTTAAGTATGTTTTTTTTTTTATGGTGGTAAAAATACTTCTTACCCTACCCCTTGTTTATTCCACCACTCTGTGTCACCTTTTTTTTTTTTGTAAGCAAAGATGAGCCACTCCTCTGTGCTCCATCTCTTAAGTACTATTGGTCTGAAGCCCCTTACAATGCTCAAATATAAAATTTTCTGAAAAGGCGAAGTTTCATTTTATTGTTTTTAATTGGTCCTACGGTGGCCAAAACTACCCTTTCCTGAAATCATTTGGTGACAAGTAGTAATGACTGTGCTTCAAAGAGTATTTTTTCACTCTATGCCTCTAGGGAGACGGTAGCATTACATCACCCTGCCAAGTCGAGGCTGGTCCTTACGCTTGAACCAGGCACCTGGGACGCGAGCGGGTGGAAGTAGTATTCTCTTTCGGTGGAAGCCTGAGGAGTGACTGCACGTTGCACCATGTGCCTTTTCTGGCTTCTGTAGGCAGGGAAGCGTGAGGGTGGAGCTTCTCAGCCTGGGTGCCTGCGGGTGGACGATGAACCTCATCTCCTGGACAGGACATTTGCAGCCTGAGCAAGAACACGTCTTGTTTGAAATCTGTTTTAGAGGACTGTTTGTTTCTGGACCATAACCTAGTTTACGCTGAGAAATATGTGAAAATATGGCTTCTGTTTTTAGCCCCTCATGTAATTGAATACACGTTTCAATTCCTGGTTCCCACTGTGATCTTTTTATACTTTGTTCCTAGTTGGCCCCCTCCTTCTCCCTCCACTCCCCACCGTAACAGCTCGTGTCCTCTGGGAGGAGGACAGAACCTGGAGGTACAAGGTTCTGCCATCTAACCACTGTTAAACATTCTTCCTATAGCTTCTTGGCACCGTCTGATGTCCTTGATTTGCCCTTCAGTACATGGAAATGTCCCTGGCTGTAGGGGTAGTTTCTTGACAGATTTATGTGTATATGTATGTACTTACATATGTATGTACGTATGTATATGTATTTATATATATATGCATATATCTATCCAGAAGGATTGATCTTCCTCTATCTATCAATCATCTCTCTGTTCCCCAGAATTAGATTATATAATCATCAAAATGATCTAAGTATTAAGACCAAGTAGATAAAATACAAGGTCTTCTATTCTAAAATACAGGTTGTCACTGGTAGTCCTATCTTTATATAGCTAGTTTTTAAAAAAGATTTTATTTATTTGGGCGCCTGGGTGGCTCAGTGGGTTAAAGCCGCTGCCTTCGGCTC
>LNAC01000434.1:944567-1154988 GCA_002007465.1 Ailurus styani | reverse complement strand
AAGCCGCTGCCTTCGGCTCAGGTCATGATCCCAGGGTCCTGGGATCGAGGCCCACATCGGGCTCTCTGCTCGGCAGGGAGCCTGCTTCCCCCTCTCTCTCTGCCTGCCTCTCTGCCTGGCTGTGATCTGATCTCTCTCTCTCTGTGTCAAATAAATAAATAAAATCTTTAAAAAAAAAAAAAAAAAGATTTTATTTATTTGAGAGGGAGCATAAGTGGGGAGAGAGACAGAGGGAGAGGGAGAAGCAGGCTGTCCTCTGAGCAGGGAGCCCAATGTGGGGCTCAATCCCAGGACCCTGAGATCATGACCTGAGCGTAAGGCAGATACTTGACCCACTGAGCCACCCAGGCACTCCTAGATAGCTAGTTTAGAGATCTAAGGAGATATTATCTACTTTGTAGAATTATTTCAAGAGAGAGTACATGCTGTGCTCATTATATAGTAACTTAAAAAATATCTATATTAGGAGACAATGAGATAGCACATCACCTCATGTGTATTACTTGAAAGAGAGATACTTAGTCTCCATTTATTTGGAAATATTAAGTACTGTTTTTACCATTATCATATATTTTTCCTTAAGTCTTTTCCTTAAATCAACTCCTGACCCTTAGATCAAGTCAATTATGCATTCTCTGCTTGTGTTCAATGTGTAATAATTAGTTTTTGTTTTGCTATTAATGCTGAGTCATTGCTACCTTTTTGTAGTTGAGTGTGTGATTTTATTCTTCTACATGCCCTTTCTTCTTAGTATATCAAGTGTGTCACATGGATCTTACATTCCATGCATTACTATGAAACAAAAAAATTGTCATTCATATTTTAAAAGTTTAAAATCCTGGGCTTGCAAAGGGGTAAGTCACTTTGCCAAATGCAGTAATCAAACCTGGGTGACACAGCTGGAAAAATATTTAATCTCTGTTTATCCATCCGTCCATCCTTTCGGATAGCAACACACGTGTTGTACTGCTCCCACGTAGTAGACATAGCTAGCAGCATCTGGAAATGTGCAAATGAAGAAGTTCTAAGTCCTTGCTGCTCCATGGGGAGAATGCAACTGGACTGGGACAGGTGGACAAGGTCTGTTTGTATGTGGCTTGACCCCTGGGTGTGTGCGGTGTTGGCACGTGCTCAACACCAATAGTGAGTGAGTGAAAGCAGGGATGTGTGGCTGATAATTGCCATGCCTTCCAACAGGTGCTTCATCTAGCCTCTCAAGGGGCCACTGTGTGAACCCCGAGGAGGGAGTGACTAAGTGTGCACGGTTGGGTGGGATGTGTTGGAAGGGCTTCAGATAGGGTGGTATTGGACTTGAGCCAGCGGGAGTTGGCTTGGTGAAGACTTCCGGGTGTGTGTGGGTGAGAGTGACAAGTCTTGCCTACAGTGACAGCAGCTTGTGTGAAGGCACAGTGGCGAAGATGATGTGAGAAGAGGTGAGCTGTGGTTTTCATTTCCCTGAGGACTCTCTTTATTTGGGCCAATATCTTGTATATTTCCTTTTTTTCCCTCTTGGTCATTCGTATAGTATAGTTACCTATGTGCCTGAGCCTCTAGTCAGAAGAGGTCAAAGCCCAGACCACTTCTCCAATATTTACAGGATTAAGTTTGGTTAGTATCTCTTGCTTTGTTACAGATAACACATCCTTTGCATGTGGTGTGTGTGTGTGTGTGAGAGAGAGAGAGAGAGAGTGTGTGTGTGTGTGTGTGTGTGTGTGCATGCACACACATTTGAGTAAGGAGGAACAGACCTGGTTTACAGGCATGAGAATAAAAGATATTCGGTATTTGTTCAGATACATGTATCCAACAAAGGAGAAGTAGATGTCTCTGTGGTATCCCACATAAAACATGAAGCACTAAATAATATTGAGAGCACCTCGCTGAGCCCTCCATGAATAGTACATTAATGTCAAGGAAGTGTTGAGGAATTCCCAGAGAGCATTGTAGTTCAATAATGACCGTTATTTATCACAAACGTGCACTCTGTTTGTTCACATTGGGTAATGAATGACCTTTCTGTTTCCGTGGCCACAGCCAAACGGGCCCGTGTCGCCGCTGGTGTGGCCTGGGGGCTATTCATCATGCCTCACTTAGCCGATCACTGCCTTAAATGACACCACCAGGGAAATACTCCGGCTTAAAGGATCAGTCCACAGGAAAGCCTTCGTGGGTTAACTACTTCAAAAGCAAATATTGTCTGACCCTCCCTGCTGCTTCTCTGTCTTTCTTCCTCCCCTTCTCTCTCCATCTCTATCTCAGATTTGACTCTACTAGACCTTGGATCAAATCACTTGACCGTGTTGTCGGGGAGAGGGTACTAATCCACAAGAAAAGTGTATTTCCAACACTGATGACTCTTGCAAAAACAAGGTTTTGCTGTTCTGTTTCTATATGGCAGACCTCCCTCTTTTTTTCCCCATTGAAGGTTTCTACCATCCTTCAAGTGAGAGGCCTGCGGTCCAGAAAATCACTTAGTTAGCCAGCCTATCGTGCTTCTGAACATGGACTAAAACGTTGTCTTGCTTGTGGTGTGTTTGGTTCTGTTGGTTTAGTGTTTAGCGGGGGAAGACCCTTTCATTTAACTTATTTTGGTTAATGCCTAGAGGTTCTCATAGCCTCCCTATGGTGCCTGTCTTCCAGAAAAACAGACAAAACCCTTTGTCTTGTAAGACAACATTGTCTTAACAATTGTTAGACTGCGGCGTGGAGCTGGCACTTGGCTGCACACAGATTTTGTCCCTAAAAGTTAGATTTACACCAAAAGCTGGTCAGACTTGTTCACTTAAAAATGTATTTAAAAGCCAGCTCTGAGAAATGCTGTGATGTCATCTGGCCTAACCGTGAGAATGCTGCCCATTCTGGAAACCTGTGCAGCCAAGCAGAATTGCCATATTTTTGGAAACGTCACTGTGTGAATTTTGAGACTGCGATGCTTTGGAATTGTACGTTGTGAGCTGTTACTCTCTCGTAATGCTATTGCCTTCCAGGTTGGTAATGTTTAATTTAGTTGCATGATTTTATTCCAACCATAAACCAAAAAGGAAAACATATATGTTAATATTAAATGCATGTGTGTGTGTTTTAAATGATGGAAAGCTGACTTTAGGGTCTCTCTAGGTTTGCTGATTCTAGGTTTGCATGGTGAGCTAACAGCACGTCATGATCTGTGGAGCCAAAGTGAAATTTGTGCTTAATTTTATACAGTGGCTTTCTTTCCGCTTTAGGTCCTAAAGAGAATGCTTGAGTAGCAAATGTTCTGGTTCAAGTCTTACCTCACATAGTCTAGTATTTTCAAGTTTTTGAGGCAAATCAGGAGTGTGACGGGCATTTAGCTACAAATTATAGATCTTGTGGTCATGTACTAGAAGCTGAGGTAACACCATCTGTGTGTGTGTGTGTGTGTGTGTGTGTGTGTGTGTGTATATATATATATATATATATAAATATGATATTTCTGTGGAGGGTTCAGTTGGCACATGGCTCAGAATATTCCTAGCTAATTGCCAACCTTTTCGTTGAAACATATTAATAATGAGTATAAACACCTGTCTCACACACTTCATGAGAGGACAAATACCCACTGATGCTGAAGAGAAAGAATAAGCTGCTAAAAAACAAAGTAGTTAAGTGAGCAATTTTAACTCCTATAACTTGCTTGGGACTCTTGGGATAATTTTTACCTATTTTAAATATATCGTGAACAGAATGAACCTTTTTAAATTTTATTTTAGGTGACTCCAGTTTTCTCCCCCATATCACTCCTCTTGCTTGATACTCAAGACAGGTGAAAGTAGGATTGGACCCCAGCCATCATTCTCTCCCATGGCTCCTTCCATCCGTTATCTTTTACTACGCTAATCCAGTTGCTCCCTGTGTAAGTGTTTCCCCCATTAATGACTTGGGAATTTTAGGAATGGGTGAGTTGGTATAATGCCTGTGATCATGGAAACCAAGACAAAGTGCTACCAAATCTGGGGTATTTTTTGACTTACCTCTTTGATGGGTGATGATATTTTTGAGACCTATTTCCCCCATTGAGAAAAGGAGATGAATTTTAATAGGAATTGTTGGTTCCAACAATATATATGTACATATACGTACACCTGTGCATGCATATGTATACATTCTCCATGACTGATGTTGATGGGAGTAAAAAGTCTTCTAAATGCTTAAGTTTTCTAAATGCGTAAGACAAGAAAACCAAAAGAATTACTTATTGAGAGAGAAAAGAGGATACACTCACATCTTAATTGTTTATAACTGTTCTAGGTGGTGTATTTGTTCAAAAAAAAAACATCTAATTTTTTACATAGCATTTCCAGATGAAGAATTTTATTTATACACTGATTTATATATCTGTATCTTATAAAATATCCTAGAAAGAGTCAATCAAGAAATTATTTCTGGCAGAATAAGGGTAATCATGTTGTTCAGCCTAACAAGAAGGCGGTGCTTTGCATGCACAACTCCATGCAAATGAATTCACATTTCCATGGAGCTGTAGCAGGCATATTCTCTCCACAGCTGTGCTTTTAGTTTTGACATGGTGATAGAAGCTCCACTTTCAAAATTATTGGATTTGGAAATAGGGTTTGGAATATTGAATTTGCTGCTTAAAATAATGACTATCGTTTTTTTCCCCAAATGTTCTACATGCCAGGCCCTGCTCAAAATCCTTTGCCTCTACTAAACTCATTTGATCCTCCTAACAATCCTCTGAGGTAAGATATTGTGATAATCTCATTTTTGGCGGGAGTCTTGAGGCATGGAGAGGTGAGGCGTTTGGCACAGGCTCACACAGCTGGGTAGAGACTGGTCTGGAGTTGAATCCAGGCTTTCTGGCACTGTTCACCACGTGATATGCTGTCTTCAGGGTATCAGACCCTCCCTCACCTTAGGTTGCCTGTTTTCCCAGTCCTCCTACAGCAGGGACGGAGGGGTATATTGTTATCTTCATTTCACAGCCAACAAAACTGAAACTCAGATTAATTCCCTGGGACAAGAGCATTGATATTCTTATCTTTATTTTCCTGCTTCTTTTTATTGGACAGATGGAGTGGAATTGGCTGAGATGTAGGTGGAGTCACTTGATTGAAAGTTTTAAATAAATTCCACACGAGTCCCTAAATATTCTATAGGGTGTCTGCTTTAATACCCATCATTTTCCAGGGCAGTTTTCTCCATCTATCAAAATTAAGCATGCATACTTTTAATAGAGCAACTCTACTTAAAAACTTGCAAAAGAAATCACAAGAGATTGTTACCAGCTTTTCCTGGTTTGATCTAGTTTATTTCAAAAATTTAGATTTTATGCTCGAGATGGTATTGGCAGATATCCTACACCTCGTTGAAAGAGACCTTGCAAACTTGTACCGAACCTGTGTAACCAGTGTGTCCCTTTATCCCCTGCCTCTTCTCCCCGATTCCTCATTCCTTCCGTGCTGAAGTGTTTTCCATAGAAGCACATCTATAAAAGGAGAGCTCCGAGTGTTAGGTATTATTATCCACAAGGTTATGCGTTTTCTTTATTTCTTATCTACATTACTGGTTCAATTAGGTGCTGTGTCATGGCTTCATATGATTAATGAAGTGAAGGTCTTCTGGGTCTTGAAGGTCTTTAGGACTTTTGAAGGCGTTTTTAATTTTTTTTTGGTAAATAAACATTGCAGATAGTTTATTCTTATAGTCTTTCTTTTAGCTTGTCAAAAAATACATTTGCCTTGAAAGGAAATTATTTGTTATAGCCTCTGCTTTTGACATGTTTCTTTTCTCAAGTTGGTTCTTCACCCCCCAAAAAAAATCTCCTGTGGTTATAATAGTTGGAATGAGCNTTTGCCTTGAAAGGAAATTATTTGTTATAGCCTCTGCTTTTGACATGTTTCTTTTCTCAAGTCGGTTCTTCACCCCCCCCCAAAAAAATCTCCTGTGGTTATAATAGTTGGAATGAGCTCTGATAAAAATTGGTCTTGGAATCATCTGGAATATTTTTATTGTCAAGTTTGTTCATAAAGATTTCTTTTTGGCCTTAAGATTTCTTTCTCACAAATTCTCCCCAGTAGGGGGGACAGTTTTATAGTACAGAACTTTCTCTACTGTTGAGCTTAAATTATTTAAAAATCTGGTTCTATTGTGTAAAGCTAACTTTTGGTTTCTCATCCTGAAAGGTTTTCAGAATGGACATACTGGGAATCCAGGGCTCAGTGCTTAAACACTTGGATTTTATTTCAGGTTGTCATTCCAGGCCAATGTTAAGGCTTTTAACTTAACCTTGGCCTTAAGGTTAAGTTGAATTTTGGGCTTTGTTTTAAATTGACATTCCTTTTGACTTTCCATCTTTAATCTAGTTAAATACAGAAATATACCTGAGGTCCAGCATCATAAATGTCAGATTATGATTAAAGGTATGGAGTTTATTNCTTTGTTTTAAATTGACATTCCTTTTGACTTTCCATCTTTAATCTAGTTAAATACAGAAATACACCTGAGGTCCAGCATCATAAATGTCAGATTATGATTAAAGGTATGGAGTTTATTTTTTATATATGTATTTTTTAAAAGATTTATTTATTTGTCACAGAGAGATTGAGAGAGAGGGCACAATTGGGGAGCAGCAAGCAGGGGGAGAGGGAGAAGCAGGTTCCCCATGGAGGGAGCCTGATGCGGGGCTCCATCCTAGGACCCCAGGATCATGACCTGAGGTGAGGGCAGACGCTTAACTGACTGAGCCACCCACTAGCCCCTATTTTTATTTTTTTAAAAAGATTTTATTTATTTATTTGACACAGAGAGAGAGAGAGAGGGAGAGAACACAAGCAGGGGGAGAGTAGCAGAGGGAGAGTGAAAAAAAGCAGACTTTCCCGTTGATCATAGAGCCTGATGCAGGGCTTGAACCCAGGACCCTGGGATCATGACCTGAGCATAAAGCAGGCGCCCCAAGATTATTTACACCTGTATTCAGAATTATGTTGTCAAGACTGGTACTTTTCAGGTCTCCCTTGCATTGGCAGAGATAGGCAACTGTTGCGCTAACGGGTGGTTGTATTCCTGTGACTCTACCTCAGGGTTCTCTTGGAAGACAGGGTTTACTTTATAACATCAGATGCTGGTCAGCCCTTCTAGCCTCTAGTGTTCCACCATGGAGTCAATTGTGTTTCTCAGTTGGATCACGTCACTGCCACCATTCAAGTCTTTGGTGGTCTGACCTGTTGGCATCTTGAAATCTCTATCAGTGGTTCTCAAACCTGGCTCTCTTATCAGGATTCCTGTGGAGCATTCGATGAAAATACAAATACCCAGGGACCACTGCAAGTTCATGGCTCTTTGGGTGTTTTCAGGCATTGTTCTCAGAGCTGTGGCTGGGAACCGTTTCTGAGTGAGACCTTCCCGGTCTCTTTTCTTCTTTCCAAGCCCTTGTTCTTTGTATATGCCTGTATTCGAGTATGCACCTCTTGTCTGTTTCATCCTCTCTGGCATGGGCACCCCTCACCTGCTACCAGGTTTTTCGAGTACGTGGCATATAGTAAATGCTGGGACATAAATGGTTGAAGTGAACGTGATTTGCGATAGTAATATTCTGGGGTCTGGTGTTGGTATGCAAGGGTGGTAGGCTCAATTCTAGGACAGGCCACTACGTTTTCATCTCTCCTGCCTGCCAGCTTCATTTAGGGATAATGATACTAAGTATAGCGGCTGCTATTTACTATGCTCTTAATATCTTCCACACGCCTTGCTTAATGTCTTTCAATTTTTCGACAAGGAGTTCCTTTCCGGGTTTGATTTTGAGGGACCCTCAAAAGTAGGCGAAGGAACTGCAGCGAGGAGCGTTAGCGTGCTAGGGCTTCGATACCCAGGTACAGGCTGTTTGGCTTAAACAGATTTTATTTTCTCATAGTTAGGGGGGCTGGACGTCTAAGATCACTGGGTAGGCAGGTTTGGTTTCTCCTGAAGCTTCTCTGGCTTGTTGACTGCCATCAACTAGCTGCGTCGTCCTGTGTTCTTGCGTCTGTGTGTCCTCTTCTAGGGACGTTAGTCCTACTGGATTAGGACTCCACCCTTAGGTCCTAATTCATTCTTAATTTCCTCTTTAAATCCCCTGTCTCCAAATACCATCACTCCAGGGGTTAGGCCTTCAACATAGAAATTCTGGAGGGGACACAATTCAGTCCGTAACACCAGGCAAGGTTAAATGACTGGCCTGAAATTGCAGCTTTGGTAAATGGGAGGGAACTGGGCCAAGAGGCCAGAAAGCCGCAACGAATGGGAAATACCTACCACAACGGTTGTCTTCCACTTAGTATGTGAGAAGCAGTTAACTTGGAAAGGTTACGCTGTTGGGTGACCTAGCTCAGATCAGTTGAAGAAGACTTGTTCTTTGTATTAAATAATTAATTCTAGAGCTTCGGCCTTACTGTAAGCTAAGGCCACCAAGGTGTAATTTACTTTTTTCTTTTCTTTGTAAGATCCTTTTTAGATCCAATTAGGAAATAACATTGCCAGATTTAACCTCTTAGTAAGTTTCAGTACACCCTTGAGTTTTCGATGTTCTTGATTCGTTCAGTTTAACTGCTTTGTAGGCTTGGCCTACCATGAGACCACGGAGTCCCTGGGATGTGTTATTCTGGCTCTCCTGGTGATCGAAAGCAGGCTCTTCCTTTAAAACTCTTCATAGCAGTTAAGGGCCACACCTATCCCTTAAGTAAAAATGATCCCTTAAGTAAGCAATGTACTTCAATTTACTGCTGTGGACTGAACCTTTTGAACCAAATACCAAGTTGGGAAAACTTTTTAAAAAAATCGTCGACTAGGTTTTATTTCAGTAACACCATAATCTTCGTTATCAAATGACTGGTCAAAAAGTGAGATAAGGAGTGTATCTTACCATTCCCCCTGAGCTTTTTCTTTGTCGCTTGCTTTCTCCTGCTAAAACTGTCATTTGGAATTAGTTCTTGTCTCGTGTTTCTGTAAATAAAATTGATAGCATGTTATTAGTGTCTTTGTTTCCAGAATTCTGAGAGATTGCATTTAAAAAGGAACTATATAAAAATCTTAAGCTTTTCATGCGTAACGGGTTGGTCTTGAAATGAACAATAGTGTGAAGTTAGCACATATTAATTAAAACGTCTGGGAACCCAGTGCTTTAGGAATGCCGTAAGGATTGAGAGAAGTATGCAGGTTTCTGATGTATATGTTACTACCAGAGAATTTTTAATGTTGTAAGCAAATCTAAACCCAACAAGGTAAACCTCCTGTAAAGATAATAAATAACTTTCACTGGTGGGTTTAGAAAAGCTGAATTGGGGCGCCTGGGTGGCTCAGTGGGTTAAAGCCGCTGCCTTCAGCTCGGGTCATGATCCCAGGGTCCTGGGATCGAGGCCTGCATCGGGCTCTCTGCTCGGTGGGGAGCCTGCTTCCTCCTCTCTCTCTGTCTGCCTCTCTGCCTACTTGTAATCTCTCTCTCTGTGTCAAATGAATAAATAAAATCTTTAAATAAAAAAAAAAGCTGAATTGTAGTAAGAAACATCACTGAAGAAAGAAATAAGGATGCTTGTTTCACAGGAAATTATCATTTTTACTGGTGGCAGAAAGAGCTTACTTGGTTTGTTCACTCCGTTAAATATCTCTTGAGTTGTTGACATCCGAAATGCATTTACTGTTAGATAGATCTGGAGTTTGACCTCTGGAGAATGGAAGTTATTTCAGGTGCACAGACAAAGGTGGACATGAGAATGTTCTGTGTCTTTAAAAATATGTCTTCCAGCTCCTGGAAGACCCAGGTCAGCCAGGAAGATAAATGCAGAAATAAACTAACATAAAACGGTAAATATTCTCCAGCTGCCAGAAGAGGGGAAGGTCGGGGATGTTCCAGCTTCAAGAGCTTCGGCCAGAGATGTTTGAAACCAAGCTTAACAGAGTTGGGGCTTAAAAGAAAAAGATAGGAATTTGCTTAACACTTTACCTAGCAACATGACTTTCTGGTTTGAAAAAAGTGCTGTAAAAATATCTTTTGATGAAGTTTATTTTTAAAATTATAGAGGCAACGTGTGCTCAATATAGAGAAGCTGGAAAATAATGAAAAAACTTAGAGAAGTAAAAATAACAATTAATTACATTTAGGATAGAGTTGCTTTTGACATTTTGTGGGTTTTATTCAAATGCTGTTCTCTGGCTGGGAACTCTGTTAGCTTTCACCCTCATACCCTACCTATACACAGCATTTTCTTCATAATAAAACTCACCCTCCTCACACATTTGGTTTATTTGTAATCCTAATGCATCTTAGAGCCGTGTGTATTTTATGGGGTGCTATTTCTTTTTCCTCCAAAAAAGCTGCTATTAAAGTGACTGTGTATTTCAGAATTCATGGAGTCTTAGAATTTAGGGAATATAGCGCACATATATTTATATACACACTTAACAATTTATATGCATATATATATTTAGATGTGTGCCTGCATTTTCCCCTTGATATCATAAGCATTCTCCAGTAGTAGTAAGGTCTTGGTACTTACAATGGCTAACCCATGTGAATTTGTGTGATTGTGTCTTAATTGATACGATTTTGTTGTAGTCATTTAGGTTGCTTTTAATTTTTTGACTAAATATAATTAACTTTCTTAAGAACATTGTTTGTGAATTCTCCATCTACATATCCAGGAGCCATTTGCATCTGTATTTTCCAAGTTACTGAATCTTTGAAGTTTGAATATTGAGGGTTGTAAGCTCAAATTATCTAAAAAGTGAATGTCTTACATTTTGAATTACAGTTTGGGAATATGTATTGTATTGTTTTAAGGCAACAAAAAAAACCAGGCTTTCCTCTCTTAAACTAAATGATTTAATAAGCAGTTAATAAGTGTGTAATGAGGATGATTTATTATAAATGATGTCAAAGTGTGACTCGTGTAACTATTTTTGCTTTGGTCATGTTGATTTAAGCATGTGGCACTTATTCTTTTATTCATCAAAGCATCCTTGAGTGGATAATCCTGGGGAGGCACTTTTTGGGTATGGATGAATGGGACAGGCAACGTGTTTTGTTTCATTGGAGGAGGAAGGATTAGTGTTGAGGCAGACAATAATGTGACTAGACAAATATAGAGATCAACATCTCTATTGTTTTCCCATAACACCTTTTATCCATCCGTTGATTATTTTGCCAAGTATGATACAAATGGAGAAAATAAAAAAGTATTGGCCATACATTGTGACTGTTACAGAAGTCAAAACCAAAAAATGTTAAAGAAATGTTTTATATGTTGTTAAGATAGTCATAGTGAGGGGGGAAATACCATTTATTTGGCTTTCCAACTCAGATGGTTGTTGAAAAGACATGAATTAAAGTGAGGACTTTCATTGTATACTCCAGATGGAGAAATTGAGAGCCTATTGCTTTCTTTACACTGATTTTAGTTTTGTGAGGTTTTTTTTTTTTTTTTCTTTTAAAAGGAAAAAAAATCTTTGTCCTGTAGGTATAAAGTCATTACTCGGACTAATGGGGCATTGAACTAACTGGAGGTACAAGGTGGACTCTTTTTAAACCTTTTTATTGCAACCTTGACTGTCAAGTCAAAGAAGAGGTGATTAAACTTAGTCCTCCTCCCCCCACCCTATTACCCCTGAGAAATGTTTTCATGCTTAGGAAGTGGCACCAAAAAAGAACAATTAGGTATTCCATGCTGGCATATTACTAAGTGAAATTAACTAAAGGTAAAGGACAAAGAAAATACTGTGAATTGGTGAATTTGGTTGGTTATAGGTAATTGGGTGAACAAAGGATCATAAACGGATATGCCACATTGTAAAGGGGACTCACTGTGGTAGGACCTTGTCCTGAGGCTCAGTGCCTCAGTGCGAGACTGAAGTAGGTGGCATGATCTCCCTGGGAAGATGCTTAGAGGTGATGGACACAGAGAATGCAGAGCCTAAGGGAGTTTCGTGAGGTGCAGTTGCAGGGTGAATCAAGGGCTTTTGCTGGAACCAAGGAAGGAATATGGGCTGCCACCTAAGTTAAAGGCAAAGACTCTGTAGGTGGGGAGATTTAGGAGTCCCATAGAAGGCTTGGACCAGCAGTGAGAAATGAAAGAGAAGGGTCCAGCCTTCTGGAATGCCCAGAAGTACCCTTACTCTATGCCAGCCTGGTGATTTAGGATCCCTGTCTAAATGCACACTATCAGGGGCACCTGGGTGGCTCAGTCAGTTAAGCAGCTGCCTTCAACTCAGGTCATGATCCCAGAGTTCTGGGATTGAGCCCCACATTGGGCTCCTTGCACAGTGGAGAGCCTGTTTCTCCCTCTCCCTCTGCCTACCTCTCTGTGTACTTGTGCTCTCTATCTCTCTGTCAAATAAATAAATAAAACCTTTAAAAAAAAAAAAGTAAATGCATGTTATCAGGGTGGACAGAGGTGTGAGATGGATGACAGGCTAGCCGGAAACCTACGTATTGGAATCTCTTATGATTACGGCTAGAAATTGACATATAGATTCTAGGTAGACTCAATCAAAATAACCACCATGCCTTTAGAAGTTGCAGCCTGATTCTAAAATTTATTGGGAATACACAGGACATAAATTGTTTAATGTAATATGAAAAAGAAAAGTTGGGGGCGCCTGGGTGGCTCAGTGGGTTAAAGCCTCTGCTTTCAGCTCAGGTCATGATCTCATCGGGCTCTCTGCTCAGCAGGGAGCCTGCTTCCTCCTCTCCCTGTCTCTCTGCCTGCCTCTGCCTACCTGTAATCTCTCTCTCTGTGTCAAATAAATAAATAAAATCTTAAAAAAGAAAAAAAGAAAAAGAAAAGTTGGAGGACTGAAACTAGCTGATTTCAAGACTTACTATAAAGCTACAGTAATCAAAACAGTGAGGTCCACCAAAAACTTACACCCTGAAGCTGGAAACTACTCAAATGTCCATCAGCTGGTGAGTAGATCAACAGTATGTGGAAATTCAACACTATATAAGAAATTCAACTCCGGAAGAAATGTAGAAAGAAATATATCATGAATACATGCAACAACATGGATGAATCTCAGAGAAGCCAGATGTAAAAGGTGATAGCATTTATGATTCCAGTGCTACAAAATTCTAGAAGAGAAGAAACTCTAATGATGAAAATCAGATGTATTGTCTACAGGTACCAGGGAGAAAATTGACTGCAAGGGGTGTGAGGATTCATGCTGGGGTTATGGAAATGTTCTGTAAATTGATGGTCATATAATTATATTATTTTGTTAAATAGTCAAGTTGTACACTTAACAACGAGTGGATCTTACTTTGTGTAAATTGTACATTACATAAGTTGATTTAAAATGAAAATGAGAGGTCGTTAGACCTTCTCCCTTCCTCTTTGAAGTTATGCCTCAAGGAGGGTTTGGAAAGGTATTCCTTAGTAGCTATAATAAGTTCCCTAACTGATATATGACATGAACATAAACCCACAGTGTTATTTTACTTTGCCTGAGTCTTGCAGCATTCTAACTGAATGGAATTGATAACTTGGGGAACTTTATTTTTTTAAAGAAACATTCGATTTTTAAAAGAGATTTTCTGCTAGAGCACCTTGGGTATCAGGTGTTGGCATCAGCTAATAATGTATTTCACTTTAGCAGTGTTAGGGAAGGATTTGAGCTAAGATTTCAAGTTTAAAGGAAAAAATCTTTACTAGTCAATGAAATCCTGCCAGTAAAGTAAATATTTTGGGTATGGTAATAAAAAAGGGAGGAAGAGTGCCTCAGGGATATACCTTTTGGATTTGAGAAGGACTGAAGAATTTGGGAACTGCCAAAATTATTAAAATACCTTACATTCCAGTCCAGTCAGCATTTTCGCTTCTTCACCTAAACATTTTAGTTAATTTCCCCTGTGAGTTGTCTCCAAATTCTCTCTGAGGTTAGGTACTCTCCTATATTAACTTCCGTTTGTACATGGGTCTGCTTTTAGGCCCTGCATATATATTTTATCTTCATCTGTATTTATCTTCATCTATTGTTTGGCAGTACCACAATGTAGAGTGTGCTTTTTCTCATAATGCAAAGCCTTGATATTTATTTTCGTTCTTGCAAATTCTTTCTGGTGAATCTTGTTCCAGATGAACTGTAGACTTAACTTCTAGGTAGTGGTGGTAACGTGACTGATGAAAATTTGACATGTGTAGCAAAACTCGATTTTTTTTTTTTTTTTGCAGAATGAGTCAGTATGAAACTGAGATAAAAGAGGGTTTTGTTTTGTTTTGTTTTGTTTTTTCCCCTCTAAAGTAGAGAAGTGTTATAATTCAGACCAGAGCGACAGAATTATGGAGAGATTTCATTAAATTTCATTTTATGAAATATAATTTGGATTTCTCTTCCCATTGCAAATATATTAACTAGTAATGTTAGTGGTTAGATAATAAGTTCTCAAATCTCAGTGGTTCAACAGAATAAGAAAGTTTGCTTTTAACTCATGTACAGTTAGGAATACAGGCCCAGCTTGTGATTCACAGACCCAGGTTCCTTCTGTCTTGTAGCTCTGCATCCTCATCAAGCTTGAGAGCATATTATGGGTCAGACCTAGTGGTGCACTTGACTTCTGCCACATTCCATTGAATTATATGATTTCTTTTTTCCATTCCTATATTGTGAGAGAGTTTGGGAAATTTACTGTATGTGTCATCAGAAAGGGAAACAAGTTTCATTGTAGCAGAAGATGACTCTGCTACAGCATATTAGGGCCCTGAACATGCTAAATATACATTGAGTTTCTTAAATGTGGGCCCTTAGAATTCTGCCTCTCTGGCTATGGAATACAAGGGCTGCATGTAATGAAGGTAGATTTGGACCATCCCACCTTGGGGATATTTCTGGTGGTAAGGTTGAGATTGAAGTTCTGAGCCTAGGAATGCTGCTCACGAGGCTGGCGAGAGAATGTATGAGTATGCTTGTGCCTAGGTGTGCACGTGCATGTTGGAGTAAATCCACTGTCTTTCAAGGTGTGGTGTTTTTCTAGAAACAGTAAGAAATTGTACTGCTACTGAGTGATGGATGCAGGCAGTACTGATAGATGTTTGGAGGGACAGATTTCTAACCTTGAATTTTTGGATTAAATGCAGGACAGGGTGTGATAGCATACTCAAAGACAGACTTATTTATCTCTCCCCCCTGTTCAACACTGCATTGTTTCCTGTAACTGCACTTATCAAATAAAACCAGAAACTGCAGTCTCATAAACAAAATTTTAGTTAGGTCTTCATTCTTTTTGCTCAGTCACGGGGTGCCATTCACAACGGTCCTGTCGTGTTTCACATTTCCACACTCAGATGAGAAGTGCTACATGGTCCTTTGCCTGAAGTTATTAACGATGAGAGCTGTGGTGCAGAAATCTGTATTTCATATTTATTTTGCAACCTCGTATTACTGGCCAAACAATATGTTAGGTCTGCCAGATGAAATATAGGATGTATTTTACACTCAAAATTATTTGTCCCTTATCTGAAGTTCAGATTTTAACTGTTCATCTGTATTTTATCTGCTAAATCTGGCAACCCTGGTTTCTGGAACTATGTTATTTGTGTAACTTAAAAAGGATATTAAATGGCTTGATAGTTTGGAGATAAAACTACAATAAATATGGTGATGTTGAAAGGTTTTTAAGTCTCTATAAACTAGGGTAAGGCTGTGTCTGACTTATTTGTTGCTCTGTTCCTAATCTTGTTATAGTGCTTGTCACATAGTAAGTGCTCAATATCCATTTCTTACATGATTGTTTATGAATAAAGGGGAAATTGATCCATTCATTTTGGCATTCTGTTTCTTTTCGGTTTGTCATACTTTCCCTGGCAGCCCATTTTAAGCATCTTGTGGGCGGAGATTGTTTCATATTCTTTTTTTGTGTTTTCAAAGCAATAGTGATTTGAAAGGCACCTTATAGGTACCTGGTAGGAGCTTCATGAATGAACAGTTACAGATCAAAGAGTTTTGGTGGGTGCAAAACGCTGAGAGAGGTCGATTATTTGGGAGAGCAGCTTGTGGTTACCATGTTGAAATTTAACAGAAAGAATTTTAAGCTATGGATGAGGACAAAAAAACCTAACAGTGAGGACGATTAAACTGTGGGGTGGCCTCTTGAGGCAAACTGCAGAGCCTGTTGCTTTAGTTAGTCAAAGGCAAATGCCTCCACTGGGAAGTTGTCTATTGATCTTATTATCTGGGGACTTGAAATAACGTTTTCAATTTTCCCCTTGAAAAGCCATGATGTCGTTTTTTAAAATCACATACTTCATCCTTAAACTCTCATGCAAAGCCATTACTTGAGCTAAACCTTCCTCACCAGAAATATCTTCAAGGAACACACTCCCTGTAAAGGATGTGTATTGTGGAAGATTAGAAAAGAAAGTGCTTTGGTTCTCTATGGCACATGGCATGGGCTCTTTCCAAGGTGAATCCCTTTGGAGGCTGTGAGAAACTTACTATCCTATAGCATAGTATTTTCCATTATATTACTGGTATATAAGCATAAATATTAATAAGTTATATGAAATCAAATGGCAGAGTGGCCTAGGGAGAGAGTTTTGGAATTCTGAAAGATGTCAGTAGGGGACCATTCATTTCCTCTGTAACCTGAAGCCAATTGCTTAACCTTTGAAAAGCCTCACTTTGCTCCTCTGTGAAATAGGGATAATAAGAGTAATTAATGCCAGAATTGGAGGATATCTGTATAAAGCACTCAGTTCAGTTTATAATGTCTGATAAATGCTATAAAAATTTGAATTGCTCTATTTTATTATTTACACATGTACTATTTAAGAGATAATTATTGTTACATTGTTAAGACCTAAAGCTACAATAGCAAGTAATTAATCCTTATAATAGCAATTAATATCTGAGTGATGAATTGTCTTCCCAGAAGAAGCAGCTAGAAGTGTAGTCATCCATGTGACTGTTGTATGTCCCAGGAGAGTTACAGAAGTTAGATTGTAATGGAAACAGCTGTTGGGTCAGCTCAAGGCATAGGCTTTGGAGTAAAAATATTCCACATCCTGATTCACCCTGACTTACAGGCTCTTTGACCTTGAAAAAAGTACAAGTAATTAGCCTCTCTGAATTTAGAAAAAATATTTTGGGACTATGTTGTCCAATATAGTAGCTGCTAGCCACTTGTGGCCATTTAATTTCAAATTAATTAGAATGAAATACGATTAAAAATAACTTCCTCAGTTCTTTGGTTTAAATCACATTCTCTCAGAATTTGTATATTGAAATCCTAAACCCCTCTACCTGCGAATATAATCCTAATTGGAAATAGGGTTATTGTATGTGTGGTTGGTGAAGATGAGAATGTTCTGGAGTCAGAGTCAGATGAACCCCTAACCCAGTATGACTAGGGTCCTTTTTGAAAAGGGGTAATTGAGACAAAGATATACACACTGGGGGAATGCCATGTGGATGCGGATACAGAGACCTGGGTGATGCTTCTACAAGCCAAGGAAAGCCAGAGATGCCCAGCAAACCACCAGACACCGGGAGACAGAGGCATGGGACAGGTTCTTTTCACAGCCCTTAGAAGGAACCAGCCCTCCCCACACCCTGATCTCTGGATTTCTAGTCTCCAGAATTCCCAGTCAGTACATTGCAGATTTTTAGGAGGCCTCTTTTGTGATAACTTTTTTTAAAAAAACTATTTTACCTATTTATTTGACAGAGAGAGAGAGAGATCACAAGTAGGTGGAGAGGGAGGGGGAAGCAGGCTCATCCCTGAGCAGAGCGCGATGTGGGGCTCGATCCCAGGACCCTGGGATCATGACCTGAGCTGAAGGCAGAGGCTTAACCCACTGAGCCACCCAGGTGCCCCTGTGATACTTTGTTACACAGCCCTAATAGACGACTGCACCTAGTCTCCCGAGCCCATGTTTCAAAGCGAGAAATAGCCCCATATGGGGTGTGGCTCCTGTATGGGGTGGTGAAGGCAGAGAACATTGTTCTCATTGCAGACAGTTCAGCTGGACTGTACTCTAAGCGAGATTCTAGGCTGCTCACAGCCCTTTGAGTTTAAGCTTAAAACAAAGTACAAAAGGTTGAATGAGTTTTATGAAGTATATTCTTTGACCTGAAATCCAGGGCAAAACAATCAAGGATTTATAAGGGGAGTAAAAAAAAAAAAAAAAAAAAAAAAAGCTCTGCCTGAAAACTGGGCTGGTCAGACAGCCAAATATTCAGGAGGACTTCCTGTTCTGGCGGCGATGGAGAAAGAAGCCAAGACACCCTTGTCTCATGTGCAGGATGAATCTCTGCTTCTGCTTCCACCGTTTCACTCTTACATAATTGTATTCTATATATAGAGCTTCCCTTTGTAGCGAGCCCTGTCTTGCCCCCTTGTTTTCTTCTCCAGGCTCCATGAAAGTGTTTGCGAGGACTCCTTGCGCGCTACCCCCGCCCGCACCGCCATCAAGCTGTAAATACACAGGCTGCTGAGGGCTTGCCGCTTTGGTTTTATAACTGCTTCGTGGTGTGCTGGGTCCCATTGCCTTCCTGGTTCCCGGCCGTGGCCCAGGACATGTGACGAAACTCTTGTGCACCCTTTCCTTTGGCTGGAGCCACAGATGCCGGAGAACCTGTCCGGGAGTGGCTCAGGTCACCGGGCTGGCAGGAGAGAGCCTCCCAGCGTTGGACTAGACCTTCAACCCTCCCTGGCACCGAGTCCCCTCCTCCTGGATGGGGACAGCAGTTTGCTGGCCCCGGGGGTGACCCCTGATGGGGCAAAGTCATCGTCCCCTCTGCACCTTTGTCCTCTTTTCAAGAGGTTGTACCTTGGATGCTAGTCAGGCTCTCAGGGTCCTTGGTCAAGTGAAAACAGTTTGTTCACCTGACCTCGGAGCGGCCACTTTGGCCAAGGTGGCCTTGCGTGAGTCAGAACCGAAGGGGGAATGCTGGAGGAATATTGGCCTTTTTTCTTTTCTTTTTTTTTTTCTTTTACCTTTTTAAGTTAAGGGTGTTCTTTTAAAAGCGGGGTTATACTTTAGAGTATCTTTAATATACCTTTTATAGCAACTAATATGATTTTGAAAAGTTATCTTTTCGTGTTAGAATTGTTATTTCAGACTATTTTTATTCATTTAGGTTTTGTTAAATGGAACTGATTGCAATAATGAGTATAGAACATAAAGAACTTCCTCCTTAAATAGCTCAGTATAGTGTTTCTTGAGTTGTCCTTAATCCTATTACTCTTTATGAAAACAATATATATTTACATGTATGCTATAACTAAAACCATGACTGTGCCCTACTGTGTGCCAGGCATTCTGCTAATAGGCACAATGCATTCATTTTCATTCTTACCCTAAATCTTAATAAAGAGGCAGGTGTAATTCTCATTTTGTAACGAAGACAAGGAAACCGAGGTTGAGGGAAATCTCCTGAACAGATCAACTCGCTGGAGAACAGGGGAAGCTTATCAGACATCACCGTACCGGCCCCCTCCCAGAGAGCGTGTGGAAGAGTGATTTCATGTAACATTGTTAAAACCAAAACTGTGTTTGTTCTTGCAGTCTTGGGAGCACACGGGGCCTTTTGCAGTCAGGACAAGCCCATTTCCTTTCTCAGTGGGAAACACTCCAAGTATTCCTCTTGAAACAAAAACGCCAAGGATTATTTTTGCAGACTTCTGTGGACTCGTTTTTGGACAACACCCTGGAACAGGAAACCACAGTTTCTCCTAAATTTGTACAGGATGGAAATAGATAACATTCTTTATAAAACCACTGCCACAATTAGTGCTTTCAGATCAGCATCACGGTGGATGGTTTCATTTATGCCTTTTGTACCTGAATAAATTACTGGAACCTGCCGCTTGGGAAATTCATGAATAATTTTATAGGGCTTTATTTTATAAACTGGAAATGCGGCAAAGAGATATGTGTCGTTGAGGAAAAAGAGCACTATATGATTGAAGCTATTTGAAAGCTTTCCTTGGAAAATGAATTTGAAGTCAAATAGGGTACTGCACCGTTAAGTGATGAGGACAGGGTTTCCTGTGGCTACCTGAAGCCTGGGTTCAGCTAATTGTGACAGGAATGAATGTGGCCAGCCTAATGAAACAGGGGATGATGTGTGAGAGACGTCTACCCAGTAAAGTGACTGCACTTAGATGTTGCATTTTCCTTGTCAAAGAACAGTAGCCGAAACTATTCATAGAACAAATCCCAAGTCCATCCATGGCGGATCGGAAAGGATGGGGGTGATCAACAAGTTTACCCCAGTTCTTGGGCACGGAGTTCTCCTTCTATAACCATTGGAACCCCTTTTATATTTTGGGTCTGTTTTTATAAAGTTCGGGGAGCTGAATTGACTTAAGCTGAGTTGAAGTTTTTTAGGCTACTGTATTTTTGTGGTGAATTTTAAATTATTATAAGCAAAACATGGTTATATTATCCTGGGGAAAAAAATGGAAATGTTTTGTGCAAGCGTCATTTTCTCATTTGTTCCCTAATACCAGACCCCTTTCTGTCTTCCTCTCAAATAAAGGATATCACTGGTTTTGTGAATATACTAACTACTTTTAATGTGTCTATGTGGATTTTCATATCCCCTTGGGAAATATTTATGTCCTTGTTTTTTTTTAATTTTAAGTATATTAGGTGTATATGGTTGTGTGTATTTGTGTGTATAAATATTATACTTTTAAAATATTTATTTGGGAGGGTGAGCAGGGGGAGGGACAGAGGGAGAGAATCCTCGACCCAACTCCCCAGTAAGCATGGAGACCGATGCGGAACTCGATCCCAGGACCCCAAGATCATGACCTGAGCTGAAACCAAGAGTCAGACACTCAACCAATGAGCCACCCAGGTGCCCCTACTTATTACACTTTTACACATCGACTGCCCTGTTTGTGTCTTGCATATGTTGTCCGCATTAGTGTGTATTTACTTGCGTTTCCATTACTAGATGTTTAGCTTGTTTATGTTTTACTGACATTAAGAATTATACTTGACTGAACATATGTCTACACATCTTCTTATACACTTGTGGTATTGTTTGTGGCAGGCATATTAAAAATTTTAATAGTGGAAAAATGAGATCGGCATCTTTAAGCAAATTTTAGGGATGCTTTCTGCAAAGCAAAACATGTCTTTGTGTGAGAAAGGATATATTTAAAGGTAGATCTCAGTTTTGCTTCCCCGTTTAATGTCTTATCTGCAGGGATAAGTTCTAAGCCCCCCAGGGGATGCTTGAAACCATGGATAGTACTATCTTTTTTTCCTGTACATACATACATACCTATGATAAAGTTTCTATTTTAAGCGTAGTAAGAGATTCATAGTAACAACAATAATAAAATGGAAGAGTGATAACAATATACTGTAATAAAAGTTACAGTCTTTTATTTTTAGTCTTTCTCTCTCAAAATATCTTATTGTACCATTCTCCCCCTTCTTCTTACATCATGATAAGATGTTAAAATGCCTACGTGATGACATGAAGTGAGGTGAATGCTGTAGGCATTGTGACGTAGCTACTGTTGACCTTTTTTTTTTTGTTAAAGATTTTATTTATGTATTTGAGATAGTGAGAGAGAGCAGGAGTGGTGGGGGGAGTGGTGTGGCAGAGGGAGAGGGAACAGCAGACTCCCCCTGAGCAGGGAGCCCAATGCGAGACTCGATCCTAGAACCCCAGGGTCATGACCTGAGCTGAAGAAAGACGCCCAACCAACTGAGCCACCCAGACACCCCTGACCTTCAGATCTACGTCAGAAGGAGGATCATCTGCTTCTCACTGCATCTGACCTTGGGTAGCTGAAATTGTGGATAAGGGGGGCAACTGTACTAGGTTTCTGAGAGCTTACTGCACCCGTGAGCTTGTTGTCATGTTAGGTGAGCTTGTCTTGTCAAAATGCTGACAGTAACTGCCCCTCTTACTGTCTGCTCACTGACAGTAGAGTGCCCTGGTTGTATGATACCAACCCTGAATTCACAAATAATATAAAAATTAACTCACGGTGTGTCCGTGTCACAAATAAGAAAAGGCTGCTTGGCTAAGCTTAAGGAAAGATGGACTTCACTACAGAAGGATAGGGGAGCCGGGGAACACTTCGGGAAAACTGAAAAACCCAGCTCAAAAATGATTAGCTCCAGGGATGAATCTGCCCCACGCTTACTTCCACTGTTGTGTCTAAACGTCTCTTGGTTGTATCATGGGGCTAGTCTAGGGCAAGGTGAATACCTTGCTTGAAAAGATCCAGTAGGGGAAAGCATATTAATGGAAGAGGAAATCCAGTTGCTTTTAGCAGAAGGCAGAACACAGAGCTGGGCTGTTAGAAGACACACAGTGTCTGCTGCCACTGAATAAATGTACCAATATATTTCATAGCCTATTTTATGAATACCCACTATTTTCAAAGTTTGGGTTTCACATCTAATACTCGTTTACTCCCATGGTGGGGGAGCTGGTTGTTTGAATTAAAGTGTCCATTTTCGGGTGCCTGGGTGACTCAGTAGGTAAAGCAGCAGGTCATGATCCTGGGGTCCTGGGATCAAGCCCCGTGTTGGGCTCCTCTTGCTCTGTGGGGAACCTGCTTCTCACTCTCCCTCTGCCTGCCACTCTCCCTGCTTGTGCTTGCTCTCTCTTGACATTATATGTCAAATAAATAAATAAAATATTAAAAAAAAAATGAAGTCTCCANGCTTGTGCTTGCTCTCTCTTGACATTATATGTCAAATAAATAAATAAAATATTAAAAAAAAAATGAAGTCTCCATTTTCAAAGAATAATTAGATGAAGGTGAAGTATACATAAAACACGTTTGGGGCGCCTGGGTGGCTCAGTGGGTTAAAGCCGCTGCCTTCGGCTCAGGTCATGATCTCAGAGTCCTGGGATCGAGGCCCACGTCGGGCTCTCTGCTCAGCGGGGAGCCTGCTTCCTCCTCTCTCTGCCTGCCTCTCTGCCTACTTGTAATCTCTCTCTCTCTGTGTCAAATGAATAAATAAAATCTTAAAAAAAAAACACGTTTGAATTTTCAAATGCCTGAGAACTGGCATCAGGAGGCTTGGGATTATTAGACTATTCTTGATGGGTCCGTGGTTACTTATTTATAATGATAGAAAAGTATTCTGATGGGGGTTCTCAAATGGCTAGCACAGTTACTTCTTTTCTCTTTTACCTTCAATAGCATAATTTTGAATGTCAAAAAATGAGAAGGTGTGGTAGAGAAGGAGTCATTTTAAATTGGAACTACATTATTTTCTGATGTTTTAGATTGTGGTTGTGTAGATGGTTGACCCTCAGAAACTGGGATGTAAGGAATGTCAGTGGCTTCGAGTTACTAGATTTTGAGGTCATTTATTATGCAATAACTGATAAGTAATGCAGGATCAGTACAGTTGGAACTGTATTTTTGGTTGGTAGGAATATATTTCTGATGATTTGGGGATTTGATTTTAGAGAATTGAACAGAACCAGCTGTGCTTGCCCTCTTTCTAAGATGTTTAATGACAATAGGAGATCCTAGTTTTCTCTCTCTGCCTCCACCCTTCCCCAAACATCGTCTTTGAAAAGAAGATACTTTGCTTGTTGTTCATTGTGCTTTTTCAAGAGGCCTGACGTTCTCTTTTTATATAGTCAGTTCTAAAGTTGTAGTGAGGATTACGCTGACCTTTGTTGAGAACCTTTCACGGTGGGTTCCGTTTCCAGCATGTTGTACGGTGATTATAAGATGGGTCTGGTACCTAGGATAACAACTTAAAATCCAGAATCTGACATTAAGATGCAGGTCTTTTTTTTTTTTTTTTAAAGATTTTATTTATTTATTTGACAGAGAGAGAGAGAGAGAGATCACAAGTAGGCAGAGAGGCAGGCAGAGAGAGGAGGAAGCAGGCTCCCCGCCGAGCAGGGAGCCCGATGCGGGCCTCGATCCCAGGACCCTGAGATCATGACCTGAGCCGAAGGCAGAGGCTTTAACCCACTGAGCCACCCAGGCGCCCTAAGATGCAGGTCTTACACCGTATCTGAAATTTCAGTTTTTTCCAACTTCTGCTTTAACTTTTTCTCCTTAGAACTTAACACCTGTTGAAGTATTGTATTCGTTTACCTTACTCAACATCCCACAGTAGAATGTAAGTCCGAAAAGGTGGGGAGTTTTAAAGGTTTGTTCACAGTTTTATCCCTTGCAAGACTGGGCCCCAAAAGGCTTTGTGGCTTCTGCCTTGGCCTCACAGTTTCCTTTGGAACAAGCTGACCATGACAATGTCATGAGGTGCTGGGGAAGAAGCGGGTCTCCGCTAACAACCAGCACCATTTTGCTGCCCATGTGACTCGAAAATGGACCTCCAGTTGAAGTTAAGCCTCAGGTGGACTATAGATCTAGCTGACTTCTTGTCTGCAATTTCATCAGAAATCCCAAGCCAGAAGCAGCCAGCTAAGCCCTTGCTAAATACCGACCTGTAGAGACTGTGATAGGTCATGAACATTTATTGATGTTTTAAGCTACTGGGTTTTGGGGGATTTTGCTGCAGGGCACTTGATAACCAACGTAGTGTACCAAGAGAGCCCTTACCTAAAAAGGCTTTGGGGAATACCTGTGCCCTTCTTTCCTTTCTCCTCCAAGTGTGATGGGCTCTGGGGTGAGCTGTTTCCCTTCCCTGGGCTCTAGGCATGGCTATGGGCCCCGGGCAGGGGCATTCAGAGTCTGATGATTGCTTTGACTAGATCAGAGATGGATGTGTAGCCCAAGCCCATCTAAGGAGACTCAATTCTATACTTTTCTTCAAACTGCCATGACCAAAACCCCTTTCTATGCTGAGGCTTTTGTGCTGATAGGAACATAAGCTAGGAGCTACTGGTGGTTTATCAGGGGAAGAAGGCCTGCTTGAGATCAAAGCCAGCACTGGGAAGTGGAATGGAAAATGCAGGGAGAGGGGAGGGAATGCTCTGCAATGAAGCACTTGGATTCTGTGTTCAGTAGCACTGTGTCCGGAGATGCTAGATGTACCCCTAGACATTCCAGGTATGTGAGCCAATTAACTCTTTTGCCCTTTTGTTTTGTTTTCTTTAAGACACTTTGAGGTGGATTTGTTTCATTTTGGTTTTCTCATCTATAAAATGGGTCTGATTTTTTGAAAAATATAAACATTTATTTAGCACCAGAAGCGAGTATACAATCTGGGTCGTGGGAAGGGGAAAGGTTCTGTCACTCAAATACTTATAGGATACTGACCCAAGAGCAGGACTCAGCACCAAGTTCCCAAACCACACCTTCCAGAACAAGTATTTATTGAACACTGTGCCAGGCAGCAGGGGAGATGGGCGGGAAGTTGTCTCACACGTGGTGTCTGTCTTCATGAGCTAATAATATCAGCAGGTAAAACACATGGAAAAATCTAGAGTATAAATACTAAACTGTGTATATTGTTAAAGGGAAATTTTGTCCCAAAGTAAGATTCTAGCTAGGGTTACTTCTTCCTTCCTTCACAAAATGGGTTTGCTTTTACCTTCTTCAGTCTGTCTGTCCCGAGACGTTAATAGGGGAAGGTAGGCAAAGACCTTCCTCTGTCCCTTCTGTTTAACTCCATTTCCCCTTTTCCAACGTACACTCCATTTCAAAACAAGGAAGGTTTTTTTTTTTTCAATTAAGATCTGTGGCTCTTAAAAAATAAACAAAAAAAATGTGAACTTATGTATCTTATCTGTACGTAAATGTGTGTATATATATGTGTATATGCATGCACACTTTTTTTTTTTACCTTGCCCTATTGGGAAGACTGTGCTAGTGCACAATAAAGTATGTATAGCAGTAGGAATTTGCAGGCTTATCGAGAGCTATGCTAGTGGAGGGACATTGATAAGACTCAGATAGGTGTTTTTCTGACCTGTGAGCCATCTGAGTGGGTAGTACTTCACTGAGGTTTAAATGAGCTGTCAACAGTCTGTGATGTGGGGTGTGTAGAGAAAGAGTATTGACTATGCTACACAGAGGGATACTTTATACTTCTGATTTACCCGATAATGCTGCAGGTATATGTGTACGTTATGCTTCTACACTTGAGATTCAAAACCCTTACCTGTTTTAGCTTCTTTCCCCCTTAATTGACTAAATCAAATATTTGCATTACTTTTTCTAGTAACGCTGGAGAGCTGCTGGTTTACAGCGGTCTAAGCTGGATGTAACTTAGGTCTTATTGTCATTGCATTGGATGGAGAGCACAGTTACTGTACAATTTTCATGTTCGATGCCAAGCATTTCCTTGCCTGTTTCGTCCAAACTTGTGTTGAGGGCCCTTAAAAGATTACTAAGCTCTCTGACACGGCCGCCGCTGATAACACGAAGGCACGATCAAGTAGGGGGTGACAGTCGTAGTAGGATTTCAGTCTTTCACAGCTGGCCAACCGTACTCTTCTCCTAGTTCATCTCTGCCCTTTTATTTCCTGTAGGAGTTTTTTTCCCGTGTGGTTCTCTAAAAACCAATGGTTTTGTGATCATGTCATTGCAGTTTACAAGGTGAAGTCTTCTGTAGCTGATCCCCTCTGTGCTTTCATGGTCCAGATAGAGATGCTGTCATACCCCTTCTCACAGAACAGGATCCTTGCCCAAGTCTGGTGGTTTTTCCAAGTGTATTCTAGAATTCTCTGGCTTCTTGGAGTCTTAACAGAATTTTACTTTCTATATTTTGGTCTTCCGGGTAAAACTTCAAAGCTCAGTTTGAAAAAAGACTTGAAATAGCTTTAAAAAGTTTATGTTAAAGTAGACGTCATGGTTCTGTAATGTTTTACTTAGGGATACAAAATATGATGGTAGGGTAGACCTTTTAAAGTAAAGCACATGCGTAATTATAGTAATTTCTTTTATTACTCTTGTTCTTGGTTTGAATAGTTCTTCAGGCTTCATAAGAGGAAGCTTGCTGTGGTTGAGAGTCTTGGGTTGTGTGAACAGGTCTTGCCTAGGGGTCCTGGAAAACCTTGGGGGGTGATAGGCATTCAACCAAGAAAGCTTAGGAGGAGACACCTGCTGGAGATCAGGGGGTTGTGGAACCTGGGTTTGGGTTTCCCATGAATTAGGGAGAAGCAAATGTCTATAAACCCCTCTGGGCACACCTAGGCATACCTCTTGCTACCCCTGGAGGGACTTACAGAGTTCCTTTCCTTTCTTCCTTCCACTGTTGCCTTTATTGCTCCACATCTACTGGTAGAGGTGGTAGTGATCACGGTCAAGTGTGATGATCTCAATCTCTTCTACTCATATGGAATATTAAGACCAAGAATGATGTTGGGGCGCCTGGGTGGCTCAGTCAGGTAAGTGTCTGCCTTTGCTCAAGTCATGATCCTGGGGTCCTGGGATGGAGCCCTGTGTTGGGCTCCCTGCTCAGCGGGGAGTCTGCTTCTCCCTCTCCTTCTGCCCTCCAACTCTACACACCGCACTCATTCTCTCCCCCCACCCCAGTTAATAAATAAATAAATAAATAAATAAATAAATAAATATTTTAAAAAACTGTTTTAAAAAGAGACCAAGAATGATGTTAATTGTAAAATATACATGACATAAAATTCATCATTTTAACCGTCATAAATTGTACTGTTCGGTGGTGTTTAGTACATTCACAGTATAATGCAACCAGCACCATTACCAAGTTCCAGAACTTTTTCATCACCCCAAATGGAAACTCCATACCCATTAAGCAGTCATTCTCAACTTCCCACTTCCCGGCTTCTGGCAACCTCTAATCTACTTCCTAAGACCAAGGGTTTTTGCAGGATATTAAAAATATGAGATTTAACTTTTCAGGCTATAGATAGCACACAAACAGGCCAAAAGGATGAGTTATGTGGAAGCAAAGCCCACAGTCTAACCCACAATTTCATGCTTCTTTTTACCACCCCAGCTTCGATGCTAAACATCTTTGGGTGTATCCTTCCGCACTTTTTCTCATTGCATGCACACATGTATTCACATATCTTCGATTCATTTTCTTATTCCATATGAATATAGGGTTATACTGAACACATTCCTCTGCAACTGGCTTTTTTTGAACATACTTTATGGATATCTCTCCAGATGGGTGCAAACAGCTTTGACTGAGTTACTCTGCAGTTCGGTAGTATTTTGTAGTGTGGATAGTCTGTAAATTACTCAGTCATGCTACTCTTGGGAGCCCTTTGGAGATGTAGTAATTAATCTAGAGAAGTCCCGTGAGGAGGGCCAGGCAGGTAGAATTAGCCCCTTTTGTATATTAGGACACTGACCCTCAAGAGAGAGGTTAGATCATTTATCTTCAGTCAGACACAGTACTTCTCTGATGCTCTTACTCACTTTGAGTTCTTAAGGATTTAATTCCAGTGGATTTTTTGTGCTATTGCGTGCTCTTTCCTTATTTTTAAAGATAAAATGCCTTTTGTTTGTTGGCCATTTGTTGGCCCTTTCTTTTTTCTAGTCCATTCTCACCCTATTCTGCTATTCCTCTGTGTGTCTAATATCTCTTCTTCATTCCCATCACAGAGCCTCCGATATTTAGCATTTGGCAGTTTCCAGTTGAGCTATGAATATACCTCGTTACTCCAAAAATCTCCTATTGTGACATGCTTAGAGTTAGAATTAAAAGCGCCCTGTAAGATCCCTGATGTGTGTCACATACTTTAAGGAAGTAGACTCAGAGAGATCAAGTGACTTGCTTAAGTTCATACAGTCCTCCCATGGCCAAGGCAAGCCTTGAACCCACTGTTCCTGAAATCCTGTTCTATCATGAATACCAGATAGACAACATCTCTGGGCCTTTTCCATGCACTGGATCACACTATGTGAGAAAGAATCTGAAACTTGGATTCATTCATGGGGTCTGCCATGAATAAAAGAGGAGGGCTGACTAGTGGCAGTACCTGTGTCATGTCTAGCCCATGCCTCAAAGTCCCATGCTGATGGTGACAACTCTCAAGTTTAACCGGAGACTTAATGATACTTAAAGGGTGGCAAGAGTCAGCCTGGGGACCAATCACAAACTCAGGTTTAGGTCTTAATATGTTACAAGCCTTTGAGATTGTTAGCCAATATTTGCTTTAATTTTTTTTTAAGTGGTTGAATTATAAGTTGCTAATTGGTGCTATTACTGGGGTCTTTTTACTCATCTTGGGAAGACTGATGTCATTCCTAACTTTATCCACTTGTAATTAGTATTATTACTCTTGAATGATATGTTTGTAGAATTGACTTATTTATTTTTTCCTGCAATCAAATAAGACTTTCTTTTTCCTTTAGAAGAAATGACACTGGTGGTAGTTAAACACAACTGTCTCAACCTCAGCCTATGGACCTTGGGGCTGGATAATTCTTCGTCGTGAGGGTTTGTCCTGTGCATTGCAGGATGTTTAGCAGTATCCCTGGCCTCTCTACCCTGTAGAAACCTAGCCCCACCCCTCGACAACTGTGAATTTCTCCAGGCATTGCCAAATACCTCAAGGGCAAAGTCCCCGCTGTGGGAGATCCACTGACTAAACTCATGCATGCTTTAATTGGGTTGTAATAATTTTTTAGAAAGTTTATTCTCCCTAGTCCATTTGTATGTCAGGTGTCAGAAATGACAGGAAAGCATGAAGGAAAATAAACTCATTATTTTGAGAAAGACAGCAGGGCACTTGGCTTCACTGTAGAACTGGCTAGGAAAACTCACAAATAAAAACCTCATTTTGCAACAATAGGTGGCACACTACTACCAGAAGCTACGTCTGAAAGTGGTTGGAGGACATCGTTTCATGAGTGAATGTATTTCAGTCCATTTTTATTAACAACATCGCCAACTTCTTTTACTTTACTTCTTTTGAAAGGTTGTTCTACTGTCACAGTGCTTCTCCAGCCAATTTTGTTCATAAAAATGAGTACAAATTTGCCACTTAGTGTAAAAAAACAAACCTGTAATCACTCTAGTGTTTACAATAGAAAGGTCATTTCATCATGAGAATAAACCAAATTAACTTTGATGTGTCAATTATTTTCTCAGTGTAGTACAGAAGTCATTTTTTAAAATTTTTCCTAGGATACTGGTGTTCCATGTCTATTTTTTTTAATAGGGTAAATGACTTTTTACTCTCTGTTAATACTTCAGTGAAGAAGCTCACTATTAGATATAGGTTCTGTTGAAAACAGACAGATCCTGAGATGCCAGCTGCAGGAAGCTAAAATTAGGGCAGCCCAATGCCTACTTTACTAGTAAAATACCCTAAACTTTTCATTATGGTGTCTTTGTGTGTAATTGGAGAAGACTATATATTGAATTTTAAAGATTATAACCATGGTTCTTATATGGAGTGTGATAGACTAGTTCCTTCCCAAGCTCTTTTTAATAAACTGCACACTAATAAATTTAAAAATAAATACTGCCCTTTTCCTATTTTCGTAAACATTACTTCCAGTATTTTGTGTATTCAGGTTGTGATGAGAAAATCAGACTATGGAGACAAAAGTCTCTGAATGAATATTACATTTTTTATGACTGTATCCTTTGACTCATTTTGTGGTTGGTTTTTAAAAACTTTAAATGGGATAAAGATGAATTTAGTGAAGACTTTCAAAAGGAGTGATAGTCTTTTTCAAAATAATTCTTTTTAAAATACATTTTACTATTAATGTTTTAAAATATTTAAAGATGCTTGGATTTTTTTAAACATTAGAATACTGTTGATCATTTATTACATACCTGCTATGTGCCATGCATTGTCTAAGACCTCAGGACATTTTCTTACTGTAATCCATATAATAATTTTGTAGGAATGAAGAAGTTGAGTCTGAGGGAGGATTATTAAGTAGCTCACATCACAATGTTACTGAATCACAGAACTGAGATTCAAACCCAGGGCTGATGTTAAATTACCCTTTATCTGAAAATCATAGAATGTCAGAGCAAGAAAAAAACAGTCATCTTGAAATAAAAAAATCACCATTTTTTGACCCCGAAAGAAACAATGGCTTTACCAGTAGTTATCAATTCTTGTTTATAGCATTAGGTGAGAATTTTATGGGGAACTTTAAAATGAATGTGTGGATGATGCTAACACCACCAAACCTATACATCAATCTTTAAAGATTCTTTTTTATTATTTATTGAAGTGTAGTTGACATACAATATTAGTTTTGGATGTGTCACATAGTAATTTGACAATTGTATACTTTATGATATGCTTACCATGGTAAGCGTAGTTACCACTTGTCACTATACAATGTTATTTTAATATTAATAACTATATTCCTTATGCAATACTTTTCATCTTCATGACTTATTTATTTTACAACTAGAGGTTTGTACCTGTTTATGCTCTTCACCTACTTAAGTCATGCTCCCCTCTACCTCCTCTATGGCAACCAACATTTTGTTTTTTGTTTTTGTGCGTCTGTTTGTTGTTGTTGTTGTTGTTGTTTGGATTCCATATGGATTTGTCTTTCTCCATTTAACTTCTTTCACTTAGCAGAGTATGTTCTCTGCCCATCCATGGTTTTGCAAACGGCAAGAATAAAAATCTTATTTCTTCCCACAACTCTGTCCCAGTTTCCTCCTTCCTTTAGGTATGGAAACTCTGTTCAAGTAAAATCATCTGTGAGCCCCGTGTACAACAGACAAAAGGACAGCTTCTTGCTTGAGGCTGTGGAGTGGCCAGTCTCTGAGGAGTTTGATTTGTCAACCACTGAACTGGTCAAGACTTTTGTTTTTCGTTCTGTTTTGTTTTTAATAAGCAAGAAGATTGGGCGCCTGGGTGGCTCAGTGGGTTAAAGCCGCTGCCTTCGGCTCAGGTTATGATCCCAGGGTCCTGGGATCGAGGCCCACATCGGGCTCTCTGCTCGGCAGGGAGCCTGCTTCCTCCTCTCTCCTCTCTCTCTGACTGCCTCTCTGCCTACTTATAATCTCTCTCTGTGTCAAATGAATAAATAAAAAATCTTTAAAAAAAAAAAATAAGCAAGAAGATTTAAGAATGGCCAGACTGGTGAATGACAAGCACATTGAATAGAAGCAGAACTAATGACCTGAACCGAATGATTTATCTTGTCTTGTGTCCTCAGTTCTGATGAATGGAACACATCATTTGTAACTAGCGTTTCCCTTTAAGATTTAGTAAACTCTGGAAGAACACTAAAGGATTATGGTTTGTACATCAGTCCGTAAAATCGTGCATGATTGCTTTGTCATGTTACTAAAGATGTTGAGATACAGAGGAGAAAATGTTCTATGTACGTCTCAGTGAAACATTCTGCCTCAAAGCAGGATGTGAAACTGAAACAGTTGGGAAGAGTGCTGTGCTGAGAAGGAGATCCTTTCCCTAAATTTTAATGTGTCCCCCAATCATCACAGCCCATCTTGTTGACAATTGGACTTATCCTTTTAGCTGTCACTGACTCAGACGACTCTTCTCTGAAATTAGTGGGGGAAATGGATTTTCCTCTTATGGCATTGAATAAAACTGATTTTTAAAAATTAAAATATTTCAGATAACCGATGCTTCACATATAGTTGCATGTGGGAAACTGTTTCCTCTAGTAGGTAACATTTTTTGTACTTGATCTTAGCCAAAAGGCCGAGAAGCGAAAGGTAACATTTTTTGCACAACTGTTGGGTCATATCACAACCAGGCTGTTGACATTGATACGATGTGCATGTCTTAAGTGCAGGTTGGCCCAGATTTCTTGGACTCATTTGTGTGTGTTTGTGTGTGTCCATGTGCACGTGTGCATGTTATGATCTACACAGTGTTACCACCTGAGCAGGTTCATGTATCCAACACCATAGTGAACCTTTCCCAAACCAGACGGAGCCCTTGTGTTGCCCTCCTTTATCCATCCCTACCCTCCCCCCAACTTCCCACCCCTGCCCCTAACTAACCCCTGTCTCCGGCGACCACTGCATTTCTAGAATTTTGTCATTTCAAAATGCTATATGAATTGGAATCATACAATCAGTGACATTTTAGAATTTGGCTTTTTTTCTACCGAGTCTGATTTTCTGGTGAATCCTCCAGATTGTTGAATGTATCAATAAGTGGCTTGTTTTTAATGCCAGTTTTTAAAAAAATACAGACTGTTGTTTTAAGACAGTCCGTTACGAAGCAAGCTTTTTTTTTTTATTTTTTTTATTTTTTTTATTTTATTTTTTTTAAAGATTTTATTTATTTATTTGACAGAGAGAGAGATCACAAGTAGGCAGAGAGGCAGGCAGAGAGAGAGGAGGAAGCAGGCTTCCCGCTGAGCAGAGAGCCCGATGTGGGCCTCGATCCCAGGACGCTGAGATCATGACCTGAGCCGAAAGCAGAGGCTTTAACCCACTGAGCCACCCAGGCGCCCACGAAGCAAGCTTTCATGATAGTAGTTTCAGTGACATAAGGTGTCAAAGGCAGGTTTTTTTGCTATAATTGTTGTTCTTCAGAGTGTCCAGTGAGTAGCATTTTCTTTTTTTTTTAAGTTAAAAAAAACCAACAACAACAACAAAAAAACGGCACAGATGTCTCTCCTTGAAGCTTTTGTCAAACTGGGGGCCCGAAAACAAAATCCCACGAAGACATCGATCAAAGATATCATTGTAGGAGGAAGTCCTTGAGGGCACAAAATGCTGTCTTCCTTTTACCAGCTTGCCATTGTTGGCTGTTAGTGGAGTCCTGTCCTTTGTCTTCAAAGCTTTGGAGAAATGTTCCACATAAAAGAAAATGATGCAGGGGCCACCAAAGAGGCTTGTCTCTGTTGTTGTTTATGAGGGAAAATATTGTTCTCTGCTATTGGCAAAGTAATTTTCAGCTCCAGGTGAGCTGAGATCAGTCACAGTGGTTTTCACAAGCCTTATGGGAAGGCCTAGTGTGGTGTTAATTAGTCCAAGATGGGAGAGGGAGGGCATGGGTTGGCATACAGGATCAGGTTGGAGTTCCTTCTGGGGGCTGGGACACTCCGCTGCTCTCCTTGCCTCCGAGGGCAGTTGGTGCACGTGGATGCCCGGGACTTTTACTGCATTGTTTAACTTTTCTGCCATGCATCCTGATGGTAGGGTGCATTGCTGTCAGAGACATGTGGTATGAGTTGTGAATTTAGGTGGGAAGAATTTTATAGAGGCAGAATAAAAATAGGACACAAGCAGAGGTTGAAGGGGTAAATGTCCTTTAAAGGTGTGTCATCATGTAATAAATGCGCTGAAACTTTCTAGTGTCGTCACCTGGAATAATGGTCTCCCTTGAACTTTGGCCAAAGAACCGTAACTCGTCTTAGGGTCTAATTAGAGTCTTACACTAATTACTGGAGGTATTGGTAATGTGGGTGTTTCCCAGACTTTAAAGAGTGGCAGAATACAGTCACCTTTTACTTATTTGGGCTTTGTGTTCTGGGCCTGCTTGTAAAAATCTATTTCCTGGGATTTTCTTCCTATTTCCTTAGTTTCTGTCTGCCCTCAGCTCAGTTTGTGTTTCTGCAAAGACTCAGGGTGGTTTACTGGAAAGTTCTAAGGTCTCTCCTAATATGTGACCCTGGCCTGATATTGAACCTCTCAGGGTCTTGTCTCCACTGTAAAGTAAAATATTAGATTTCACTTAATGACCCCCGAAGTCACCTCTGGTTTCAGCAGTCAACAGAATCTGTGAGTATAAAGGAGAAGACATGCTACCTTTATCTGATCCGAAATTGATGAGACCGTGGGTTACTTGCAACTTCTTGCCTAGACTAAGGGACTGCCTGTTTAATGAAAGGAGCGAGCCAGTCTCATTGGGTTTCTCATTGGTGCTTAGGACCAGGCGGGTACAGGTGGGGTGCTTCACACTAGCTGGGCAATCAGCTAACAGTGGACTGGTACTGTGGAATCACCTTCCTCCACCCTCTCCTTGAGTGAGGAAGGTTTCACCTGTCTCACCTGTACGGCCTTCCTCGATGATGTCAATGCAAACATTTAGGTGGTGGGCACTAGGAAATTCTTTCAGTGTTATTGTATGTTTGAACATTTTCATTGTACCACATAGGAAAAACATAAAGGGGGAATTTCATTCCTTACACTTTGGGAGCAAATAAGAGTATGTGTTTAGCTGTAGGTCCCTGTGGCATAGACTTAATCCTGGTCTTCTCAGGTTCTGTTCTCTTTCAGGAGTTTCTGTTCCTGTGGAGTAACAAGTGTTTACAGGGCAGGAATTTGTAATGGGTGAGGGACAACCCCCATCTTTACTTTACCTTCTCTGCCTACTTGTCGTTTGAGGCAGTTTATCCCAGGTTTGTCCCAGGTTTGGAGGCTTGGACTCCCCGTGTCATCTTGGGGAGCATGACCCCTGGTTCTTGGGACAGGGCTCTCCTCCCTCCTGTTCTTTTCAAGCCTTGCATGAGTTTGTTTCATCCCCATCCCTCCACACCCCCAGGTCATCATTCAGTTCTCAACATATCATTTAAATTAATAAATGGAAAGGCCAGTTTTGTGTGTACAGTGAGTATACAATTCAGCTTTCCCCCACTTTCGTTAAAAGAGAATTCAGCAGGTTAAGAGAATCACTTAGAAGGAACCCCAGAGTTGCCTCATGTACTTCGCAGAACTCATTTATCAGTGCCAACTCTGAACAAGCTGCCCAAGGTTGGGTTCATGCTGGTTAAGGAAGATAGCAGTGGAGCCAGACAGCTCTGGGTTGGAATCTGAGATCTCACCCTGTCCTAAAGTTAGTGAACTTTAGGTAAGTCACTTACCTTCTCTGAATCCCCAGTTCTTCTCATTTGTAAAACAGGGACTGTAAAATTACTTATCACAGGGGATTTTTATGAAAACAAAACAAATAATCCCTATAATATCCCTTTGCACCTGCCACTGATACTGATCAATAGATGTTACCTGGGGTGGTAGAATTCTTGCCTCCTAATTAAGGACCTATTTTTCATTTCCCTCCTTTATTTACCTAGAATTTTGTTCCATACCCCCAGGAGACCAAGGTGTTCTTCTCACGGACACACGGGGGCACCGTCCTGCGACACTGATTTGTAAAGAGGTCCATCTTTGTCCGACATACTGGCAAGTGTATTCCGCTCCCCCGACCCCTGATTGCTGGGAATAGAGGTTCTCAGCCCTCTATCTTGTAAGCAGAAAGCGAAACTGAGCATCTCAAGGATTCTGGGAGAATTAAGGCAAATCCCGGGAGTATTAGGAAACCAGAGTCATTTGCTTATCACTTGATCTTTCTCTAATAAACTATCAAGTTCAGCTTTGCATGGTGAACAGAATTTGTTTCAGCTCTTAATTTTTCACCTTGTCGCCGTAATCCTCCGGCTGCCGTTGACATCTTTAAACTGGTTCACCAGCCACCCGGAGCAGTTAATAACCCAGGCATTGTAAGGTTTCCTCTTCAACATCTGTGCTTTGGAAATTGAGAGGAGACCATAGCTTAGGAAACGACTCAGAAGCAGGCAGGGAGGAGCATGGGATCCAGCTCCTCGTACCGTGTAGCGACTGTTTTCTCATTTTTACCAGATCGTTCCACTGCTACTTTGTGGTCCTGCGGAAGCTGTCGTGAGATTTCGTTGTCTTCGAAGGGTCCTCCATGTCAGCATGCCGCTGTCAAAGGGGCGCATCCGGTCGTTCCCTCGTTCACCCACACCAAGACCATTTTCTGTTCTGTTCCGTGCCCTGCTTCATACTCAAGCATTGGCTTCCGTCTGGCTGTCCAGAGACCAGGGTTCATTTTTACTGATCGGGGAGATGATGGTGCTTTTGTCCCGAGGGAGATATGGCCAAACTATTTGTGGGGTCAGATAGGATGCAGATTAGAAAGTTGCCATTCAGTGTCTGTTTGACTCTATCCACGTCAAGCATATCCTTGCCCAAAAGTAGTGATAATGACAATAATAGTGACAGCAGCTACCAGGGAGAGAGTTCCACTGTTGGATCATCTCATTTAATTCTCTAAAAGTCCCATAGGAAAATACTATCACCCTGCCCATTTCCTAGCTAAGCAAATGGAGCGCTAGGGGTCTCCATCCAAAGCACCTGACTTGTAAGCAGTGAAGCCGAGACTCGAACCCAGGCCGTCTCTACCCTGTACTTGAGTTTGTAGTGACTGTGGGTCCTTCACTCTCGGGCTGTGGAGCAGGCGGGGGTAGGAGCGATGGCCTCCTACCTGAGCTAATAAAATCATCCTGTTTTGGACTTGGGCACGCCCCATGCTGACAGGGCAGGTGGTGGCAAGCTGCTCCCGCGATGTGAGTGTGGCAGAGCCGCCTGCCTTCTCATTGACTGAGTCCTTTCTTCCTGCGTGTGCGTCCCCGCCAGTGTAGCCAGATTTCCGGGGCCACCACCCCATAGATACAATGTATTTCCTCTGAGGGCCGTGTAGCCACGGCAGCCACAGAAGGCCTGGGGTGTTGTAGCCGGCTTGTTTTCTGCTGGCTTTATCTGGACTCTTCCAGGAAATGCTGCGATTCGGCAGTTGTTCAAAAGGCACTGACATCTAATTATCATTCTGTAGCCTGTTGCCATCACAGGGCTGCAGAGTTAGGTCCGTGCGGATACAGGCTTCCTTTGCCCATCGGAGCCGCTCTGGTTTGTTTATGGGCATACTCTTCAGCTCTTTTGAATGGGCCACCGTAAGGATAGTGCAGAGATTGGGTCAGTTGTAAATGAACCAGGAAAACTCCTCTGGTCCAGGTAACTCATGCAAAGGCCAATTTTTTTTTTTAAGATTTCATTTATTCATTTGACACAGAGAGAGAGATTACAAGTAGGCGGAGAGGCAGGCAGAGAGACAGGGAGAGGAGGGAGCAGGCTCCCTGCTGAGCAGAGAGCCCGATGCGGGCCTCGATCCCAGGACGCTGAGATCATGACCTGAGCCGAAAGCAGAGGCCCTAACCCACTGAGCCACCCAGGCGCCCTGCAAAGGCCAATTTCACTGCATCCGGAAATGGGCTGACTTTCATCTGTCGCCTCTTTAGAGACACTGCCTCCACTTGTGGAACACCTGTATTTCCAATCCCCAGCCTTGATGCACCTGTAGAAATGCTCTTCCTTTTCCCCATGGTAACACCCACCTCTATTCACACTTCACCGTGATCATTCCCCTTAACTCAGGCCTCACAGAGGAGCAGAAGATGACATCGGTCAGCATCTGGAAGGCTTCTGACCCCCTGGCCAGGGTGGTGGGAGGTTGGGGCTGTGACTGAGGACTCGACGGAGAAAGGGGGAGCATGTGCCCATTTTAAAGCACCTGGCTGGGAGTTGGGGGAGAAAAGTGGGCCTAGGTCCTTCTGTAAAAATGACATTGATTCAGAATTTTCTCCTCTGGAACAGGTTGCTCCTTAATCTTGGCGCGGACTTGCATTGGTATGGAAGAGATACCGCCAGAGGGCTAGGGCCCAAGTTCTGAGGAGGGCTAGACAGGAGAGTCAAGGCTTCTTCCTGTCTATGAGGAGCATCAGCCTCTGAGCCAGTAGTAGTCCCTCCTCAGATTGCCTAGGATTGCGAAGGAAGCTCTACCAGATGGCCTCCTGGCCCCAGAAGTTCCTTCTGGAGCAGAGCAAGGGTTTCTTGTCACTGTGATTCAGCAACAGCAGGCGTTGATGGCGCCCCCACCGGGTGCCTGGCATGGCCTCCTATCTCCTGCCTCCCACAACCTGCAGCCTTCCTCCGTGGCCAAGGACTGACTGCGTGTGGAGGCAAAGCAGCGGCCCCCATTGAGCTCCGTGGTTGCCTGAAGGGAGAATGGTTAAATGGGTAATTGATGGAAGCAAAAAGCCAAGGGAAGTGGGTCCCTGCTGGGTAGCTGGTTAGTTAAGGGGCCGTGTGTCTATAATGTGGCTGAAGTCGATAACCTTTCCAAAATCCTGGTCTTTCCCCTTCTCTTCTTTCTCCTCTAGTAATAACTTTAGCAGTTCATTGCTTTTGTATGAGCCATTACTGGGTTCTCTGCACCCAGTATTCATTTGACTTTTTCATGACTCTTGAATTCATATTAGAAAATCGGGAAATCGTGGCCAGTGAAGTAAAGTGATGCATTCAAGTTCATGCGTCTTGGTAGGTAACAGAAGCTGGGCCTGGGAAGGCTCTCTGGAACTCTCTCTGTAGCTCTCACTCCCTCCCTTCTTTGGGGATTCCTGAGTTCCCTACTTGTACCAGGTTGTGAGGAAGTTCCAGATGTCAAGGGCATAGGTCTTTCCTTAGGGAACTGAAAATGCAGTTGTTGGGGGACAAAGAAATGCTTCTCACCTTTTGTAAGATGAGGGAAGCCCAGAGCTGTGTGGACCCCAGTGGTGAACTCCCACCTCAGCCTGTGGCCTGCAGTTGAGCGCTTCAGAGAGTCTGAGGACTTGGGACAGTGCTGGTCTGAGTACCTATCTCCAGGCAGCCCAGAGCATGAGACGCTGGTGTGGTTTCCTTCCGCCGTGGCTGTCCTGGAGATGTGGCTTAACAAGTAGGGCCGGTTAGGGTCACCCATGTGCCAGGTTTCCTGTTTCACTCCATCTTCCTCGCCTTGCCCTTGGTGTCTCCCTTCACAAAGTGAAGAAGGACAAAGGAGAAGAGAAAGGACATGTCTCGAGATCTGGGTTTGTGCCAGGCGCTGGAATGGGCATTTAAAATGTTATGTCTTGGGGCGCCTGGGTGGCTCAGTCAGATCAGCATCTACCTTTGGCTCAGGGCATGATTCTGAGGTCCTGGGATTGAGCCCTGCCTCAGGCTCCCTGCTCAGCCGGGATTCTGCTTCTCTGTCTCCCTCTGTCCCTACCCCCCACCCCCCACCCCTGCTCCTGCTGGTGCTCTCGCTTGCTCTGTCAAATAAATAAAGAAGGAAAATCTTTAAAAAAATTTAAAATGTTAGTCCTGTCATCCTCATAAAAACTCTGCACTGGATCGCATTCTGTCTTATCTCATGGTGAAAGAGTCCTGGGATCAGAGAGGGTGAGGTATCTTTTATGTCCTTTTGTTCAGAATCCTCTTGTGGTTCCTTGCCTCTCAGAATAGATTCCAGAATCCCTGAGTTCCGGAAGAAAGGCCTTATGTAATCTTGCTTGTGGTTATCTGACTTCCTTTCCTGCCTCTCTGCTGTCCTTTCATGTGCTGTACACTTCCCCCCTGGCTTGGCTCTTGTGCCTTCTGCTTGCCTCCCCCTCTCTTTCCTTGCTCATCTCCCCATTTCAGGCTCCCCCCTCCTTCTGTTAAATGTTTCTTGTGTGAGTTTGATGTTGAAGGTTTTGATGGGCAACGTGAACCCATTTGGCTTATAGAATTGCCCTGAGGCTAATTTGTAACAGAACATTGTTTGTGAAGGGATGGATTTTTTGTTTGAGTAAGCACAGAAGTAAGGCAAACAACCCAGGGTCAATGTCAAATACTGTTCCTTAAAGCTTTGGAACTTTCTAGGGCCAGGCTGTCTAGTTTTCAAATGTAGTATTTTGGATTCCTTTGGGCATCACTGTTCACACCTGAAATAGCCTCATATTTAATTCATCATGCACATTTATAACAAGGTCTTATTTGATAACTCACTTAGGCCTTTTTTTTATTTCTTTTTTCCCCAAGATTTCGGCAGCGTCATGAGCTCTCTGGTCTTTAGGTTGGTAACCAAGACCTGTCCAAGGTCTTTTTTTTTTTTTTTTTTGTAGAGGAAGTCTGATCTCCTTTGTGGCCTCCCTGCTTTGCAGATAGATGGTGAGGAAGATGGGATTTCACTTGCTAGTCGCTGTGGCCTCTCCTGCCCCGAATTTTAGATTTGCCCTGAGATATCAGTGCTCGGTCTGTTGTCCTAGCCTGTCAGTTCCACATCAAGCGATGATTCTGTCCATGAGGGACTAGGTTCTGGTGATGGGTGGCACTCGGATCTCTCTACATACAGGTTTCCCACTTGGAAGCATCTGCATGGAATTCACAATTTGTTTTCTATTTTGATGTAGGGGTGTCCTTGCACAAATTCCTGGGTGTGGTCCTATTGAGCAGACGGCACAGAACAAAATGAACATCTTGTGGTCAGTCTTTAATAGGCAGATCTTGGTGAGAAATTAAATCATGTTTCAGTATTTCGGCTCTATGACTGAAAAAAATGTCAAAGCCCCTAACGAACATTTGCTTTTCAGTCAGGCGCTGCATGCTTTTCAGAGTGTGCCAGTAGATTCTTTAATGTGTTGACCTGCGAACATTCCAGAGTTATCTGTGGTGTGCTCCGGTGCTTGGTTTTGTCACTTTAACGCCCTTGTGACACTCTTCTCCTTTTCTGTCCCTAGTGCCACGGTGACCCCCACCCCACTCCTGGTCCTCTGCCCCTCCTCCTTGTCATCACCCCTGCTTATTGAGCAGGGATGAGTCAACCTTCCCTGGAAAGGGCCAGATGGCAAATACAGGAGATCCCCCCCTCCTCTGTGGTTTCAAATCATCTTATCCTGTAGGCATTTTATCATCTCACATCCTCACAAGAAGGGTGAATACACTACATACAATAAGATCCTTTTTAGAGAGAAAGAGACCACATTCACACTTTTACTACAGTGTGTGGTTATAATCGTTCTATTTTGTTATTATTGTTGTGACTCTCTTATAGTGCCTAATTTTTAAATTCAGCTGTATCATAGGTATGTATGTATAGGAAAAAAAACAGTGTATATAGGGTTTGGTACTATCTATGGTTTCGGGCCTTTGCAAGAGGATTGGAACGTATCCCTTAGGGGGAACGGGGAAGGGGCATGATGGTTTTTCAGGCTTCCTGGCCTTAGGAAGCTTCTCGACTGCTTCTGTGGCACAAATGAGCCATGAGACACACATAAGTGAGCGAGGGGGGCTGTATTTGGCTTGCAGACTGTAGTTTGCTCACTTCTGGCTTGGAGGGATAAAGTCAGTTATCCAAAAATATATAGCTAGTACTGCCAGTGGTAAGATTTGAACCCTGACTACCCAGTTCTAAAGTCTGTTGAACCTGTGTACTTCGCAAGAGATGTATTGGACCAACTCATTTGAGCTTTCCTCTTTTCTCCTATGAAAATGTGGTTAATAGTGTCTTTTTAGGGTTATTTCAAGAACAAAATAACAGTATGGGAAAGGCTCTATTATTCGAAAGAATAATGATATTACATAGGAACCAAAATAGGTCTTTAATAGATGGCTAACTATTAAACAAAACTTTCAATCTGCCTTTTCTTTTGACTTGTATTTATTGAAATGCCAATTAGCGGATAGACTCTCACTTATTAATGTTATGGGAGAAAAACACAGATGTGCTTATTTATTAGCCTTTGTATACATCAAGGAGTATGTTGATCCAATAAATGTTTCCACTGTTTACGGAGATCTTTCTAGTGTTTCAGAGTGTATTCATTCACTGAGCTCAGACTTGTTACCCTATCCCTTGTCCGAGGGATCGGTCAGGTCATGAAAAAATAATATGCCACTTCCCGCATGCTTCTGCAAATTACTTTTGTTACTTTTTAAATGACAGGGTAGACGTGTGAGTAAAGTACAGTCACCTTCACTGTTCAGCTCAATGAGACATATGCTGAAATGCACAGAACCACTACCCACGTGGATGCCGAGAATATTTCTAGCACCTTATAACGATTCCCTTGCACATCTTCCTTATCTGTAAACTGCCCTCTCCAGAGACATTTGCCGTTCTACTTTCTGGGACCACTGATAAATGTCGCCTGTTCTCGATCTTCCTATAAACGGGATCGTATGATAGGTAATTCCATGTGCCTGGATTTTTCTGTCTGTGAGATTTGTCTGTGCTCTTACATGTACTAGTGATTTGTTCCCTCTTCTTGCTGTGTTCTGAGTCATTGTATGTTTGTATTACTATTTATTTATCTCTTCTGTGGATGGGCATTTGGGTTGTTTCTGGTTTGAGGCTATAGGGAATAACACTGTTGCGAACTTAAGTGTCAGTACTGTTTTTGTGGACGTACGTATTTTTATGTCTCTCCGATACGTGTTATTTATGAGGGGACATTGGAGGACACTGGCATGTTTGCATTTAAGAGTGCTGAAGAGCCACTGTGAAGGAGTTTTATTCCAGATATGTGTGTATTAGGGCTTTAAAGATAAAAACACTTAAAGACATAATTCTGAAAATATTTCAAGTGTCTTTTTAAATGATGGCGTAAACAGTGATGATGCATATTGTCTTAGTTAATTAAAATATAATATTATGATTTAAAATCATCCAAGCAAGAATACATGTGAAATACAAAATGCCCTCCATTATCGTTTTCATCGTTTAAGAAAAGAAAGTGTTAATGTTGTTTTATAAACTTCATTGTTTTCTTGTCTTTTGATGGGAATACATATAAATAGTTTTTATCCACAATACACTTTGCTGATGCTAAATTTGCTGTTGTAAAGTAGGGAAAAGGATTCTTACCTCCTTATTTTGAGTATCAGATGATTCATCTGATATAAAATCTGCAGAAGTGCTGTATAAATCACAAAGTTCCACTGAAATGTTGGTAAGAATAGAGGCAGTCATAACAATAATAACTAGGTTGTGTTAGGCTTCCATTTAACTAATGATCATGACTTAATTTTTTTTTTTTTTTTTTAGAAATCGGCAGTGGAATATAGTTGCAAATGAAGATGCAAATCAAGGGTTTTGGGGAAAACAGATTACTTTTTTTTTTTTTTTTAAGATTGTTTAGATCATAAGCCTCTCTGGGTTTCAGTTTCCTTGTTTCTAAAACGAAGGGGCAGTAAGTAGAGTACCTTGAAGCTTCCTTCCAGCTCTCCACTTTCCCCCATTCCCTTTTATTGTTGAAAACCATCAAAATGCTGACCCTCCACTGGGTGTTTGATTCTAATAGAAAAAATTTCTCCTCTGGGGGCTCTTGGATCATGGGATGGATTGTTTGATGGAATCTGTAGTAACTTCTGTGAAAAGAAGAAAGATTTGTTGATGTGTTAAAAAATGTATTTTATCTCTTCTGCCAGGATCCGACTGTTGTGTTCGCAGCCGCTGGGTTTCAGGTTAGTTACCTTAAAAGTGACAAGTTGGCACAGGGGAATGGGAGAAAGACTTGTTTCTCTCTGGCCTTCTGCTTTAGAATTCATCTTGCGTCCCACTTTCCATTGATTCAAGGGGTAGTAGCTTCGGTAGTCAGGGCAGCGGGTTCTAGAAATCAGCCGAGGCCTTTTGGAATCACAGCTCCCAAGCAACAGCATCTGTTTCCCTTCTCTTTTGAAGGAGATAAATGGCGCGCTCTCTCTCTTTCTCTCTTTCTCTTTCTGTCTGCCTCTCAGCAAGGCTGTTTCACTTTAAAGGCCAGAGGCATTCAGGATCCAGAGATCTGTGTTTTAAAGCTGGGTGTTCTTGCCCAACATTTCAGAAGCCAAACTCAACGCTCTCAGCTGAAAATACCCGCTTCCTCTATTCGGCCAACTCGGGAGCAGCTGATTCTAGGATAATGGAGCTTTTGTCATAGATTCCATTTACTGTCCCAACCTCGGTAAAGGGAGACACTTTCAAAATGTCTTATCATGGAGAGGATTGGGCCAAATAAATACATTTCCCATGGAGAGTAACATATACACTTGGAGTAAAGGGCAGTTCCTGTAGCACAGCTGCTACTCGAAATGCAAGAAGAATGTTGGTTCTGACTTAGGGTGCGTTGCCTTCCCAGTGTTGAGCTCTGCAGACAGCGAGCTTTGTGATCTTGGGTCAATTATTTACCTGAGCCCCCACCTGTAAAATGGGTATCACTTTTAGTTCTGGGATGGCTTGATAATGCAGGCGGTGTTTGCCTTGTCTGGCCCTTAGAAAGGGCTCAATCAGCACGAGCAGTTTTCCCCCCCTTGGCTATCTGTGGAGCGTATCATCACATACAGAGAAAGGGTTCCAGTAATTTCTCCTGGGGAGCCTTTCAAGTGGTCTGCCTCAGTGGGCGGCACCAGTGTGCTCTTGAGGAGAGGTTAGGTGAAAAATCTCTGGGCCAGTTTGTATGTGAGATCTCTGTACGGCCAAGCTGTGTTTCCAGAAGAATCCAGAAGTCCTGGCAGGAGTATAATAACCTGGCAAAACAATGAGGTCTGGGATGGAAGACGCGTTCCTTGAAATTCTGTTCCTTATTTGAGATCCATCTTTAGAAAATCTGGGGCGTTGGTATTGGCTCAGACTCTTCCATCACAGGAATGATGGAGAGTCAGAAAATGAAATAATAGAGTTACAAAATGTGATCGTTACCCCCTCTCCTTCCTTAGAAGACTCATTGGATGGGAGGAAATTGATGTGGCTGTTTGGGGAAGCTGTTCAGTAAAGTAGAAGATGTATATGCTTTATGATCAGGTAATTCTGTTGGTAGTTTAGGAAAAAAATCTCTTGATACATGTAGCCTGGGCGACATGTACAAGAATCTTCATAACAGCGCAGTTTGTGATCGGGAAAAATGGGCTCAAACCTAACATGATTTTCACCAGGCAGTGAGTAAATATATATGGTCTATTTATCCCTTGGGGGACCGTGCGGCTGCTAAAATGAATAAAAAGGAACAATTTATCAACATGGACACATTTTCAGCTTTACCCTGCAACATTTCCTATCTTTAATATTAAAGGAGATCTAAAGCAAGAGGGGCAAAGCATTAAATCTTGTTAAATAATGGTGGTGGCTCTACGGCTGTCAGTCATATTGTTTCTGCATATTTGAAACGTTTTTTAATTTTAGATAGCTGGTCGAAAAAAAGGAACCAATGTCAAAGGATGGGTTACAGGGTGCTTTTGGCATTTATCTTTATGTTATAAAAAGCAGCCTGGTGGAAGATGACCTGAGGGTTGAAAGCAGGGACATTTGCGTTTGATGGACATGATTTGAGTCCTGGCTCTGCTCTGTCCCTTCATGGTTGGGGTCATTAGGCAAAGTTCTGGAGGGAAATAACGGTAATGTGTGGCGCAAACGACGTGTCTTGTGTGAATGTGGGTATTTTTTGTGTTGGGGGTAGTTTTTTTTTTTTTTTTTTAACCCCATTGTCTCCTTACCATGAAGACATTTTTTCCCATGTTGGTTCTCCAATGTGAGAAAAAGTGAGGGGCTGTCCACAAGGCAGCGTCTGTGAGGAGCTGAGTGAGCGGGTTGCTGAGTCAGTCCTCTGGGTGTCCGTCTCTGCTGCTGCTCCGAGCAGTTGTGGGATATGAGGACGCGAGCGAACCTTCTGCCTGGCTGCTTCTCGATAAAAGAAGGGCCAGTGGATTCGTAGGCAGTGAATGGGGTTATTTCTGTTGATTTGAACACTAGAGAGTGTTTCGGAATGAATGTTCGCTGTTTTTTTTTTTTTTTTAAAGATTTTATTTATTTATTTCACAGAGGGAGAGAGATCACAAGGAGGCAGAGAGGCAGGCAGAGAGAGAGAGAGGGGGAAGCAGGCTCCCCGCCGAGCAGGGAGCCCGATGCGGGCCTCGATCCCAGGACCCTGAGATCATGACCTGAGCCGAAAGCAGAGGCTTTAACCCACTGAGCCACCCAGGCGCCCTGAATGTTCGCTGTTTTTATTATTACAGTTTGCTCTGGGAAAAGAAGTCCACGATGTGGTGTCAGGACCCTAGGAACAGAGGCTCTGCGTCAGGCTCTGTCACAGCCCGGTGAATGCAGAGCCCATAGCACTGAGCTCGCCATTTCCCCAGGACTCAGCTTGCCTTTGCAGCTTCTGCTCTCTGGGGGCACTCTAAGAAATGAGCGCTGCCCCCGTGTCTGTCTGTTCCATGCCCTGGGATGTGGGGTTGGAATCCTGGCAGCCTTTGCCGGATTCCATCAGCCAGCTTAGGGAAGTATCATGGTCTCCACTTTGATTGTGGTTCATCGGTGTGTTTCCTATCTAGCCCGTGCACGTGTCTTCAGTTGGTGATGCAACACACACGCGCTCCTCTAAAGTTTGTAGGACTTGGTCTGGGACAGTGGGGAGTCCTCCACCAGGGGTGGTTGTGCCTGTAGTAGACATTTGGTGATGTCTGAAGATGTTTTTTAAAAAGATTTTATTTATTTATTTGAGAGAGAGCACAAGCAGAGGGGAGGGGCAGAGGCAGAGGCAGAGAGAGAGGGAGAAGCAGGCTCCCCGCTGAGCAGGGAGCCCGATGTGGGGATCCATCCCAGGACCCTGAGATGATGAGCTGAGCTGAAGGCGGATGCTTCAGCGGCTGAGCCACCCAGGCGCCCCTTCTGAAGATAATTCTGATTGTTATGATTTGAGGCAGAGGTGGGGTGGGGGTGGGGGTGGTGTGCCCCTGCTGCATACCCTACATTGCACAGGACAGGCCCCAAAACAAAGAATTCTCCAGCCCAAATTCAGTTGTGTTGAGATTGTGAAGCTCTGCCCTTGGCCCATTGAGAGCTGTAAGCTGAGGGCTACCGTGGAAGTTTCTGGGCTTCATCCCATTGAGTGTTGTTTCAGTATGAAATAAATCTGGCATCAAAGACTGATGGAGAGGGCGCCTGGGTGGCTCAGTGGGTTAAAGCCTCTGCTTTCGGCTCAGGTCATGATCTCAGGGTCCTGGGATCGAGGCCCGCATCAGGCTCCCTGCTCAGCGGGGGCCTGCTTCCCCCACCTCTCTCTGCCTGCCTCTCTGCCTTCTGTGATCTCTCTCCCTCTGTGAAATAAATAAATAAAATCTTTTAAAAAATAAATAGATAGATAGATAGATAGATAGATAAAATTAAAAAAAAAAAAAAAGAGACTGATGGAGAGCCAGAGACAAAGCAGGCCAGGGGAGGAGCAAACCTGTTAAGTACCCCTGCCTCCCTTCCCCCCCTCCCCAGCTTAGGACTCCCAACAGGTGTCCAGGATAAGCTGGAATAGAGAATTGCTTCGTTTAGAAATTCTTCTCCCTCTTTTCACTCAGCCATGTGCTCTTATCTGAAAAGGGAGATTCAGAGTGGATAATGATCTTGAGAAATCTGTTGCTCTGGCTTTTGATCCCTCTTCTCATTTTCTTCTTCTCTTTTCAGAGGGTAGAAATCATATATCAAGGCGCAGACCTGCTTAGAATATTGAGTGTTAATAGAGGCTGGAGCCTTCTTTGACTGCATTCTGGCTTGACACTTGAAGAAGTACTTCCTATTGACATCACTCAGGAGCCATTTCGGGAGGGCCCTGGAACTGTGAGGGGAGGGAGCCGCAGCACTTGAATCCCATCTGCAAGGCAGAAGGCTTTGGGAGAGAGGGGATCCTCTTTTAAAGGAATCATAATGTTTTTAATGTTAATTATACAGGCTACCTGATGAATCTGTAAACTCTCGTTTTTCTATATAAAGGGATGGGGAATTGTTCAAAATGAAGTTTACCTAGTGGCTTGAAAGAGCTGTTTGCTCTGTGTTTTTATTTTGGGACTTGGATAGCGAGTGATTCAGACATCCATCAGATGGAGGGCTGTCTGCTTGGAGCCGCGCTGCCGCCGCACACACACACACGGACACGCACACACACAGAGGCACGGATTTTACAGACTGGCTTCATGCCTTTGCCGAGGTCCTTCTATTCTTACTTTGAAAAGTGCCATCATCTCTCGCAGGGATGTAACTGGAGGACAAACCTTGCAGAGACAGTTGAATTGGTTTTTGCTTCTACCCTCTGACTAGAAGCAAGATGAAGGATAGGCCGGATTATATTTCATTCTTGACCCACTTTGAGAAGAACCTAAGGTGAGAGACATAACTGGCAGTGGGGAAACCTTATAATTGAAATCCAATCCCTACTTTAAAAAGTCATAAGCATGTTTGACTAAAAGCAGTTTTTTTAATGGGAAAAAAGAAACATCATCAGTAATGCTTGACATTTTTCATTTTTTTAAAGATTTTATTTATTTGAGAGAGGGAGTGAGAGCGCGCAGATGAGCGGGGGGAGGGGCAGAGGGAGAAGGAGAAAGAGAGTCTCCAGTAGGTTCCCTACTGAGCATAGAGCCCAGTGAGGCTTGATCTCACAACCCTGAGATCCTGACCTGAGCCAAAACGGAGTCTTGATGCTCACGTGACTGAGCCACTCAGGCACCCCCAAATTTTTCATTTTTGTTAACCTTATGCCAATAAAAGAGATTTTTACAATTAAAATCAGTCATTAAGAAGAACATGACATTACTTATCTGGCCTTCTTGCCAAAAATGCATGATCTCGTTCCTATCTTGGGATGACACCAAACACCCCAAATTGAAAAGCCTTCTAGAGTAACTAATGAGGGCAGTTTTGTCAGGATGGGGAAGCCTGGCGAACTGTCCCAGATGGGAGGAGGCTAAGGAGAAATTAGTGCAATATGGGATCGGGAACTGGAAAAAGACGTTAAGGGAAAACCTGGTACAATTGAAATAATGTCTGTTGTTGATATAATAGTATCATAACAGTATTAACTTCCTGGTTTTGATCATTATACTATGGTTATGTAAGACGTTAGCATTTGGGGAAGCTGAGCGAGGGGTATATGGAAACTGTGCTATTTTTGGAACTTTCCTGTAATTCTAAAATTTTTTCAGGACAGATTTGTTTTGTTAAAAAAGCAGTACTTTGTGTGTGTAATCAAGCTAAGTTAAACATTTTCTGTTGTTCCCTCATCCAGGTAGCAGTTTAAGTTGCTCTGGCCATAAATAGTTCACAAGGGTATGTAATCAATTACAAAACTATGAAAGTGCCAGTTGCAAATACTAAATGGCAAATTTATTTTTTAAATCGAGAGGATACATTAAACTTTTTCAGGTTAGTACTTGGCATTTAAAAAACTATCGTAAACGTGATTAGGCTTACTGTAGACATTTGAATTATATAAAGCAGAGATGAGTATTCTCCACTGCTTTCTCCACTTCCCCTGAGATTATCTCTGTGCTACCTTCCACTGTGAAAAGTTAGGTGCAGACATTTCCGGGATTTCTGGTATGAGCCCTTCGATAATTGACACCCCTCCCCCACCTAATAGTAACTCGGGGCTTTCTTCAGTACATGTATTTCTACCATATATGCTATAAAATTTTATTTTTTTGGATCCTCCATAATGTATTCATTCATCTACTTATTTACGGGAATTTCATCTGTCTTCCAGATTTCATTCATCAAGTGTTAACATCTCCTCTCTTTGCATTCCTTTTTTTTCTTTTTTTTAAAGATATGTAGCTTTTAATTCAGGCCTGTATTTTTAGTACCAGAAAAAGAGTGTGGAGTCTTTTTGCCTTGTGCAATCTTTGCTTTCCTTTTTAATTATTTTGTATCTACAGTGTAACTTCCTAGACACCAAATGTCTGGGTCCAAATATAATAACATTTTACATTTAATATGCAAAGAAGCAAAGTCATGTTTAAATCTGTGGTTTCCAGCTTTTATTGAATTTTTAGACCAGTGTGGACCTGCAGGGAGCTTAGAAGTGTGAGTTTGTGTTTGGATATTTATTCCTAAGTACTGAGAAGGCGGATGCTATGCAGCAGGAGAGAAGTGTGTGCGAATGCTGGCCTGGCCTTCAGAAGTTAATTTTGTGTTTTTAAACTCTGCTATAGATGCTTAGGCTCCTGGCAGGGGGTTAATAAGTAAACCACAGAGAAGCCACACAGGTGCCTAGATTTGGTTGTTCTGTAGTTTATCAGGAGACCAGAAGGAGGGGGAAAGAGCTGAGTCAACAGTTCTCAGAAATTTATCATATTTGAGTGGTTCATAAAAATACACTAAGGAGGATGAACTTCAGGAGTTGTGTTTGGGCCTTGGTAGAAAAAGCAGTAATGGTTTAGATTCACGTCAGAAAGAGTGTGTGTGGGGTGCTAGTATGTTTACATATAGGTATTTCTGAGGCATTGGGACTGATGTAATGAAAATGATGGCAAAAACAGGGAGAAAAGGTAAAGTGAATATGAGCTGGAGATGGAAAATATCTCTTTGATTCCCAAATATTTAAACTCCAAACAAGCTGTTCATGTTGTGGAATTTATTGTGTTAGTGATGACACCTTTCAGAATTAGGGAGAACAAGTTGTGTTTTCGAGTATAGAAGGCTGGCATAATTACCGAGAGTACAGTAAATGTCCCTATCATTCTTTGGGTTTAATCTTAACATAATTAGCTCCTTGCACAATAGAGTCTTTAATTTGAAATGCTGCCAAGGCTTATTAAGTGAGAGAAGTACTTCCTGAGATCTCTGTTGTTAAATCTGGGGCTTTGTGTAGGAGATAATTTTCACTAGAATTGTCAGGGTATCTGAATTGTTCCTCATATTCTGGCCTTTATCACCAAAACTCACCGACTCATGTAACATTTTCAGTTTTATCGATGGAGCCTTTTATGAATATTGGGGAATTTGCCCAATCATGTGGAAAGAAATTAATTTCTGGAGACCTGACGAGCCCATTTGCCTTGCAGAGCCTTCCTTGTTCAGTGACTTGGGCATCAGTAGGGTTTAATTCCTTCATCTCTTGTTTTGGATTTTTTTCTAATTATTTATTGCTGAGTCACGGCAGGAAATATAGAATGTGAATACCAGTTTTCTTCTTTGCTTGGGTTTCTTCTTTGTTTGGGTTGTGACTTAACATTTCCCCACATTTGTAAAACACAGTGGAGTCTTCGACAGCTTTGGGATTGGAGAGCGGGGTATCTTCATGTGCTTTCATAGTTTGTAGATGTATCGAGTGATGTCGTTTCACCAGTAGTGTATACTGGTCTTTAAGATCACTAACCTGTGTATACTAGAATGCCTTGGTGTTTTTAACCTTCCATAGACTACTAGAAAGAATATCAAGAGTTTTATGAAAAACTGAAAAGCAATCATCATTAAGAACCAACCCAACATAGGTTCAACCTGGAATAAATCCTGTGGAATTCACTTCATTTCCTTTTTCGTAAGAAATAAACCCAAGTTCTAAAAAATTCCTTACAAAAGTAATTGGGAAGTGTGACTCTAGAATGTTGAGACAGTTTACTTCACAGGATGGTCTAACGACTTGGGTGATAATTAATAAGGCAAGGAAAACCTGGATAAGGCTTCTAGGCTGCATATCTCTGTGTCTTCAGGATCTATTCAGATTGAGTACTAGGGCAATTTTAAGTCTTCTGATACATGAACATAGGATGTCTTGTTTATTTAGGTCTTTAATTTATTTCCATGATACTTTGTAGTTTTTAGTATGTAAGTCTTTTACTTCTTTTGTAAATTATATTTGTACGTATCTTACTCTTTTTTGTTTGCTTTGTCATTTTTTTCAAATTCCTAACAATTTTATTAAAATCACAATTCTAGCAGATTTTCATATGCTAAGAACCAAAAAGACACATGCATACGCAAACATGCACACCCCATGTGTCTTATTCTCTTTGATGTTGTTTTAAATGGAATTGTTTCTTTAATTTCACCTTTGGATTGTTCATTGCTAGTGTATAGAAAAAACACTGAGTTCTGTATATTGATCTGTGTCTTGAAGTCTTATAAGTTTGCTAAATTCATTTATTAACTGTTCAGTTTTTGGTGGTTGTCTTTAGGATTTCTGGATCTATCTATAAGATCATGTCATCTGGAAGTGGAGATAGTTTTACTTACTCTTTTTTAATCTGGGTGACTTTTCTTTTTCTTGCCTAATTGCTCTGGCTAGAACCTCTAGTACAGTGTTGAATAGAACTAGTGAGAGTGGACATCCTTGGCCTCTTAATATATTTTCAGGTGTATTTTCTTCTTCTTGGACTGTATATATAACCTTACATCCTGCTTTGTAAGTCTTTACATTATAATGAAACAAACTGAAATTCATTTTATAGTTGAGGATGGGGAAAACTAAACCAGTGGTTGTTTCCACTGCAGCACACTACCCTTTTTCTGAATTTGGCTTGTTATGTGGTCACATGAAAACTCAATGATGGTTCCAGTGACAGATCGTTTTCTATGCATCTTCCCTGCATCATAGTATAAAAAAGAATGCCACAGTCTTTGGTTCTATTAAAAGAATCGTCACATCAGGCAAATGTATAACTTAACTCACTTATTCACCAAATATTTAATGAGTACTTACCGATATCAGGCATAATGGATGTTCTGGAGAAATAGCAGTTTGTAAGTAATTGAGAGTCTGGTCACTTGCAGAAAAATTAACAATCAAATTGTTAGATGTAAAATTTGTTTAGACTGTTTATTTTCTCCCCACCACCTTTCCTAAAATTCCTGTTTTCAAAATGCATTCAGAGACTGAGATGTGGCATGGTGAGAAGGTCTGAAACCATGTAATGTGAGGAAGAGGTAGAAGAATCAGGGAGTGACTGAATGATGTTTTAGCCAAGGATCTTTGGATATGAATGAGGGAAGAAGGGAGGTACATGTTAGTGGTTGCTATTACTTGTCCTCTGGACACAGAGACATGTTGGCTAGCAACCAGGTGGTGGCCAGCAGGTGCGAGTTGGAGTAAGAGAGATTTTCAGACTCTTTATACTAAGAGATTTCCACTGGGTCAATGTTTCTTTCATGGGAACAGGTTAGACTGTGTAGCCATGGACCGCTTTTGACAAAGCATGCTGTCTTTTTTTGCCACAATCCCTACCATTCCCTACTGTCTCCATTTGGCCTGTTTCATTCATTTGTTATCTCTTTGGCATCCTTATATCATTTGTGTCCTTGTCATATCATTTTATAGTGGGGTTTTTCTGACTCTTTAGCAGAACAGGGAGGAAATCAATGATAGTAAAAGTGATAGCGCCGTTCTTCAAAGGAAAGTTCTAGTTATTTTTCTTAGAAATACAGAGTTGGCTGGATTTATTATTTTTAGGTACAGAACACTTCACTCAAATACTCTTTCATAACATGCCTCCTTACCCCCAACCTCCAGTATATAGACATGAAGTGATAATCTGCATCTCAGCCCCGTCCTCTTAGCTTCCTTTTCATTCCTTAAATAGTTCCTGGTGGGCCACTTAAGGACCATGGGACACATGTGGAAAATCACTAGCTTTGGTAATCATTGGAAATCTGCATTCCGCTACAATAGTGTTTCTCAAATTTGGCACCGTAACATTTTGGGCCTTGTAATTCACTGATGTGTGTATGAAGTATCCTATATGGTTGTGGGATGTTGAGCAGCATTGCCAGTTTCTATCCAATAGATGCCATTGTCACTTCCCTGCCCATGTTGTGACATTGCAGATTTCCGGGGGCTGTGGGGGTATCAAGATTGGTGCTCATCAAGAAACACTGACTCTAGTTTGATTATAGCTTTTTAGTCTTCAGTACACATCTAAGAGTATTTACCAGGTTTCATGATGATACGTCAACTTTAGGGAATTATGTATTTAACTTCTCCATGATTTATTTGTAAAATGGATTTTATTAATAACCTTTCTCACGGGACTCATGAAAGTAAATGCAGACAAAGAATGTAGCAGTATAGAACTTAGAGACAGTATGAACATCACAATAGATTGGATTGTTTGTTAGCGTGTTTATTTCTGAAATTGTTTTGTACAGGCTATTTCTAAACATTCCTGTAACTCCTTTGAAATACATGTTTATTTCAAAGTGCGAATCACTTTTCATGGAATCCACTCCTGTGAACTGTATTCCTACAGCCTCCTAGCCCCACCCTCAATCACAACACATCTAAACACACACATATAACAGACCTGTTGCTTTCCTCTTGAAATCTCACGCAGAGGGTAAGAGCTTTGTGGGATGGGCATTTGTTACATGGCATTAGTACTGGGAATGTCCTTCCTTCCTTCTCAAAAAGGTACTTGCCAAATCTTTAATTTCCTGAGAACATAAACTGGGAACAATTTTCCAAATGGAAAAATCATCTGGCATTTTGAAACGTAATTAAAGAGCATCTGAGTAACTCATAAATTGTGGGTCAGTGAACTGCATGGGCTGTGTATGCGGTGCTAGTGACTAGTTGGAAAGCTGTCTCCCCTGAACTGAATGGCTTGCTCAGATGGATTTACTTTCTGCAAGACTGCATTGTTAAAATAGGTTTATACCCTTTGGGTAACCAGAATATCCTGGAAACTGTGCTGTTCTGATACGACATTCTTTGAAGTTACATTAATGCACTTACTGTGGAGTTACTCCTAATTGCATTGGCTAGACGAGTTGTTGCTCTTGGTCATGACGATTTGGCTTGGTCCTATCTTGTTGGCACAGTTAGTATGAGGTGCTCTTCAGCAGTGTGTGATTTCACTTACCTATATTTTTCCAGAAAAGTTTGGAAGTCCCACATACTCCCATGAATGTCAAAATTCATAAGTAGTAGATTTATGCTTCTAGGTATCTTATACCTCATGCTGGTTGACATCTTAATTTTTAGAACATTCCTCTCTGGATTCAGGGCACTCTGTCAGAATGCTTGTTAAACTGTGTCGCAATCACCTTTTCATTTCTCAGTCTTTCCTGCTAGATTCTGTACTTCTGTGCACCAGTTTTCATACTTGCTTTTTTCCATTTTTTTAAAAGATTTTATTTACTTATTTGAGAGAGAGAGAGAGAGAGAGAAGGACTGAGATCACAAGCATCGGGAGGAGCAGAGGAAGAGGGAGAGAGAGAATCCCAAAAAGACTCCCTACTGAGTGTGGGTTTTGATCTCACAACCCTGAGTCATGACCTGAGCCAAAAATCAAGAGTTGTTCACTTAATTGACTGAGCCACCCAGGCGCCCCTTTTTGCCTATTTCTCTATAATGCATGTCCCTAAAGAAAGTAGACACACAGCAGATATTTGCTGATTACATGAGTGGCCCGGTCTCCTGTGGTTCTTCTTCTACAATCTATTTTGGTATTTACCCTCCCAAGAGGGTAAATTTCCTCCGTTGCCTTCTTAAGGCTCTGCCATCTTGATTAGGCAATTCTGGGAGCTGTTTGATGGTCACCCTAAGGCCAGTCTTCCTTTTAGAAGACAGAAGTCACTTTATAACCTTCAGCTCCAATGTTCTGACTTTCTCAAGGCTGCTGGTGTCCATAGGTGGTCACCCGTAGTTGAATGCCGTGGCAACTTATATGGACAGGGTTTGAGGCTGGACCATGGAGTTGTATATCCTTCTTGGATTTAAATTTTTTTTTTTTAATTCTCACTGTCAAGGTAATAAAACCTTGGGGAAGAAAAGAAAAATGTTATAAAATTGATACGCTGAACTAAATTCCTGTCTTCTAACCAAACAACTCCTCAGCTTCTTTCTGAGCTCATTCCTGTATCAGGTTCTTTGCCTTTTTTGTGTACTGGCAAGGGTCCTTTTGTTCCCAATTCCTGTCTGTCCTTCCCTGTAGTTCTCCATCTGGGGCGCTCTGGCCTATCCCACAAGGCCTACAAAGTACAAAAGTCCTATCATTTGCAAGTCTTTTCCTGTTTTCTGTATGATCTCTCCTATTAGAATGTACTTTTAGAGTACTTATAAAATGGTATTCCTCATTTAGTAATTCAAAACTCACCGTATTCCAGAAAAAGAATTAAGGTAGCTCATGGGATATGGAAGAGTTCGTAAGAAATCCATGGGGACAAAAACCAGTGTCTTTGAGGGTTAGGATCTAAAACATGGCCAGAGTGAGATAATATAAAAATGCACGTCTTAAGGTTTGGAATGGTTTTTAATGGGTTGAAGTACTTATTATATTCCTTTTTTTTCTTTGCCATTTTAGTATGCATGTATGTATATATGTAGCTTCCCATTTTTATTGAGATATCATTGACAAACAGCTGTAAGAGTAGGTTGTACAGCATAATGATTTGACTTACGCATACCATGCAATGGTTACCACATTAGGTTTAGTTAATATCAATCATCTTATACAGATCCAAAATAAGCATAGAGATACACTGTTTTCCTTGTGCTCAGGATCTAGTCTCTTAACAGCTTCCCTGTATAGCACTCAGCAGTGTTAGCTCTACTCATCATGTTGTACGGGACGGCCCTACCACTTATTTCTCCTATAACTGGAAATCTTTGCCTTTGACCACCTTCTTCCACCTTAGTTGTATTTTTTTTTAAGATTTTATTTATTTATCTGGCAGAGCAAGTGAGAGAGCACAAGCATGGGGAGCAGCAGAGGGAGAGGGAGAAGCAGACTCCCTGCTTAGTAGGGAGCCCGGTGTGAGGCTCAATCCCAGGACCCTGGGATCGTGACCCGAGCTGAAGGCAGAAGCTTAACCAACTGAGCCACCCAGGTGCCCCCACCTTAGTTATATTCTTATCTTCACTTACAAGTTTTTAGTGATTAAAATGGTGGAAGACAGGGGCTCCTGGGTGGCTCCGTCACTTAAGTGTCTGCCTTTGGCTCAGGTCACGATCCCAGGGGACTGGGATTGAGCCCCCACCTCAGGCACACTGCTCAGCAGGGAGGCTGCTTCTCCTTCTGCTCCTCCCCCTGCTCGCGCTTCCTCTCCCCCTCTCTCCCTCTTGCTCAGATAAATAAATAACATCTTAAAAATAAATAAATAAATAAATAAAATGATGGAAGACAATAAAAAATGTGTGCTATCTTTGGGACATTTGTAGCCTTTCCCATCCTCTTGCCTCTAATATATTGTTTTGGAAGTCTCCCATTTTTTCCTCCTGACTTCCCTTTTGAGAGTTACCTATATGGTCGCTAAACTGATTTTTATGTTACTGCAATCAAATGCTATAGGAGACAGAATAGGGACTTATTAATTGAGTTAAAGTTGGTACCATTCACTTTGTATGAAGCACACAGTGTGTCAGCGAGCTGTAATGAGTACTGAGGTTATCTGAGATGTTGGGCTGCCTTTAGGAGCTTAGAGCCTAGTCTAGCAGGCGGTGTAGTCTGCAAAAGGTAAGAAACAGATGCATTCAGTGGTTAGAAATTGTGTAAAGTCCTCTGGAGGAAAGAAAGTTTGAGACAGTTGATCTGCCTTGAACAGAGGTTGTAGAAGGTCTTCCCGAACCACAGAAAAGTGTGAAGACTTGAGATTTTCTTGGTTGAGGTGGGGTGGTGTTGCTGGCAGAGAGAACGGTTTACCCAAAGGCTTTAGGGCTAATGGTACCTTGATAGGTTTGAAGAAGTGAGGAGTGTCCAATTATTATTAGGATAATAATGAAAAGGCTTTCATGGGAAAGTTGGAATTCTCTTTAAAGGCATAAACTTTTTATCTTTGAAGGTCCTCATCTCTTTTTGATTTAAAGAAGCAGATGTCTATACAAGGCCACACGGGGCTTCAAGGTTTTCACATGCCACTTCTACTAAACTCAAGGGGAGTGATCTTCAAATTTGATTCCTGACAGATTTAAAATGCCCCTAGCAAAAGAGAACCCCAGAGGAAGAACACGGTTAAAGCCTGGGAAAGTGGGATGCTTCAAGTTTAATCAGAATACCGGCTCCTCTGCCCGGAGCTGCGTATAGATCTGTCCTGCATTTGTAGTCAGTAAATAATGTTGACATGTGGTGTTTGCTTTCATTGTCGGCTAGAGCAAAATGTCATTTATTTTACTCTGCCAATTTGAAAACCGTGCTCTTTTATGAAAATACAAGTAGATGAGGTGTAGAGGTGGAGTTTTTGCTGTCTTTTCAACCAATTTGTGAATTTCATAGATCATCTAACCGGGTAAACTGTGACAGTTTTGCTTAGAATCAGACACTGGGCAAAATTTGTTCTGAGTTTTGCCTGTAAATCTCAATTTTCCTGTTCTGTTTCAGCTCTCCCCCCCCCAAAAAAAAACTGCCCAAAACTCACCTGTGTGGATTTCTTTTGAATACTGTGAGATATTTGGAAAATACCCCTAAACCTACAAAAGCAAAAAAAAAAATTTTTTTTAAGATTTTATTTATTTATTTGACAGAGAGAGAGATCACAAGTAGGCAGAGAAGCAGGCAGAGAGACAGGGAGAGGAGAAAGCAGGCTCCCCGCTGAGCAGGGAGACCGATGCGGGCCTCGATCCCAGGACCCTGAGATCATGACCTGAGCCGAAGGCAGAGGCTTTAACCCACTGAGCCACCCAGGCGCCCACAAAAGCAAAAATTTTTACTCATTCTCCACCAACAAGAACTAGGTGTTATTGGTACGTTCTTGTTTCTTTTTCTGTATGTGCATGTTCAAATTGATTTATGCAGAACCTCTGGTGTGCAATTTTATTATCGTGCTTTGTTTTTACCTCTCCCCCATCCCCCAGTCAATGTCCATTAATTGGGAGAAAAACCATGTGTCAGATCAAGGTATCCATTTCATCATTGGTAAGGCTGAATTGTACAGCACTTCTTGGATCTACAAGTGGACCATCTTTATACTTTTTTCTTGAGTCTAAGTCTGGGGACCTATCTCTATAGGTAGATGGGGCATGCAAGGTAGATCGAAAGCAGAAGACCACCCTGCAGGTGTAGGTTGCATACCAGTTAGAGAGAGAGAGAGAGAGAGAGAGAGGGCACTTGTTATAGACAAGCTATCCCTAGAAAACCTGTAAGATATTTCGCTCCACCTACTAGGTCCTCCTTTCAGTTGTTCCAAATTAGAAAGTCCATCTCCTTCCTCAGGAAAGAACTGGATGAGGGGATTAAGATGGAGAAATTATTACTACCCTTTTATAAGAGATGGAGTATGGAACCATTTCCTTCCAGGCCAGTTGAGGATACATATGAAAGTAAGCATTTCCACTTTGAATTTCCAAATCTTAATGTTATGTTGAATGACTGCCTAATAGTTCACTTATTTTTCTGTATTTTTTATGCCTTGTTATGGGGAATGGTGTTTTTGTTTTATTGAATATTTTTATTTGAGATCACACAGAAACCATTGCAAAGATGGGTGACTGAGAGTAATCAGGATAGTGTTCAAGGACATTGACATCTGATGTTGGTTCTTCTGCAGTTTATCTTGTGTGCCTGCTAGAGCCCACCTATAGCTTAGGATGCACACACAGCAAAGGGGAAGGTAGAACCCTTGAATCAGGTAATGGAGAAGCTGATGGGAAGGGTTATTTAACACAGGACATGTTCCTGAGGAAATACTTCCTAGTTAGTCATGACCCACGATCATTTGGAGTACCTTAACTATCCTTCCATCTTATGTTTCTTTGCAGATTTGTGCTTTATAGATAATCTTCTTCCAAATAGAAGGGTTTTATTTTCTGCTTAATTGAGTGTAAACAATTGATTACATGTTTGCTTCACAGACTCTGAGTGTTGTGGCATTTTTCTGCTGTTGGAGAATTGATCAGCAAGAGGACTGGACTTCTCTCTTTCTCTGTCTCTCTTTTTTTTTAAGTGAAGTTTTGATTAGGGATGAAGTCAAATAGTGCTCAGTGTTCATGGACGATCAAGCAAAGCAATGAAGCGTCTTATATGCTCTGCTAATAAGAGGAAAGACTCCAGTTCCAATTTTCTGATTGTCTTCCACTTAAACATTATCTGTAAATACTATTTTTAAAATATAAATAACCTTAGCATCTTATTTTTAAGTGCCATCATTAAATACTCATTTCAGCCTGGTAAAACAAATTCAGTCCTTCTGAAGAGGGAAAGGAAAGTCGAAAACAAATCTATGGGATGAGGCTCTGCTGTGATTGCTAACCCCCCCGGCAGTCATTTCTTCACCCTAACCAACAGCCATTAAACCAATTTTAACAAGACCTCTAGACACAGAGAAACTACACATGCTAAGAAAAAAGAGTCCAGCAAAACTTTGAAGATTTTCTCACTTAGAGATTTCTCAATGCACTAGTTACAGGCATGTCCCCGGTGTTGAATATAGTCAGACTTCTTAAGGCTAGGAAGAAATAAACGCACACATACCATAAGGGAAAACTTATTTACCAAATTAATGAAACTCTTGGAAGTTTGGATGTGAGTTGCTGTTTTAACCTTTCGTTTGCCGTGTGGTAGCTTTGGACAGTGATCACATTATATGGTTGGACTACTGTTGTGCAAATTCTAAACCATATATTACAAGCTTTAATCATGGGTGATGGCTTGCAGTAAGCTAAAAAAAGGTGGGGGGGGGGAAGCTGACAGTGAAATCATCCGTATTTATTTAGGGCCAAAAGAGGACCTCGGAGTATCTTCGCATACATTCCTTACTCTTAAACAAAAAATACAATACTTACCTAAATATTGCTGAAGTAACTTTCCTGGAAATGCAGAGATGTTAGAGGAACATCACTCAATCTAATTTGTCATAGAAACGATGTTATAGATTGACCCAGGGAGTTCTGGAGAATACCCAAATGGATTAAGGTGATATCAAATAAGGGACGTATGTTAAGAAAAAAAAAGAAAAAAAGAACAGAGCTTGAGATACAGATGATACTGAAATATGTGGTTTCGTGACTGAATTAAATTATTCATGTCTTTCTCTGCACCTTTAAGAGTTTTTTGAGTCTTATTTTTAACTCCGTATTTTTATATAATTTCAAACTTCAAAACAGTTGAAAGAATAGTGCAAAACTATGTCTTTAATCCAGATGCATCTATTTTTAAGTCATTTTTCTCTGTCTTTGTTTTATAAAGTTTAAAACGTTATGCCCCATAACTTATAAATAAATATTTCACTATATCCTGAGAAAAAGGTTATTTTCGTACATAACACAAGTAGATTGTCTGAATCAGGAAATTCCATGTTGGTGTGATATTGTCGTCTAAATCCATACTCCATATTCAGATTTCACCATTTGTCTTTATTATGTGCTTTATGGAAGTTTTCTCTTCAATCCGGGATCATGCACTGCACAGGCCATAATGTTCTTTTAGTGTCCTTTGATCTGGAACAGGTCCTCAGTATGTCTTTGCATTTTAGGAAATTGGCAACTTGAGGAGAAGAGGCTAGTTTTTTGCTTTGTTTTGTTTTGTTTTTTAATTTTAGGTTTCTCTGATGTTTCCTGATGGTTAGATTTAGATCATGCATTTTCAGCTGGAAAAATCATGGTGATGTGTTTTTCACAGTGCATCAAATTGGGAAGCATTGGATGTCAAGTGATGTATATATATATTTTTAAAGATTGCATTTATTTATTTGAGAGAGAGAGAGAGCATGAACAGGGATAGGGGCAGAGGGCGAAGAAGACTCCCTGCTGAGCACAGAGCCAGACACAGGGCTTGATCCCAGGACCCTGAAACCACGACCCAGGATGCTGAAGTCAGAGGCATAACTGACTGAGGCACCCAGGCGTCCCCTCAAGTGATGTTTTTTAAAACTTAAGATTAAATCTGGTATTCCCCAGATTTCTGAACTGTGAAGCTATTATAGTCTCAGGTTATTATTAATAAATGATTTGTTGAATGATACTAATTTTGCTCTTTTTTCAGAACTTTAACCACTAGTTTTAACATCCATTGAAGATTGTTGATGATACTGTGACAGTTGCCAAAAGGTGCTTTTCTAACTCTGTGATTCCTTTACAATGATTTCTTCACATTAGTTGGCATTCTACTGGAAGGAAATACTTTCTTTTCCCCCCCAGATTATTTGTTTATTCACTCGTTGATGTTTATCATGAGAACTCATCTGACATTGCTTTTATTCAGTGGCTAAAATACTTATTTTGGTGTTCAGATTGATTGTCCCAGATTTGGCTAGTGGGATCCCTTCAAGCTAATTCCTGTGTCATTTGAACATGTCCCTATTATGTCTAACTTGATTAGAAAAGTTAAATTTTAACACAACAGTGGAATATTTATATACCCCGCTGTGAGAAAATTTTAACCATTATAAGGTTGCTTTGTTCTATCAGTATTTTTACATTGCTCACACAAAAGGCTGTGGTTCTTATTTCTGGTGTATATATGATTGTTCGCTGGTTTAGACATTACGGTCTACTTAAAGTTAATTAATATCATCTTAAAATGGAATCTTGCAATAAATGGACGATTCTTACGGGGATGGCATCACGCTCTGCCCCAGAAATCAGTCATGCCCAGCTAAACTATTTCCATAATGAACTGCAGATGTGATTTCATGTGTATTTCCCTCTTGTTATTTTAATATTTGGCTTATTTCCCTTGTCACTTCGACGGCAGGCCCATATTCATAATCTGGATTTAATTAAAAACGGAGCCTTATAATACAGTGCCATACCTGCAAACAAAAATCCATGTCAGAGAGACTGAGGATCGGGAGGATTCTCTGTGAACCACATGGAGTCGATTTAGCAAGTGTTCTGCTGAGGGACGGCCAAATCATGAGATTTTGCACATAACTATTCTCATACTTATCGAAGAAAGATATTTTCAGTTTTTCCCACTTAAGCTTTTCTGCAGGGGATATGGAGACAGCTGTTGCATTCTTTTTAGTAGCAGAGTCTGATTCATTGTGCAGTCTGAAGATCAAACTGAAAATCAGACTCAATTGTTATCCTTAAGGTATTTATTGGATGGAAGATAATCCATAGCTTGATATTTAAGGTGAACTGGATTGTCAGATTTAACTACAGGAACAATTTAGCAAAGGATCTTGTCATTTCAAGTCTTGGATTCTCCTTCTCTCCTGTCTCAGTGCCTATGTTAGTCTTTTGTATTAACCAACCCCTGGATTTTCACACACAAGGTGATGGGTGTTGAAAGTATTGGTAGATATTTTAGTTTTTCTTTCTTCTTCTTCTCCTCTTCCTCTTCTTCTTCCTCTCCTTCTCCTGCCCCTCCTCCTTCTCCTTCCTCCTTCTCTTCCCCCTTCTTCTCCTTCTTTGCCTTTCATAGTCAGGTTTTGTCAATTTTCTTTTCAGGTCCTACTCAATAGCTCTATAATCTTCAAGCTAAGACATCTGGCAACTTGAGCAGCAATGAAATTACAGGCGTTCCTAGAAGGCAGTGTTACTACATTTCATCTCTCCTTGTTCTAAACATGCAGAGGGTTGAAATCAAGTCTCCTTCTCCAATTTTCAAGTTTGAGAAAGGGTATCTGGTATACAAATTGGCTTTTCACATCTAAACCTATTGGAGTCAGAGTTTTTGACAGAAGACTTTGCGTATGTCAGTATGAGAGAAAACAGGGTACGTCCCACAGTCCCCTGTTCCTTTTCACCAGTGTCAAAAGATTGCTCTTTGTCTTAGAATTAGGAATGTACTTTTACAAACCTCGACCAGTTTAAAATCATTACACTGGCTCTTGAAAATTCAGTGTTTTCATGGGTAGGAAGTGTTGGTTTCAGGTGTCTGTTTTATCTGTTTAAAAATATTTTTAATTTAATATCATCAGGACCCTGCTCATCCTCCATCCCACACCGCATTTGTGGTCAGCTGGTTCAGATCTACTCTCTGAGAGACCTGGTTTTTTTTTTTTTTGGTGAGTCAACCTGGTGTTCACCTAATAGTGGAGAACAGATACACGATTCAGAGAATAAAATTCTAGGTCATAAAGTGTTCTTATGTAGACATTTACCTTCTGGAAAGCACATGAAGTCACTGAGAGCAGTAGAGAGATCCAGAGGTTGGTTTTTACCGTAGAAAAGGTCTGTCCTCTCAGTTCTTAAAGGGATGGTTCTAGGACAGGTCAATGTGATTTGTTACACATCATGTACTTACTACAACTTACTTGACCCTTTAACTTATTATGGTCATTATCTCACTTTATAGACAATAGTTGATGTAAGATGTTCACCCCCACAAGTCTCAGTACTTTTAGAAGTTGGCACTTTTCAAAGAACAGTTGTGTGATTTCACTCAGTTGTTAACACAAACTGGTAATCCTTTTTCGGTGTGAATGGATTTAACTGATTTTTAAAATAATTTCATGGCTGTCCCTATGAAAGTAGTAAGAGCTTCGCTTCTACTCAGTGCCGACAATGTGCTAGGCATTGTGCTATTTTTAAAAATGATTTTCAGTCAGTATTCTCCAGAGTTTTGTGACGTCATGAGTATTATTGTTTATCTCCATTTTATGGATGAGAAAGCATATCTCAGCTTAAGGGATGCTCTCTAATCCATCCAGCTAAAGTTAAAGTAGTAGAAACTAGGTTTCCAATGCAGTGTGACTGTAACACTGAGGCAGGTACCTGGACTTCTCTAATGGGTTATCAATATCTACATGTTATCAGTTACTGAAATAATGAACCAGGCATACTTTGTTCAGTTTGAAACAAGATGGTCTTAAGGGTGTAGGCTGGCTGATGACGAAGGAGAAGGTATAGTACAGAGTAAGACTCAAACTTGATGTGCTCACAGCCTCCATTCCCGGTTTCTCACAGGTTCTAACAGGGATATAACAGGTGTGATTGCATTTGGACCGTTATCTTGATATCTGCAACTATGGATTGAAGTGCAGACAATGCTGCTGGGACCCATGTGCCATTGGGGAGGAAGTGCTCTGAGTGCAGGAAATGGAAGACCTTGTCAAAATTTTCAGAGGTAGCATATTTGGAGAGAGTGAGTCTGCAGGCTGTTGAGAGATGTTAGGGTAGACACGTTGAAGAATCAAGAACTGTAAGACATGAGGTTGTAACTTTCAGATTCCTTTACTAGTGAGGATAATAATAAATAATAATTAATAATTAAATAATAAATAATTAATAATACTATTGAGTACCAGGTCCTGTTGGATTGCATTGTATGTAATAACTCATTTAATCTTCGTGAGAACCCCACGAGGTAGATACTGTTTTATCTGTTACGAACATTCTGAGCAACTAAGACCCAAAGTGCTTCAGTTATATTGATTGTAGGTGGAAAAGCCAATCAATGTTTGGATCCTTGACCCCTGTAGTTCAGCTGCCTCTGTGGTTTGATGGGCCCCTAGAAAGATCCATTTTCAGATTGGATAATATTCCCTTAACAGAAAGGTTTTCCTTTATCTATTTAATTACCTGATTGTGTATTGGAGTCTTTAGGTGCAAACTTTTTCTTCTAAACCTTGAAGGAGCCACGTCTGTGAGTTCACCATTTTCTTTTTAGTACCCAGCATGGCCAAGCTCTCAATGTGTGCAATAAATATTTGTTGGCCGGACTTAGATTCCTGAGCTGAGGCTTCTGGCTTGTGTGACTAGGAGCTCAGGGAAACATTTTGTTCGTACAAACAACTCTTAACGCATATATGTGCCATACATTTCTTTGGCATCAGTCTTGTGAACTCCTGCTCAGATAATGGGAAAGTTGGGAAAAATGGTTCCTGCACAGTTAAGTCTTCCCTCATATGAGTATTTGTGGAGTGAGAGAAGTGACCGATGAAGATGCTAGCAGGTTATCCACAGAGAAAGCAACTGCCACCTAGTGGACAGAATAATGAGAAATGGCCAGCTCTTATCTCATGCCGCAGGGGAAGAGATCAGTTGAAGAGTAACCAAATTCAACCCCAGAAAGATGTGGAATCAGAAGTGGTTCACTCCACTGGCAGCTGAGAAATAAGAGATGGAGGTGAGAATGGGAAAGAGTCCATTAACAATAACAAAACATATTTCTTTTGGAAGCTCTAAGGGGAATCTCTCAGACAGCTGTATCTTACGTATTTTCATTTTCCTAATAGCTTTTAGAGGGAAGAGCAGTTATGAATCCTCCTTTACAGTTAAAAAACTGAAACTTGCCAAAGGCAACTACCTAGTTGAATGTCACCGAGATACTACGTGGCAAAACTGGGATTCCGGCCTCGACTTTGTGTCTCCTGAATTGAAGTTCTTAAAGTATAGTGATCACAAAAAAAAGTCTTTTTTAGGATGAAGCTGACTAAAGAGCACAAAGGGAATTAGATCTTCCTTTGCCCTTGGAGGGTTCAGTTCCCCTTAGGAGCTCTAAGTTAATTAAGTTTATTCTCACATGTTTTTATAGTATGTGAGTATTATCTTGTTCAGCCCAACACAAGGTCTTCTCTATGTCAGTGACCTTTGACCTCAGCATGGCTGATGTATTGGGCTGGATAATTCTGTGTTAAGGGGCCTGTCCTGTGTTTCCCAGGATGTTAGTGCCATCCCAACAGTGTAGTCCCCATTTGTGACAACCAGAATGTCTCCAGACTATATGATGAAGAGAGCAATAAGTTATAAGTGAGGAATTATTTCATCACAGGTTCTGAGACTTTGGTGTGTATAAAGTCACTTGATATTTTGTTCACAGTGGCTCTTTATTCCTTTCTTCCTTTCTTTCTTGTACTCTGTCTTAGTAGGTCTGGGTAGGAGCTGAGGAATCTGCAAAGCGATTGATGTGGTTAGTTCTTGGACCATCCTTTAGAGGAAGTGGTCACAGAGAGAGGATACTGACATCCTGTTCTACAAACCAGCCATGCTTCCTACTTAGCAACAGAGCATAGGACCTTTGTGGATATTTAAATGCTTTTCTCCCTGTCCTTTTAATCTTCCTTTGATCTGCTGGCCTATCTTGCCAGTGATTAAGTTTACAGTCCAGCTAATGATTTGCTCCAGGTTTTCCAGCTTGTAAAATCACATGCTGTGCATATAAATGTGTAGGATTTTGACCTTATAAACTGAGGAGCAATTATCCGAATATCTTAAGACAGGGGAGGCCACCTTTTGACTTTGAAAATATCACCAGCAAGGCATTTTATTTTAGGAAGTCAGGTTTTGTGTTCCCAAATACATGTTTATTGGGCTTCTTGGTAGCAATTTAAGGCAAAGTTTTATTATGAACGGGAGCTGAAACAATTGATAAAAATGAAGTTTGGGATTTAGTGATGTAATTTAGATTTTATGTGTTACTGATCTCTTGCTGCTGCAGATAAGCAAGAGTTGATTCTCTAGCTGAATTCTACTGGTATTCTGTATTTGGTGTGTTCTATCAAACTCAATTAGAAAGGTGATTCTTCACATAAAAAGTTGTCCTTTGCTTTTCAAAACACTATTTTGGAAAAACAAAACAAAATAGAATTAAAACCCCCCCACTATTTTAGGCTTGCCTTTGATACATTTGAAAGTGATACCATTTAACCTTTTAGGATCCCCACACTTAAGCAATGTATCTGTCCTGGTCAGCAGCTTACTTTTTTTTTTTTGTCCTGCTAATTTAAATTTTTCTTGAGATTTTAGATTCACATAGCAGTTATACAAAATAATATGAAGAGATCTCTTATGTACTTTGCCCAGTTTGCCCTCACAGTAACGTCTTACAAAACTATAGTCTGTTACAGGATATTAACATTGATACAATCCATTGATCTCATTCAGATATCCAGAGGTTAATGTATACTTTCTTGCATGTGTGTATTATGTTCTATACAATTCCATCAGCTGTGTGGATTCATGTATCCACCATCAGAGCCCAGAGAACTGAACAGGTCTGACACCAAAAAGATCTGTCAAGTTTCCCTTTTATGACATACTCACCTCTTTCTGACTTCCATCCCCAACTCCTGGAAACTCCTAATCTGCCCTCCGTTTCTAAAAAAAAATGACCACTTCAAAAATATTCCATAAATGGAATCTTATAGTATGTCATCTTTAGGGACTGGCTTTTTTCACTCAGTGTAAATTCAGGGGATTCATCTAAATTGTATGTGTCAATGGTTTGTCTCTTTTTACTGTAGAATAATACACCCAAGTACAGTATGTGCCAAAGTTTAACCTTTCAACCTGTTGAAGGGCCAATTTTGGTTTTGGCTATTACAAATAAAACTGCTGTGAACATTCACGTATAGCTTTTTGTGGAAACATAATCTTCATTTCCCTGGGATAAATGTCCAAGAGTATAATTGCTGGGTTGTGTGGTGGTTGCATGTGTAGTTTTATAAGAAACTGGCAAATGGTTTTCCAGAGAGATGCTATAGCATTTTCCGTTGCCACTGCATTGTATGAGTGATCTATTTTCATATGCTTATTTTCCATCTGTATAACTCTCTTCAGTACAGCATCTTTTCATGTCTGCTGGCCATTTTCTTTTCTAATTGGACTTCTTTTCTTTTGACTTCTGAATTTTGAGAGTACTTTATGTATGCTAAATACTAGTCCTTTGTTGGATTTTTTATTTGGAAATGTTTTTCCCACTCTGTAACTTGTCTTTTTATCCTTTTCATATGGGCTTTCACAGAGCAAAAGTTTTAGGTTTGGATTCGCTTCAATTTATCAGCTTTTTTTAATACAGATGATGCTTTTCGTTTCAAGTCCAAGAACTCTATGTTCAGCCCTGGATCCCAAGGATTTTCTTCTGGTTTTTGTTTGCTTGTTTGTTTGTTTTTTGTTTTGTTTTGTTTTGAAAAGTTTTAGTGTTTCACATTTTACATTTAAGCCCATGATCCATTTTGAGTTAAATTTTGTATGAGGTATGAGGTTTAGGTCAGTGTTCATTCCCCCCTGCCCCATTGGGTGTCTAGTTTTTCCAGCACCATCTGTTGGAAAGGCTACCCTGTCTTTATTCATTTTAAATCTTCATTAAAAAGAGTTGAGCAGATTTCCATGGGTCTGCTTCTGGGTTCTTCCTTCCATTCCATTGATTTATGTGTTTATCCCTCCATACTCTCTTGATTTTTGTGACTAGCATAGTAAGTCTTCATATCAAGCAGAGTGAATCTTCCACTTTATTCTTCTTTGCCAGGATTGTTTTAGTTATTGTAGGGCTTCTGGCTTTCCATATAAATTTTGTAATAAGGTATTTTATGTCTACAGAAAGTTTGCTGGGATTTTTATAGGAATTTCATTAACACTGTAGATCAGTTTGTGGAGCACTGACATTTTTACTGTATTGTGTCATAGAGCCCATGAACACCGTGTCTCTGTTTATTTAGGTCTTCTTTGATTTCTTTCAACGTCTTTGAAATTTTCAACATACGGGTCATGTACTTGTTTTGTTACTGTATACCTAAGTATTTTATTTTCTTTGGAGATATTTATAAATGGTATCATTTTCATNGTCTTCTTTGATTTCTTTCAACGTCTTTGAAATTTTCAACATACGGGTCATGTACTTGTTTTATTACTGTATACCTAAGTATTTTATTTTCTTTGGAGATAAAAATGGTATCATTTTCATTTTTTTTGTTAATTGTTATATATACAAACGTGATCTGTTTTTTTGTGCTCATTTCTTATTCTGTGACCTTGCTGAACTCACTTGTTAGTCCTAAGATCATTTCTTTTGTAGATTCCGTGGGATTATCTGTGTAGATAATTGTGACATTTGCAAAGACAGAAGTTTTATTTCTTTCTTATGTTTGTTTTCTGTATGCCTTTACTTCATTTTCATGCCTTATTTTAGTGGCAAGAACTTTTAGTACTATGTTAAACAAGAGTGATGAGAGCAAACATCTTGTTCTCAATCTTAGGGGAAATCCATTCAGTCCTCAATCATTAAGTATGATGTAGGTTTTTGGTAGTTGCTGTTTCTTTAAAAAAATTTTTTTTTAAGATTTTATTCNTCATGCCTTATTTTAGTGGCAAGAACTTTTAGTACTATGTTAAACAAGAGTGATGAGAGCAAACATCTTGTTCTCAATCTTAGGGGAAATCCATTCAGTCCTCAATCATTAAGTATGATGTAGGTTTTTGGTAGTTGCTGTTTCTTTAAAAAAAAATTTTTTTAAGATTTTATTCATTTATTTATTTATTTGAGAGGTGAGAGAGAGAAAGAACATGCACGTGCATGAGTGGGGAGGGAGGGTGTGAAGAGGGAGAAGACTCCCTGCTGAGCAGGGAGCCCAACAAGGATCTAGGTCCCAGGACCTTGGATCAGGACCTGAGCTAAAGGCAGAGGCTTCACATACTGAGCCANTAAAAAAAAATTTTTTTAAGATTTTATTCATTTATTTATTTATTTGAGAGGTGAGAGAGAGAAAGAACATGCACGTGCATGAGTGGGGAGGGAGGGTGTGAAGAGGGAGAAGAAGACTCCCTGCTGAGCAGGGAGCCCAACAAGGATCTGGGTCCCAGGACCTTGGATCAGGACCTGAGCTAAAGGCAGAGGCTTCAGTTACTGAGCCACCTACGTGCCCCAGTAGATACTGTTCTGTAGATGCTTTTTTCACATTGGGGTAATTCTTTTCTATTTTTAAGTTCCTGAGAATTTTGATCATGAATGAATATCAGATTTTGTCAAATGCTTTTTCCATAGCAATTGATATGGTCATATGATTTTCCTTAAATAGTTTGTTCCTATAGAGGATTTTATTCTTATGTCCTTGTTTTTAATCCTTCAGTTTCACACTTTATTTTCATGACATTGGGTTTATAGAAGGAGTCAGGACGCCTACATCTTTTTTTAGCGTTACACACGGGTGCAGTTGCTTCACTGTGTGTTCTCACCCCCATTTTGTTTCTCTGTCTTCCTCTTGTTTTGACTTTTATTTTTGTTTCTCTTGTTCTGTGTCTATAAATTGTACTTCAGATAGTCCAGGCCAGAAAAGTTGCATTAGGTACTGTTCATCATTTGAATCATCTGAGTCATAGCTTTTCTGATTTGGCATGCCACATTGCATTGTTATTTGCAGGTATTGTCACTCCTCAGTGTATTTTTTAAAGGATTCTCTTTTGAATTGGCCAAAGCTTATGGGGAAGGACTTCATATGGTTTTGTGCTGCAAAGTGATTAAATATAGGGTAATAGCCAAAAGAGGAACTTCTAAAAAATACTGAGAAAAATAGAATATGATTGTACTGATTCTGGGGTTAGATTAATCTAGCTTGAACCTGAGTTCTGGGAATTAGTAATAGTAGGTCTCTGGTTAACAGGTTCAACCGTTTGTAAGTTTTTTTAAAATCTGTGAAATATGAACCTCTCTCTCAGGTGGATAAAATGAAATAACAATACAAGTCAACCACTGCTTAGTCCCTGGGAACCTTGTAAGTTCTTCATCAGTGGTGGCTCGTTCTGGTCATGGTGTTGCTGGACATGGAATGCGTGGATAATTCTAGCAGGGAAGAAATATGAAAAGTAGAAGGTGGTTGTAGAATGAATGCTGAAATGGAATTGCTACTATTATCAGGTAAAAGGAACTGAAGGGGATTTTTTTTTTTTTCAGGAAAAAGGCCAAACTGCCCGAAACCGTTGCTTTTGAAAGTAAACATGATGAAAACCTGTGAATTGGAAGTGATATCTAATGGGTTGTTAAAGGCACCTTCCTGCAGAAGAGCTGCCATTTTCTGCTTTAGTGTGTTCTAGTCCTACCTGCGGGGAACTGTGGGGGTGGGGGTTGCTTCCAGAAGACCCACCAGTCTCAGGTTGCAAACTGGATGGCCCTGTGGACTTATCTGGGGAGTGGTGTTTCATGAACAGATTATCAGGACCTGTTTTGTGGATTCTGAGTCAATAGGTTTGGAGGAGGGGGCTGGAAATCTGTATGGATTCTTGGAGACAAGTTTCCAGGAAATTCTGAAATGGAGCTGAAAGGGGAATGAGATCCATGGGGATGGAGTCACCCCTTGGGGTGAACAGCTGTAGTAGCTTTTTAGGTTCTGCTGCCAATTTTGTGTGCAACCCCAGGTAAAGCAGTTAACCTTTTTGTACCTTCCTTGACTCAGCCTTTTGAAAGAGGAAGCATATGGGGCTCATGGTGGGCTCAGTCAGTAAAGCAAGTGACTCTTGATCTCAGGGTCATGAGGTTGAGCCCTGCTTTGGGCATAGAGCTTACTTTAAAAAAAAAAAAAGGGAAAGAGGAGGCATAAGAGATAAAAACTCTGACCCACTTTACATGGTTGTTGTGAAGAATGACTTAAAAAAAAAACCTGGAAAGCACTTAGCAAATAGGAATTGCTCTCTAAATGCTTTTTTAAAGAAATGTAATTTTCTCACGCAGTTTTAAACACAAACAGTCTTGTTGAGTGCATGGGCTCAAATTATAAGTATCAGATGACATGGTATCATGATGTTCAGAACCCAAAGATGGAGGCAATAAGGAAACAACACAAGGTTGTAATGTCTTCTTTTTATCTGTGTCATCATTTAAAAATAATGCTGATGCTAACCTCTAAAATCCACATTTGCTCATTTGGTTTGTTTTGTGTTTTTAATAGGCTACTCCCACCAATTTGAGATTTTAATTAGAAAAATAAATGACTTTTACCATTGCCGCTGTGTTGTTCATCCTCCCTCCACCAGTCTTTCCATAGAGGCTTGCTTCTCCTGTCACAGACACATCTGTGAATCTGTTAGACGTAAATTGACGTACACCTGCAGAGTTGGCAGTGACTCTGTTAGTCCCGTCCATTGATGCAAAGTGCGCTCTCCTGTCCCTCAGGCATCCCCGCAGGAGTTCCCGAATCTGCTCCCCTTCAAATCTGCCACCGCCCAGTGGCCAAACCACCCTTTCTCCAAGGCTGAGACAAAAGCAGGCCTGTCAGTGCAGAGGCACATTATGTAGGTTTGGGATTTATGGATTATAAACTCATTTTTCACCTAGGAAATCAGCGGCGGTGTTGTTGAGATGGGAACAAAAATCAGGTTCAAGGGGAAGAGTCCACACAAATTCTGAATGTGTTAGTTTAGGCCATTGTTACCATATTCATGTTTTGTAGTTTAAAAAAAAAAGATATAAGTGGTCATATAGAATAATTGGTCTGGCCAAGTACAGGTCCTGGAGCCGTTGGGGCCTTGGGCAAGGGATCTGGCCCCATATACCCTCTGTTATCTTATCTTTATTAATTTTTTTAAGATTTTATTTATTTGAGAGAGAGTGTATAGGCATGAGCAGGTGGGGAGGGTGGGTGCAGAGGAAGGGAGAGAACCTCAAGCCAAATCCATGTTGAGCGTGGAGCTTGAGGTGATGCTCGATCCCACAACCCTGAGATCCTGACCTGAGCTGAAATTATGAGTCAGCTGCTTAACTGACTGAGCCAACCCAGGTGCCCCTCTGTTACCTTACCTTGTGTCTGGGGATGCTAATAGCAATTATCTCACAGATGTGCTGTGAAGCTCAGTAGAAATCAACATACTCTTAGTCTGGGTCCTGTCCCATACAGTTGAGCTTTGTATCTGATGATAAAGGCAGTTCTGCCTTTAGAAATAGAAGGCAAATGAGGTGAATGAATGTGGATCTCAGTGGTTGGAGGAGTCTGCATGTAAACATTGTTAAACCCAGAAACCAATAAACGTATCTGTATGTATTCCTTACCTTTCATGGGATTTTCTCTTAAATTGTATTTTGTGACCATTCCAGTGAACGTTTGTAGTTCTTGGTACCTAAAACCACACAGAATGATTATAATATGTGGTTATTTACAATGTGTTCTTATAAGGCTTTGGAAAAGAAAGTTGAATTGGACTGCCGCCTCCATTTAAAATTTTTGTTTTGCGAAATGTTATTGGATGTCTATATTGACTGCAGATGACAGGAGAGTGTTGTCTTAATCAGTGGGTGTCTGTATTGACTGCTGATGATAGGTTAGTCTTGTCAGTTGCTCACTCTGGGTGACACACATTGAGATCAGGTAGAGTTGGAAATGAGATAAGAAAAACTTTGAACATAGTACTTGGGCTCCCTTGGATGTTGTAACTCAGAAGGTAAATCTGCATGATATCTGCACAATTTATATGCTCCCCAGTTTCAGCTGGAAGTCCTTCAACCCAGAGAGATGTGTTCTATTGCACTGTCCATTGAGACTAAAATAAGTGTTAATAGCATCCCAGAATCTTCAGCCCAGGAATCTTAAGAGTCTTTTCACACAGTGTCTGAGATCAGTCAATTTTCCAGTTTCTCTCCTAGGGTGACCACCTGCTCCTGGGGTCAGAGCCATCCCATTTTAGACAAATTGAGGATTTAATTTAATTTTATTTTTTAAAGAGAGGGAGAGGGAAAGAGAATCTTAAAGAGGCTCCACAGCCTGACATGGGGCTGGCTCAATCTCCCAACCCTGAGATAATGACCTGCACCAAAATCAAGAGTCAGATGCTTAACTGACTGAGCCACCCAGGCGCCTCAAGGATTCACTCTTTGTAGCTTGCCTTTTTCTCTCATTTTTTTTAACATTGATACCATTGCCAGATACTTGCACTATTAAAGAGCAAAAGGAATCTGTTTAACAAAATAGGCATATTAAAATACTATTACCTCATAATTACGATTGCCCATTTTTATGCCCCCCCTTTCTCAATGAAGATTTATATCTTGTAAGGAAACATGGCAATAAAGAACAGATTGATTGAGAAGGTATTTTCCTACCAGTTTGGTATGGAGAGATTGAAAATGTTAAGTCTCCACAGATTGATGGATTATCACCTAGTGTGGGTTAACCCTATCTTACCTACCCTGTGGTATACCCTGTGTTGACCAGTTAGCTTGCTTTGTAAGGCTGCACAGAGAGAGAGCCTTTGTCTTCTCTGTCTCCCACATGGATTGAGATTGAAGAGAGATGGCTTGGCTGTCAGAGTGGCCTTAGAGAGTCTTTCTGCCGGTTTGTGGGGAAAGGATTTGTGGGGAAAGGGTTAGGTAGGAGAACATCCAGAGAGTGTGGTGTGGATGTTAGGACTGCGGAGCTCAGTGGGGTCAGGCATAGGAGTGTGCTTAGACACAGGTGCATCTAGCCCCAAGAGGACAAACTTAACTTCATGGAGCCCTAGTCTCCATCACCTGTGTCTTGAGATGACTAATACTTTTATTTCATCAAGCAGATGATTAATGACACTTCTGGCTCACCATTGTATATGAAACTTACTATTCTTTCATGTACAACTAAGGAATAAATCTTATTACTAACTTAACTGTGACATATTGCTCGGGCTGCCATCAATTCTAGGATCTCTCCAGATTTCAGAGAGATGAAGATGTGAATTGTAAAATATGGAAGCAATCCAGCATACGTGTGTGAGAACCATAGCAGTCAATACCTGTGATACGGGAATGGTGTCCAAACCCATAGTGAGTGCTCAGTAATCATCAACTCTCTTCCCTGACTCCTCTGTCCCAGTGCTGCTTTCTTCCTAATCAATTGGCCAATCTCTTCTGATTGCGCCTAATCCATATCTGCCCTTGTTTTTTGTGTCTGGGACATATCCGTGAACAAGGAGACGTAAACCCTGGTGCTGGGAGAGCTTGTACTCTACCTTGTAGACATAATGCGGGACTGCTGCCTCAGGAACCTGCAGCGTGGCCCCTCAGCGCTCAGCTCTCTTTCCCACCAGCGAGACCCGCTTTTCTTGGCCATGTCGTTGGGTTGACTGGCTCAGTAGCACATACACATACAAGATCTGCCAGACTCCTTACCGTGTCATTACCCTCCAGCATTTGCTGTGTGCCTTGCATGCTGGCTACATGTGGCTTGGAAGTTACCACTTTCCTGATGCCTCTCCTAGTGCTTCCATCTGAACAGAATTTATCTTCTTAGACCTTTCCCCCCAGTGTTCCTTGGCGTTCGCTTCCACTGTGCTCTTTTGCCAAGGCAGGCTGGTAGCCATGGGGATGGAGGCTCCTGAAGGAAGCCCAGCGAACAAGAACTGCAGGCCACAGACACATGCTTGTATGAATGCGTGTCGGCACATCACACTCAATTCCTCACGTGGACATTCTCTGTTTCAAACACAGTAAGCCCAGGGCCTTGGAGCTGGGTCCCCCGAGCAGTCATGCACTTACTCGATTATTTGCATATTTTTTGCTAACAGGAAGTGTGTCATGAGAATCTGAAGGCTCTCCCCACCTCTTTCCTTGGTATATGTATCTGTTCTATCTTCTCACATTTCTGGACCGACTTAATCTTGTCAGCCAGAAAGATGGATGTCAGTCGGGTATTGGCAGGAGGAGACGCTTCTGTAAATAGTCTTTTTCACATCTGGGTGCTCGGTTTCTCCCACTGGGGCTGAGAGAATCTGATGATCTCTGGGTATTTTTTCCCCCCCTACTCAGGACAGATTCCGCCTGCGCTGCTCTGTGCCTCCGCTCTGGCAGAACCTCACTCTGTTCTCCCTCGTTCCAACACCCAAGTGCAGCTGTGGGGCCCTTCGTCCGCCTCAGACTTGCTGGTACCCACCACTTGAAGCAGAGCCCTGCTGTGATGCTAAGTCTCCATCCAGAAGGAGCTGGGTTTTTTCCCCTCCCCTCGGGACTCAAGAGACTGTGAAAGTCTCATGAAAAGGAAGAATTTGGTGCCAAGAGAAAGAAGTGCAAACACCCTCTGTTTTTCTGTCTCTAAAGCAGGGCCAGTGGTTTCTGCTGCTGTTTTTTTTTTCTTTTTTTTTTTTTCCTTTTTCTTTTTTTTTTTTTAATGTCATTTGACTAACCATCTCCCTACGGGCCTGAGCAAATGTGGGCAGCGCTGACACAGCCTCCCAGGATCCTTTGAGAGTTCCCGTGATACGGTATTTTACTTACCGACTACCTCCTTTACAGGATGGAAAACTTTTCCTCTCAGATGCCCGCAAGCCGCGGGCTCCTATCTACCTAGTTTTGTGGTCAGCTTTCTAACTCTTACATAATCCCCAAGTATACAGCCGGGTTTTTCCCTACATGAGAGTGTTACTCAGATTTTAATGTAGTCTTTTTCAAAAGCCATCCCCTAGGTGGCTTAAAAAAGGTGTAAATCCAGGCTGTAAAAGCCATGAGAGGCATCTCTCTATGAGCACGGTTGGCATTTAAATATGTGTATTGGCATTTCACACATATATTTCTTTTTTTCAGCTGACACAAATCAGCCAAGTATACTGGGTTTTCAACCCCGGAAAGTAAATTGTTAAATATAACCGAAGTATAAAGTGATCTTTGATTTTAATCAGAAAGACTTTCTTTTTGATGCTCAAGAGCAAAGTTGAAAATGGATAGAAAATTGCACATTTGGCTCCTGCTGTCTGCCTTTTCCAGCACTTTGATGAAGGAAGGGCTTTTATCCACACATTGAAGACCTCAAAGGAACTGCTTTTTTAAGGAACAGGCTCCTCCCTGCTCAAACGATTGCCATACTGTCGATAACTGAAAACCAGATGTAATAATTAGAAGGTTGTTCTGATCGTCTGGAGGGGCAGACCCAAGCAGCTGATATTACGCTCACATACATGCTAGTGATTCCCATGAGAGCTAGGCAGGGCACCCAAGCTTCCGTGGGGGTAAACTGAGGTTTTGAGAGGTACCGAAGGCCGGGTTGTGAGCCGAAGGTTGAAGGCCTAGAGCCAGGATGTGGTGAACTCAGGACTCCAAGCTTCATTTTCCCTCCTTGCAGTGGTCTAGCCACGCACTTTCCAGGAGTCGCATTAGAATCTGTGAACACCATGTGTAGTGGCTGGTTAAGTCCTTGAGGATCACTTCCCTTACCGTTTTTTGACATTTTTCGTCAATCCTCGGGATTCTTTCTTTAAAAAAATTTTTTTTCTTTATTTGAGAGAGAGAGAGATCGGGCATAAGCAGGGGAAGCAGCCGGCAGAGGGAGAGAGAGAAGCAGGCTCCCCACTGAGCAGGGAGCCTGACATGGGGCTCGATCCCAGGACCCTGGGATCATGACCCGAACTGAAGGCAGCTGCTTAACCAACTAAACCATCAATCCTCAGGATTCTTTGCTCTCCAAACTTCATTTTCTGGATTGAACTTTCATATTCTCAGGTATAGCTGTTCTTTTAACAGCTGCTTGGCGTAGTTTACTAGTTCATCCATTTCTTTGTTGAACACGAATCCCTAGGCCTGGAAAGTCTCTTAAATGCATCTCTGAGAACATTTCACATTTTGGGGCTTGCATCTGAATGAAAGACCCACACGTTCAAGACAGAGCTTCTGAAAGCAATCAAGCCCATTCAGACGCTTGTCCAACTTCCTGGGATATTCCCTCTTGCTCTGGTGGAGCAAACAGAGGTAATAACTAGAAAACTTTCAACTGAGTCGATACAAGTTAAAATAAGAGCCCAGGTCTTTCTTCACTCTTCCTCTCTGTCCATTTGATTTTCCAAATATTTCTCCTCTGGAAAACATGGAGCGTATTTAATATTGTAACACTCATGTCACATTCGTCATGTCTTTAGGAGGAAGGTCCTTTGTATTTCGGCAAAAATGGACTCTTCAGAAAGAATCGTGTAAATATTAATTGTTTCATCAGCGTGTTTCATTTTAGAGAGCTGTGAACGTATTTAGCCTTATTTTTTATGCTTTCATTTAATTCCACAAGTGCATGTGTCCTCGTTAAAGTTGCAGGGATTCTTTTCTGCCATGCAGAAAGTGAAAGCCTATTTGAGGAAAACATTTCAAGACCTGAGATTTAAAAACGATGGTTTTGTATTCCTGTTGTAGAAAGCTTACATATTTGAATTAGGTTTTTAAAGTTCTGACTGCCATTGCTCCTGGCTAAAACATTAAGAAAAGCGTTCAGCTTTGTCTTTGGCAAAGAGCTCTATTTTTTTCTTCCTTAATAGAAAACAGAAATTACTTGAACCAATAAATGAAATTATTGTGCTTGTGATTTGGACAACTTAAACACATCAAGTTTGAAATTACAGAACGTTTGCTTGAGCCGTTGTTTTTTGGGACTAACATTGCCACCGATGCTAGGGCCCTGCCTCCCTCTTGATTTCCCTCTCTTCTTTTGCACATTAATGGTGTCTCCTAATAAATATTCATTATAGAGTATGCCTGGTTTGCACTGTTACTGCAGAAAGCTTAAGGGTGACTCTCAAACCTAAGACGACTTTAAAACTCAGTGTTTGGAAAGCCTTCAGTCCGGGTCTCCAGGCACTTCATCTCTCACCGAGCTCGTGGAAGACACCGCCAGTGGATCGGTCTTCCTCGCAGAGCCCAGATAGGCCCCCCTGGGTCTTTTTAGCACAGCTTTGCAAGTTGCCTCCATCAGTCATGTCAACATGAAATCTGTATGTCATCTTTGAATGAGAGTATCTATACTGAAGGTCTTTTTATGGGCAAACCCCAGTGCTGAAGGGAGGTGCAGAAAAATTCTTTATTCTAGGAGTTTATATTTCTGGTTGGGACGGTTACTCGAACACCGCAGTGTCCTGGAACTGTAGCACCATAGCAGAGGATCAGCAAAGTGCACATCGAAACTCCTGTAATTAAGAGAATACGAATGGTCATGGTCTACCTGGGAAAATCCTGAGTTATTCTGGTTTTATCTGAAGTCAGACTGTCAATGGAACTTCTTTCTCAGTTGCGGTAAAGCTGAAGGTCTTGTTTCCTTTTTAAGTCTTGAAAAGAGACCCAGGTACAGTTTTGACCCAACTTTTTGAAATCAGCGTTGGGAGGGCTGCCTTGGGCTCCCGTGACACACGTAAACTTTGGAGGACATGGTTAGAGTTTTGAGTAATTTAGGATCCACAGTTCAATCCTGTATAATTTAGTGACTCAGCACAGTAATAAACCCTGGAACCTTCTGCTTCTGTTTCTTCTCTGCAGGAATTAAGGGCAGATAGGAAGAATGCAAACATGAATTAATTTGATTTTATGTGCTTAAGCAGACATAATGAGAATCTGTTGGTGTGGCAGAAGTTACCCCCAATCTACATAAAAATGAATAATACTGACATTAAGAGAAAGAGCATTAATAATGTTGCTCTCAGTGCAGACTTAAATCTTTTCAGGGGCCTCTGCTTACACATAAGGGTCTCAGGTCTTTGAATTTGTTGGACATTACGGGGAAGCCAGTGTGGGTCTGAAACATTGCCCTGCCTGTCCTAAGTGCAGTTTCCCGGTGTTCCTTTCATTGACTTGCTCTTTCACTAAATAACGCCACCTTTTCTCAGAAAGACTAAAAAGACTTGTGTGTTTGCTAAGAGTAGGAATGAAATGGGTTTTCCCACCCCTTTTGATAACCAGGTACTTTTAAATAGCAACGCTCTTCTTGGCTTGGTTTCTTGGCCAATTTCTTGATAATTTTTTGAGCGCGTGGGAGTCCACAATCTCTTCAGTAGAAAATTCAGAGATCCGTAACCCAGGATTCTAGATTTCCTGTTATCAGAGGTCAAGCAAATGATACAACCTACATTAAGTACTTCTTGAAAGGTAGAGATGCTAGTCTCTTAGGCTAAGTGTGCCCTTTCCAGCCCGCTAATATGAATCTCTGTTAATTCAGGTTTTTAGATCTTTAGGACTGTGCAGTTTAAAAGGAAGGTAATACAATCGTTAACAACAACGACAAACAACAACAGATAGTAACACAACTAGAATTGATAAGACGCTTTAGAAAAATGCAGTTGCTAATATTGTCATATTTGTATATGATAAAATATCAAGCGAGGCTTTGATCACTGATAACGATTACAGTTTGTTTCAAAATCATTTAGAAGTTTTATTTTTGGAAATTTGGGCATAAGACTCAGAAGGTGTCATCTACTTTATGGCATGTTATCATCCTTGGTTTGTGAAGAGGCCCCTGATGCTTGTTTTATCTTCATTATTTTCCTCCTTCAGTCTGATTCCATTCCCCCCCCATAAAGATTCTCACTAGTAGTGATTTTAAATCTTTTGGTGCTATAGAACTCATTCTATTATTGTAGTTTTAATCAACACCATCTTTGAAAGTCTATCCACATTTTTTTTAAATATACATCTTGTTCATTAGTTTTGATTTCTGGGTAGTATTCCATGAATCCATCCATCCAGTTCTACTTACCTATTCCCACAGGGAAGGGGACGTCTTGGTTGTCTGTAACCTGTTGCTTTCATAACAGTTGCTTTGTGGATCTTGATATATAAAGCTGTGTGCGTGTGTGTGCGTGTATGCACAGATGATTCTATGTATGCATATATGTTTGTGTATTTATGTGTGTGTCCCTCCATCCCTCCATCCCTCCATCCAAAATGGGTTTCTTGAAGTTTACAAATATAGTGAATTTCGTAATTACTGAATTTCACCTAAGTTTGTTCCATCACCTCCTAGAATGACTATTCCATTTTACATCACCACGTTTCTGTGTGGGGTTCACATGATGTTACCTATAATTCGCATTGCCTGATACTCCAATCTTTGCCAATCCAGTGGGTATAAAATGGTGACAAACTCTTTTAATTTTGCCTTTTGTTTCTCACTACTTAAGTTGAGCAGCATTTTATATATCTAACCGTTAGATTTTCCCCTTCTGGGAATTGCGTATTTGAATCGGTTTCTGGTTTTTTTGTTTTTGTTTTTGTTTTGTTTTGCTTTGTTTTAATTTTTATTTTTTATTTAATTTTCTTTTTTTAATTTTCTTTTTAAGATTTTATTTGAGAGAGAGAGTGAGAGAGTATGAGCAGGGTGAGGGGTTCAGGGAGAAGCAGACTCCCTGATTAGCAGGGAACCCCAGCATGGGACTGGATCCTGGGACTCTGAGATCACGACCCCAGCCCAAGGCAGATGTTTAACCGACTGAGCCACCCAGGTGCCCCCAGTTTCTCTTTTGGAAATTACATTTCCCTTTCTTTTCTTGTGGTGGTTCCTGTGTTTTCTGAGCTATGTTGGAGAAATTTTCATGAAGTCATTCTGCCATACTTGGAGCAGACCCCGTGACTATGAAATGCCACATGAGGTTACTCCTTGCAGTTCCTTTCACCTTTTAACAACCTCCAGACTTGCTTGTCCCTTTGTAGTTGTTCCCCACCTGATGTTTGCCCCTGAGCTCCTGCCTCCTTGCAATGCAATCCAGCAACCTAGAGCAAATGCTTTCTGGTCATTGCTTTGTTTCAGACCTTCAGTGGCTTGCCTTGGCTTTGAGGATCAAGGTCTGAATCTGCTGGGTCTCCAGGCCCGCCTTTGATTTCATCCTTGACTCTGGGCCTCCCTTGTGCTCTGTGTTGCAGCCACAGGCGACTTCTTCCTCACCTTTCCAGGGTCTTTTCTGCCTCAGCCCAGGCTGTTCCCTTCTGCTCCTGTGACTGCCCTCCCTCTACCTGGAGCTTTCTATGACATCTTGAGGACAGCCTCCCTGATCTTCACATTAGGTTAAGGTCTCTTTATGGCTTGTATGGCCACCTGTACTTCCTTCCTTGAAACTCTTGCTCTACTTACAGTATTTAATAATTCTTTTGTTTTAAAAGCAAAAGGGTGGGGGCGGAAGCATTTCTCTTGGGAACTTCATGAGGTCAGTACTTACATCTCTATTTTTCTTTACTGTATCTCGAGCATCTAGCTTTGCACTGGAGATAGAGAAGCAGCATTAGTATTTGTGGACAGAGGGTAAAAGTGTATGTACATTAAATGCTAGTTCTGTCCCTTTGGTTTTACATCTCATTTTTGCTAAACATTTAGACTGATTAGTCTGTCTGGACCTACCTTTGATTCTGCCTTTTACATTTAGTGCATAAATGTATTTAATTGCATTTTTCTTGGTGATTGAATAGATATATTTAAATACATTTCTCTCTGTTGACATTGTCTACAGGTTTTTTTTTTTTAATTTTTTTTTTTAAAGATTCTATCCATTTATTTGACAGAGAGAGAGAGATATTACAAGTAAGCAGAGGCAGGCAGAGAGAGAGGAGGAAGCAGGCTCCCTGCTGATCAGAGAGCCGGATGCGGGCCTGGATCCCAGGAGTCTGAGATCATGACCTGAGCCGAAGGTAGAGAGGCTTAACCCACTGAGCCACCCAGGCGCCCTACAGATTTATTTTTAATAGGGTTGTGTGTGCATGTTATTAGCTTAAATATCATTATATACTGAGCTGCTGTGTCATGGTTTGTATAATTGTTCCCTTATTTTGAAGCATTAGGTTGTTTTCAATTTCATTACTTTATAATGAAATATAACATTTCTTGGTATAAATTAATTTCTCTTTTTCCTCGAGTTATGTCTTTGGAATTACTGGTTTTGAGCAGCTCTTATTAGAGGCTGCTAGATTGTTTAGAAAGATTGAAGTTGGTTTCATTGCTAGGCAGAGTGTACCTGTTTATCTAGAGCTCCACCAAAATTGAGTTTTATAATTTCATTGTATTTTAATAGCTCTGAAGTGTAACTTTAAAGTTGTTTCAATTTGCGTTTCTTTCTCTGCCATTAAATCTGTGCATTTTTCACCGCCATGATTTATGCCTTCAATTTCCTCTGCTTAAATGGTCAGAGTGCATCTTTTGATGTCCTCTTAATGTGGTCACATCTTTTCTTTTTGTGAGTGGCATAAGGAGCAAGTAGCTAGGATCTTACCTTCCTGCTTACTATTTTTGGGACTAGTTTTTGTACCTTACAGAGGTTGCTTCTAAGAATATTCTTTAATACTCTAAGAAAGTATGCAACAAAAGAGAGTCAGCATTAGAATTACCCCTTCTTTATAAGTAATTCCCATTTAAATGTTGTTTTGGCCTCTGAGCGTTGCTAAAACCAAGCCAAAGCAGTAACACTTCTGTTTGTGTGGGTGAGAAATACTCCACCAAAAAGACAGGCGTGCATGGCATGGAGAGTGTGTTTTCTTGATTCCCTTTTAAATTTAAAGTTATTTATGGATTTATATTCCATGATGTCCCAGCATCATTTGGAATTAGGCTTTGCTTATTGAACTCAAACTGCAAAACTTTACTTAAGCATGACTCAATTACCCTTTAATGTACCAAAAAAAAGGGGGGGGGCAAAGAAAAAAATCCATCAGAATTTGTCATTATGATTGATTCTTGTGCACAGAAGACTGGCAGTCTTTTCCAAAACTTTCATGACTTTTTTTTTTTGATCCTTTGCCTTTTTGTTTGATATACTTGAATAATCTGCATAGTTTTGATATTTAATTCCCCTTATTCTTGTCAATTGGGAGCTCAGATTGGGAGGCTGGTATTTCTTTATTCTCTGTGCAGTTAGGGGTTTCTTCTAAAGCATTTAAATTATGCAGAGTTTAGAATTATTTCAAGAGTGGTTTGATAAGGGTAGTTTGGTTTATGGGGAGGAAAAGGACTGCATGGATTCAAAGCAAGTCCTAGCTTGATGTTTAGATGTTATTTTTTTCTCACTATGTAAAAATACTTCTTTTTGTTCCAATTTCTTTTCTCTTCACTGTTTTTTGTTTTTTCATGCTAAAAATAGCATGAATTTTTTCATGGGAAGGGCTGCAGTGGACAGCTGAGCAGGATGTTCACTGTGCCAGAGCACCAGCCAAGGGCACAGGGTGGCTGCATTCCAGAGCTAGGGGTACCTTTTCCCAAATCGCAGACACTCTCTATGAGCTGGTAGCCATCTCTGCTGGTACATTTGCATTTTTCACCATGATGGATGTGTGAGCTTAGTAGTTAGTTGCTAAGCGTTTTCTAGGTTTTGTATTTCTATGTGGGTTTCTTTTCCTTTGTTTCTTTATAATCTTGCTTTTTTGATCTTCATGAAGGGCTATCCAGTGTTGTGGGCTCCCCCCCCCCCCATTTATAGCATGTTCCTCAATAAATCAGCACCCTTGGCTGGATCAGCATTACTCTGTCCATTTAAGTTCAAATGAGTGTACACCATTATGTTACTAACCTGAGGGAATACTCCCTGGTTTTTAGTTCTTTCTAGTGCTTTCTTCTCACCGGTGGGAATGTCTAGTTTTTCAAAGCCCTGTAAACTGAGAAGCATGGTCTTAGAGAAGGGCTCAGCTCTCAGAGGTTAGTAGAAGTTTACTAAAGAGTTTTCTTTTGTGCCTGTGCTAAAACAGAAGAAGAACTTCCCCTTTTTTTCAGCCTAAATTGAATTTGTTTCACAGTGCAATCACAAAGGATCTGGTTTGTTTCCCATCTGAATGGAAACCTTGGGTCATGGAGTTCTTTTCTTTTCCTTTGGAGCTGCCTTCCAGCATCTATCTTGAGTGGGAAAGGCTTTTGGGCAGATGTTCCCATAATTGACTCAGGATCACAAATCAGATGAAGGTCTTGATAAAGATTCCATTGGCCTCTGGCCTTTTGAATTCTTTGACCCACTTTTCCTGTGTTGGAAAGGATTCATGTCACTTGACATACTATTTCTTCCTTGTGATTCCATGTTGGTGTAAGACACAACGTTCACCGATGTTCTTGGAGGTGAGTCTTCCTCTTTAAGATCCAGTTGAAATCAGTGCCCTCTTGAGAACTTTGGATTTCTGCTCTCTGCTCATTTTTAGAGAAATGTGCTGGGGACTCTCGGCCATATTTGGCAATTCCTCGCCATCTGGTCGTCATCCCGGCTGTGAAGACGGCAGTGTAGGAGGGGGGTATTTACCCCTCCCCCTTGTTTTCCCGTTCCACGTTTAAGCATCTGAGGGTATTGTTCCTAAGTAAGTCCAGACGGTCTTTGTCTTTTTGGACGAAGGTGGTATTCTGAAATGACATTAGTATTTCCTTTTTTAAAGTGAAATCTCTGCTTGTTTCATTAGCTGAATCTGCTTCCTAACTTATTACCAAGGAAATAAAAGATCGATTCTACAGAACAGGCCTGATTTCCTGGGTATACACATTATAGAAAAAGAACTGGCAGGATATACATAAACCTAAGACATCATTCTGTCCACTCAGAGGAGGACGAGGACATGGGTCGGGAGGAAGGTAAGGGGTGCATTTTGCTTCACCAAACACGATTGCATTGTTTGACTCTTTGACAACGAGAAGCTGTTACTTAAAAAATAATTTAAGTGGACACAATTTTAAAAATTATTCGGTGCTTTCTGAATCTTTCAGGACATCTCTCCTTTCCTCTTGGCTTGAGTATGGCAGTGGTGGGGGAGTTGAGCTAAAATCCTGATGAACGTGGAAGTATTCGTGGTTCTTTACCGTTTTTAGTAAGAGACGGCTTCCAGTTGGAGGAAGGCGTTGTTCTGTAAATAGAGTTGCGGAATCTATCTTACTTGTCATCATCTTATTATTCTTTGGCCTCTCGCTAGACATCACCATAAAGTTTGTGGATCCTTCCTCAGAAGTTATCTGTTGAGCCTTTGTTGAATAAGGCCGTAGAAGAACTTTTTTTTGTTGTTTCTTAGAAGTTCAGGTAGTGTTTTTTATTTGTTTTTTCCAGATAGTCTAAATGGAAATTAATTTTTTCAGCAGAAGTGCTCCATTGTAAGGGGTATTATTGGAGTTTACAAAGCACCACGTTATCATTTGATTTAATGTCAAATACCTGAACCTGCATCATAGAGGGAAGTCTAAATAGTGACACCGAATTTAAGACAGCTCAGGTTGCATTTAGAACTCCTGGCTGAGCAGAATGAACAATTCCAGCCATATCTGGAATTAATATGTCCGGGTCTGTGTGACTTAGCACATAGGAGGGTGGAGTCCCCAAGTAAACAGTTCAACTCTTATTAATTCTTATGAATAGGAAATATACTCAGCACCATTAAGTTAGACATGAATATTATGACCCTTTAGCCCTGCAGCCTAAATGGAGTCCAATGTATTTGACATGGGACATGGGAGAAATTTTAATTTACCCTTTAGTCAGGAAGCTGAGGGAACATTCTCCTCTTGAGCCATTAAAAGTTGGCTCTGTATTTTTCTTTGTTGGCATTTGTAAATTGAGATTTTCACAGCATTCTAGACTTATTTTTGGCTGTTTCTATAAAGCCATAATATTTATTGAAAATATAGTTCAATTCAGAAATAGGGCACTATTAAAATTATTTCAGTAACAAGATTATCATAGTCATAAATTAATTTTGAAAATCCTAATTTTAGTGCTAGATGGCACCCAAGAGACCATCTGTCTGACCTCCTGTGTTTTTTATAAAGGATTTCTAGAGGTGAAGCCATGGCAGAACAAATCTCACTTTCAAATAGGGCACTTTTTTTATGTCTAATGTGAGACAGTGACAATTTAGGTGAAAGATGGGGCTCCATAGATGCTTGTGTACTTATTTCTTCTTAAATCTGTTCTGGAAAAAAAAACTAATAAGTACCCATTATTTTTATTTTTGATCATTGTGTATTTTTAATTAACTTGTATTGGGCTCCATACATGTTCAAAACTTCTATGTATATTTAATCCTCATACCAGTCTTGTGACATTTAGGTTACTGTTATCATGCCCATTTTTAAAATGAAGAAATTAGGGTATAAGAACATTACATGACCTGCCTTGGGGTCATTTAACAGGTGGCATGTGGCAAATCCATTTCCACTCCAGATCTCAAGCTTTTAATCATGTTTATAAAACTTCAGCCAGTGCCTTTGTAAGTTTAAACATTACAACATTCTGAAAATGTCAAAATAATGGGACCACAGCAATGGTGAATGATGCCCATTCTTGTGGATAATTTTTTCTTGTGTTCCGAGCCCTTCTCTGATTACGCCTTTGACCTATCTACATCCCGGACGCTGGAGCTAGAATCCTACAGAATCAGCTGTATTGGCTGATGGCAGATGCATTTTGGGTCAAGGTGGCAGCCAATGCTTTTTGTGTCCCCCGCAGCTGTTGAGACAATATGAGTCTGTGCGGTGGAGGTCTGCCAAGTTAGACTCGCAGCTCCTCATTATGCTTCAGGAACTCACACTTTCCACAAACCTCCTGCCCTGCAGCGGCTCACATCAGTGCATTGCTATGTCAGGCTGAATAATTCGCAGCATTTAGCACTTAAATTGGCTCATTGCAGACAATCCAATTAGAATAAAGTCTATTATCGTTTTGGTACCTTGGAATGAAATGGAGTGTTTAAGCGATGAACATGCCACGTTGCTGGCAGTTGCTCCGTGTCTAACTCATCGTCTTGCAGGTCCTTAGCGTCTTGCTGAAATGACGCCCTGCCTTGGTGTGAGCCATGGATGAAGTTCGGGAGCACACCTCTCTCATGCAGGTTTTCCTTTGGCATGTCAGGATTTGGAGACTCTTTAGAGCTCAACACACACCGCTTCAAATCTTGGTTACATGTCCTGCTAACCAGCGACGTTGAGTTAAGGTTGCTTTTCAGATCGAAGCTAAGAACCCAAACAGGCGTTGATGCAGGAGGTGGTAACATCCTGTGAGGAACAGACCATGCCCCATAGAGATCAGTAAAAGAGAAGTTTGCGGTAAGAAGTAGTTAATGGAATTCTTGTATCTGGGCCCCCACCCCCTCCTTCCATAACTCGGCCGGTAATAAGTGAGAAGAGGGGGAGAAAGGGGGCAAAGGCAGCATGGTGGAGATCATCCAAGAAAGATGCTGAACAGAAAGTCCCTGCATCGAGTCCAGGATGAATGATGGTTTCTGGATGTGGCGGGGTGGCTTTGTGAGCAGTAATTCTGATGTGAATATGAAAGTGAGACATTTTGGGGAGACTAACTTAGAAAGAAACAATGAGTTCCTAACTGATGTCATGAGGACACAGATACATTTGGACTGGTTAAGTTTATAAATTAAGGCAAAAAACCCAACTATTGAATGCATATGTATTTTTTAGAATTTATTTTTAATTACTCTAAGATGCCTCATGGTGCTCTGGAAATAGCACTGTGTTTCAGACTTGGATCTGACATTCAGCTGCATCATTTCCTAGTTGTGTGACACATCAACTAGAGATATACCAATTAATTTTTCCAAACTTCATCTATAAATAAGTGTAACATCATCCCCCGTACAAATAGTAGCAAGGTAGGAGATACTATGTAAATGCCACTTGCATTTAGTAAAATCCATAAATGCTGACTATTTATTTCAGCTGTAAGCACAAAAATCCCATGGATGAGGAAGGTGCCTGAAACAGCTTCCTCTGCCCCTTTAAGGGTTTGAAAGAACTGTATTTGAATTAGACACCGTGAATGGATTGGGGGCAGGGGACAGGAAATGCCCTTGCCATGCACTGAATATGGTGGTGATTTAAACCATTTCTCTCTACCTCTCCTTCCTTTTTGTCTAACATACGTTTTAGATAGCTAGCCAACTGATCCTCATTGATTTCTTTTACACTGTGAGTCAAAAAGGCTACCTCATTTCCTGGGGAAAGCCTGGTTCTGTAAATATCCTTTTATCCGTCTGTAAATGCTGTTCATGGCTTCTTGAGAATTCAGTGGTTGTAAGAATGGAACCAGGGAATCTCTGTAGTCTGCTCCCACATGGTAGGAGGTGAGCTGGTGTTTAACTTGGTTCCCAGTGGCCCAAATGCTCCCAAAGGTCAGGGCGTTGGTACTTGTAATTCTTGTGACTGTCTGCATTTGAAGTCCCACACGTCATCTAGACTTAATGCTGTCCTCAGTCAGCACAGCTTTCCAGCTGCAAGGGGAGTGTTGCTTTTGCGTGGAGTCTAGCCATCAGATAATTGCTTGTCTCTTGCTCCGTTCCAAGTCCTGTGTGGAGCGCTGGTGACGCAAATGCGGTTGATCGTGCTTGGTGGAATGGGGGAATGTTTTGGATCTGTCTAAAGTTAAGAATGTGACAGAACTTATAGAGAATGGCCAAAGGGTTACTCTCTGTTTATGTTGCAACAAATAGAAGGCAAATAAAAAGCCAGACAATATCCAGATTCATTTGTCAATGGACCTAGTTGTCCACTAACCTACTATTAAATTAATTAAATGAGGAGGCTGTTAGACTGAGGTGGCCCTAATGTCATGGTGGCCTACAGACCATATCTTAAGCCTGTAAATGGCTCAAGGTTATGAAATTGATGCCAAAGGACACCCAGTCACAAGCAGCCAACGAGGCTGTGAGCTATAGCCAATCAATAATTTCCTTCCTTACTTCCTCCTCTTCTCTATAAAAGTCTCTCCCCAACTCCTGTTAATGGATTGCTCATAACCACTTCCGGTTTGAATGGACTTCTGCTCAAATACACTCTTAACATTTGTAATATGCCTCCGTTGGTATTTGTACACTAGCTATCCACTTGGCATATAAAAGCTGCCTTTTTTTTAACAAAAGTGCTTCAGACATTGGATGAAGAGTTGTTATCCCTTCTTCCCTTCACCCATCCCTCTTCCCCTCTGCAGCCCGTCCTTAGCACAGGGTCAGCGTTCACAGGGAAGAGCATTCACCGGTAGTTGCTGCCTGTTAATCCTATTAGTTGCCCGTGAGGAGTCACCTGGTGCTCCTGGCATCTCAGGCACCAGTTAGGAAATTCTCTTGATTCCCGCCTATAACAGGAGGCACGGTTAATGTGAAACTCAGCTACGTTCCAGCCGGAGGGTAGTCTCAGGAGGTGTCATGATCATTGTTGGGAGCGAGGGAGATGTTCCCTTGATGAAGAGAGGTTTTCCTCCAAAGGAGATGATGCATGCCTGGACATGCCCACGTAGCTCAGTTCCAGAACAAACCACTTCTCCCTTGTCAAATGTGCTTTCCAGAGTTTTTCCAAAAAAACTACGCATTTTTCCAAAAAACTGTGTGCCTATGGGAGGCCGTGTCCAGAAATGTTCTACATCTTTCATCACATACTCCTGTTGGGAGTGAGTGAGTGTGCGTGTGTGTGTGATTGTTGCAGGACCCAAGGGTTATCTTCCTTTCGAACAGGCTCGGGGGCTTGCCCTTAACTGTTTCTCATCTGGAACATGCTTCCCTCTCCGCCGTCCACCTCTGCTCCCATCCCCAATGCGTGTAACTTGCTCCTTCACTCCATTCTGGTCTCTCTTCAAACTTCCCCTTCCCAGGGAGAAGCCTCCTTCCCCTTCCCTCAGACAAGCCTCGGTAAAACAGTACTTCTGTCATGTTCTAGTCCTTTCTCCCAACTTCCTTTAATTTTCTTCGGAAAAATGATGCCGCCGGCCATTGTTGTCGTATTCCTCCATAGACCTTAACCCTTTGAACCCTGCTGTTTTCCTAGTGCGTAGAGCTTAGTAAGAACTGATTAAAATTTGTTCAGTTCATGAATGCTTTACATAGCATGGTAGTCTTTTTCATAAATTTGAGCCCTTTAAATCACTTATCTTTTCCACCCAGTCATCACAAAACTAACCTGTTTTATAGGTGTGCAGGTGGAGGCTCTCAGCTCTGTCATGGGTTTAGAATAGCATTAACAGTGGACTTTTGCTGTTCTCACACAGTTCTTCTGTGCTGAGCGAAGTCGTTGGTGTTTTCCCGAAAGGAGAGGCCTCACACTGCATGCTCTTTGTTTCTTATTCATGTTTCCTTGTGGAGGAATATTCAGACACAGCTTGCAATAGATTGGTAGTGATCAGCTTATACACTGCTTGTAATATCTTTTCCAGGAACAAGTAAATAATACAGGAGAGGTTCAAATATAGAGAACAAGGAGTTTGGTGTCCAAATAGTGTATAGCGAGTGGCACTGGTTGGTTCAGTAGGTAGAGCAAGTGCCTCTTGATCGCAGGGTCGTGAGTTCAAGCCCCATGGTGGGTGTACAGATTACTTAGAAAAAGAAAAAGATAGTGTGTGGGGAAAGGCAGTTACAGTTTAAAAAGGATAAAATTGTTAGGTAGTGTATTTCGATGATTATCTATATTTTTGCTTTAAAAATGAAACTGTAACAAGCATATCTTATCTAATTAAGTAGTCACCTGACAAACATGTAAGAGGTATTCGTATTATGCCTATTTTATGGATTAGAAGCTGAGGCTTAGAAAGGTAAAATTAAGGGTACTCAGGTGGCTCAGTTGGTTGAGCATCCAGTTCTTTTATATATATATATATATATATATCTGTATCTGTGTGTGTGTGTGTGTGTGTGTGTGTGTATTTAAAGATTTTATTTATTTGACAAAGAGAGAGAGCGCAAGCAGGGAGAGCTAAAGACAGGCAGAGGGAGAAGCAGGCTCCCTGCAGAGCAGGGAGCCCCACGTGGGGCTCGATTCCAGGACCCTGAGATCATACCTGAGCTGAAGGCAGACGCTTTATTGACTGAGCCACCCAGGTGCCCCAAGCATCCAGCTCTTGATTTTGACTCAAGTCCTGGGTTCTAGCTCTTTGTCAGGCTCCACGCTTAGCAGGGAATCTGCTTGAGATTCTTTCCGACTCTGCCCCTCTCTGCGCATGCATGCACACACACATGCTCTTTCTCTCTCTGTCTCTCAAATAAATAAATACATCTTAAAAAAAAAAAAGGTAAAATGATTTATGTAAGTCCCCAAGCAGGAATTCCAGCCATGTTCAGATTCTGTGGTCTGTGTTTTTTGTTTCATCATTGTGTTATGCTATGAAATAGCGTGGAGGGGATGTACGGACTGCTAGTTTTATCAAGGAAACTCTTCATCTTTGGAAATAACTAGTAAGCATCTATTTCCATCATACTATTTTGCTGTAAACCAGTTTTATTAAATGTTCAGAGGTTTCCTTAAGATACCCTGTAGTAGCTCATATGTGGTAGGAAGCTGGGGCTTTTATCATCCCCGGATCTTCTACTGCTTTTTCCTTTACTTCCTTTATTCAAAATTTATGTTTCCTATTGGGCTTACAAAAGGCTGCCTGCTCCTGCGTGTTCTCTCTGCTGCGGACTCAAGTTGGCTGGAAAACGCGCTGTCCGCCGTGCATTTGCCCCGGGTCTGGGGGTCACACAGATTCCGACCTGGATTTCCAGGTCTCGGGGTCTCCTGCTTCTGCATAAGGTGCATCCAGATTTGGAAACTCCGTTCTGTCCTGCCTGAAACCAGTCTAAGAGGAAGGAAATGGAGTTTGTAAAGGGTAAAGAACAGCTTATTGTTATTAATAGGAGGCTTTATGAAGAACTGTGATTTTTAGCATATTCTAAATGTCTTACATTGAAGAGTCAGAGAAGGAAAGGAAACTTGGAAACATCTTGATTAAAAAAGATGGGCTCAATTCCAGTTTGCATCACTTGTTGAGTGTCTCCTCTATGCCTGGTACTGTGCTAAGGAGCGGCATCTGATAATAAGCAAGATGAAGGAGTTGACTGTCCAACAGGGAAGACAGCTATTGAAGCAGTAATTACTAGTTCTAGCAGTGCTGTCAGGTGAAGTGGACGATGAGCAAAGCATATGGATAGGTGTTTTAATGATCTAAGCCGAGGGTCAGCGAAGTTCTTCTAAGAAGAGTCAGAGAGTAAATAATTCAGGCTTTAGGAGCCAGGTCTCTGCTGCAAATATTTATCTTTACCAAGGTAGCACAGAAGCAACCATAGTCAGTAAGTGAACAAATGGATATGATCGTGTCAGGTAGAACTTTATTTACGAAAACAGCGGTCTGGAGTTAACCTGTGGGTCACAGCTTCCTGACCCCTGATCGTGGCTCTTTTTTCTGCTTTCATTTTGTTGCTGTGTGCGGTCCTTCAGCCTTGTCTGTCTTATTCTGTGATTTCAAGATGGCTCCCTCAGCCTCGTATAGCTCAGCCTCCCACGGTAGAGGCCAAAGCAGGAGTTAAGAGAGGAAGGAAAACAACTTTTTCATTACAGGAAGTTTAGCTGACCTCCCCTTACAAATCACTGGCCAGTGTTGGATCATATTCCCACCCCTATGCCAGGATCTAGCAGAGAGGACTGGGATTCCCAGCTGGGAATCTGGCTGGAGCATGACCCATCCCTCGGGTTGAGTGCATTGCTATTCCAGTGAAATCAGGGTTCGTTGAGTGAGAAGAGAGGAGAAGGCTGCTAGTGAGGTAGCCCCCAGTGTTTGCATAGGAACCGAGATCCTGGCTACTCTCAGCTTGATCCTCTGACCTGGGATATCATCACCTAGAAGCTTGTTAGAACAGCAGAACCTCACACCTCACCCAGAACTACTGAATCAGAGTCGAATCTGCGTTTTAACAGGATCCTCAGATGATCTGCAGAAAGATTAAAATTTGGGAGGTGCTGGTCTAAAGAGCCATTTTAAGGAATGGCTCCAACGAGATTGGAGGAAGAGTATATTGAATGGTTGGTAGCGCCACCTTGACTCCTGTTCATGTAATGCCATTGTAAGTCCAGTTTGTAATGCTATTTCACATTTAAAATCCTAGTACACTTTATGGAGTTGAGTGTTCAAGGTAAACCACAGTTATTTAGAGGTCCCATCTTATTCCTTTTTCTGCCAGCAAGTCCTAGCTGTGTTCATGATGTTAGGAGATTGAAACAAAAGAAAACAAAACAAAACACAAAGTCTGGGGAGTAAAGCAGTCTGTTAAACAGCTTTCTTTGTTAAACAGCTTTCTTTGGCTAGGTCGATTAGATGTCCGTCTCGTGATTTCAGCTCAGGTCATGATCACGTGGGTCATGAGATCGAACCCCATCACAGGCTCCCTGCTGAGCAGGGACCCTGCTTGGGATTCTCTCTCTCCCTCTCCCTCCCTCTCTCCTTCCCCCCACTTGTGTGCACGCACTATTTCCCTAAAATAAATTAATAAATCTTTTAAAAACACATGATTCTTTCTCACCTATATTAGAGTGCGTATAGGTGACCTGGCATTTCCTTGTCTTTATTTTACATGGAATTCTCCATCATTCATTATGAGCCACTGCATGAGTGCCCATGACTGTCAAGTGTCTGGATTCTATTTTGGACTACAGGAAACTCCACAGTTAAGCAACCAAATTCCATTTCGGAATTCTGTTTCTATTTTTTGTTCTTGTTCATTTGATCTTTTCCATTGGTAGGCACATTAGCTTCCAAAGCATGAAGAATGTTTTTTCTTCCAGCTGTATTCTGCTCAGAGTGCTGAGGGCTTCCCCAGGAAATAAAAGCCCGACTAACTGGAAATGTAGCTGGTCTCATGGTACATCTTTCGGTCCCAGCCAACAGGCCTTTACCTACGGTCATCTTTGTAAGACCTGCAGCACATTCTAAGGCAGAGCTCTCAACTTTCCCTTGGAATTTCATTAACTGGTGTGCTGTCGTGAGCTAAATATGGGGAGAGGCCTATTGAAGGCTGTTCCTGCCAGCTGGGCAGGTCTCCCACTTGGCTGTTTGGAGGATGGTTATATCCTGTACCGTTGAAACAGGATGAACTTGGCCACGAGTGTCGGCCAGAAGCCCTCTATCCCATTTATGTGGCCCTGCTGGCCAGGTTCTGAAAAGGGCATGATTTCATTTGGGAGCTCACTGTGGTTTGCTGCTCACCATCTGAGTCTGCAGAATGACGCCTTTTAAGCGTGACCAGGACAAAATAACCCCGGGGCTGTATTTGGTGCGGTTTGTCTGTGAGCTTTAAAAGCTCACTATAGGATTTTCTTGCTTTATAAAATTGAGGCCTCCTTTAAAGTTGTGTCATTTCTATGGCTTATAAATTGGATTATCTTTCTGTTGTAACGGTGGTAGCTTAATATTTAATAGAAACTGGAGATAAGATTCCTTTGTAAAGATTTCGTAAGTGTTTCTTCGGTAAAGTTGGACATTTTCCCTCACTCCAGGTGAAGTGTACTTTTCTCCAAGTGGGGGGGTGGATGGGAAGGGGGTGTTGGGAAAGGGCTTGTCAGGAAGGCATCTGCAACTGGGTGTTTTGTCGGTGTCGGCCACCCAGCCGTGTGTGAAGGAGAGTTTTCCGTGAAGGTGTGGAGGAAGATAAATTAGCCGGATGATAGATTACCCGCCATGCCATCCTTCTCCTGCTATAGGGAGTATGGAGTGAGAGGTGAAGTGACTGACATACAGTCCTATCATTTGTCAGCTGGGGGGGGGTGATGGACAAGACGGCGCACAGCAGGCTGCCTGGCCTTTGGAGCTCGCTCTGATGGCTAACACCTAATTGTTTAACTCATCCCCTGATGGTTGGTTCTTTTTCCGCCTTCTCTGGGCCTGGGAGCACGCCCTGGACACCCTGAAAGTGTGACAGCCCAGGAGACACCTACTCTCGGGTCCTGAAGAGGGCAGACTCACCCCGAGAGCTCGCGAAACACTGAGGCAACGTGCATGTGTTTGTCAACCACACAGAATGTGACCTTTTTCCATCCATTGAATGGGAACCGAAACCCAATCACATTTCCCAGACCACGCTTGTTCTTTTGCCTCCGTGTCCATTTTGTATTCCTTAATGTCTTTTGGGAAGATGAAATCACATGAATTTACCGAAAGAGAAATCATAGCAATCGTCACATAGAGGGGATTGACTTATCTTTCATGGATGGGACCAAAGTTTCCTAGAATAAGTTGAAGTTAAGGAGCTTTTACATGATAGAATGTTGATTGGGAGTCTCCATAAAACTGAAACTTTTTCTACCCTCATGATAATGTGACTTGGAGAAGACCATGACACTGGTGGTTTAATTTTTTTTTTTCCATTTTAGTTCTTCCTTCTATTTTAAAAGTTCTAGATTTATTTTTGAAATCGCAAAGATGTTGGCGGTAAAGAGGTTGAAAATGTCTTATCTCTTTTCTGGCTTTGATAGGTTTAGTAAAGGTATCAACTACACTGTGACAGTCTCTGGATGTAATAAAATGTCACTTCTCTATCAAACGGTGAGATTGGAGTTGAACAGTCGTTCCCAACTAAAGGTGATTTTCATCCGCCTCCTACCCCCCAGTGTGGGGTGACATTTGGCGATGCGTGGAGACATTTGTGGTTGTCACAACAGGGAAGGATGTCGCTGCTGGCTTCTAGTGGGTGAAGGCCAGGGACGCTGCCAACCATCCTACAACGCACAGGACAGATCCTGCCTCAATGAATTATATGGTGAAAAAAACATCAGTAGTGCTGCTGTTGAGAAACCTTGGAATAACATAGCCAAAACCAAATGTTCTGCCCCTGAGCTTTTTGTTATTTAATGTGACTTTTAAGACATCACCAAAAACATGTCAAAAATATATCAGCCATTCATCCCATGCAAAAAGCATTGTGTTTTAAAATAACAAGTGTGAGGCTTGCAAGCCAAATTATTTCCTAGAAGTTTTTCTCTCTTTGAGAATGAAAGCTGAAGTACTATTTCACATTATAAAATTCTAGTTTTTTAAGAATTATGTTTAAGTTTTTAAAAACTGCATTGCTTTATAGGACTTTTTCTTTAGTGGTTTTCTTTTTCAGTTCAGTGATTTTTGAATGATCCCATATTTAGTCCTGAGATTCCTTTCCTAGACTGAAACTCAACGTTTAATTGTAGAATGAATAGCCCATTCTGGTTCCATATGCTTTTCATTGTGAGCTTCCTTTGAGAAAAGCCCATTAATTGAGTCAGATGTCCTTCGATGTAGGTTTTCCATTGTGGATCACTGCTGAAAAGTTGATGAATGAAATTGTTAGATTCATTTTTGTTGTGACCTGAGGTGAGCAGAAATGCACTTGAAAAATGAAACACCGGTTTGTTTATTAGAGACATTGCACACCACACTTCAGACCCATGACAGACATTTAAGGCCTGCTTTTCCCCTTCAGCCTGCAGTGTTTGAGTAGAGAGAGCTCTGGGTGGATTCTTTGCAAAGTGACATCTTTTTGACCTTGAACTGCATTAAAATTTTCTTGCATGTACTTTCCGCTTCTTGATTTTTATTTTCTTTGTGTGTATCCTATGAATACAGATTTGTGTATACCAATTTCTATTAAATAAAAGGCACTGAATTGTCAGTAATGAAATATCAGGTTTTAATTAAAGTTATCAGTAATGCCCTTTCTTGTGCTTGGAACTTGGATATTGACATATTTAGTGATAGAATAACAGAGGATGTGTTATTTCTTTGCTCCTGCAAATTGCTTTTAATTCTTCATGATGAGGTTGACAATTGCCAGTGTAAGTATTTATAGAGGAAGATAAAGATGGAGCTACCTACACTGTGTCTATAAATACAGCCGTACATGCAGAATGGAATGGTGACAGCCATCTTGACTGTAGCATATGTGTGTGTTTTTAGGAAGATTTGAATATAAAAGACTTAGATTTATATAAATTAGTCTCTGTAATTTGTGTGACTTTTTACTTTCAAGGGTGACCCAGAGACACCAGAGAATCAGGCCCAACAAGTTTCATTTGGTGCTTTTCTCAAGATAAGTTGTGCTCTCTCTTGTGTGTTCCCTCTCTCTCTCTCTCTCTCTCTCTCTCTCTCTCTCTCTTTCTCTCTTTCTCTCTCTCTCTTCAGGAATGCGCTAAGAAGTTCACAGCCCAAGGAGGACCATCATATCAGCTCACTCTGGGGTATGGGCCTGGAATTTTCATAGTACCTCTTTCTTTTTTACTTACTATTAAGAACTGTTTTCCTCATCAGTTGGTTAGAGGCAAATTAGAAGCAGAAAAGGAGGGAGAATACTGAACATTATTGGAAAAACAGAAGACCTCAACGCTCTGAAAGTATAGTAGTAGCCTGTGGGGTTTTGTTTTGTTTTGTTTCTTTTCTTTTCTTTTCTTTTTTTACAGAGAGAGAAAGATCACAAGTAGGCAGAGAGGCAGGCAGAGAGAGAGAGGAGGAGGCAGGCTCCCTGCTGAGCAGAGAGCTGGATGCAGGCCTCCATCCCACAACCCTGGGATCATGACCTGAGCCGAAGGCAGAGGCTTTAACCCACTGAGCCACCCAGGCACCCTTTTGTTTTGTTTCTTTGAGCCAGTCACTTTCCTGGGCATCATCTCTGGGTGTCCCAGGATTAAATAATAGTTTAAGAAATAATGCTGGTAATCGTGCTGTGGAATCGCTACAAAAGAGATCATAAAAGAAGGCTGTGCAGCAGTAACCCATTGCTTAGTAAGAACTTCCTGTGCCCAGGGGACCGAATGATCTGCCCCCACTGGCCATGCTGACGTGGTCTTCCTCCTCATGCTTCAGCTCCACTCTCTGCTGCTTCACCACGAAGCCTTCCCATCTGCCCTTGGTTCTCTGCTCCTGGCTCTTGCCTTGTTGAGCTCATTGTCACTCCCAGCGTCTCTGGTTGAAGGCCCATTTCTAGTTGTGGTAAACTCCAAGTTATTTGCTTCAGTTCTTTAGAATTATTTTTGACAGGGCTGCGTTGCAAAGGTAAATTCTTTGAGGAGAGAACTTGTCTCAGTCATTGCTTATCCACTCTCCCCCCATGCTCTACCACCACCCACCCCATGGAGTGAGCACTCAGTAAATGTTTATTGAACGGATGACTAATTTTTCCACCCCAAATAATTTAAATCGTTGTAAATTTAATGTTTAAAGGAATAGACATCCATTTTTCTGGAATCCTGCTTGACAGTATTTGATAAATAAAATATCATTCGGCACAAACGAATTGATTTTCTAGTTCATTTTATACTACAGAGTGATGGTATGTCTACAGTCATTTTAGTTCCTTTCTTAACTAAGTTGTGAGTACCTTGCCTTCCATGCCACCTCTGGAGGTAGGCTAACCTTACTGGACATTCTGGAAAGACTCTCAGTATGTCTGGCCCCAGTGAGTTATTGTTCCAAGGACAAGGTCTTTGTCTGTCGGCCTTCCCGGCCACCTCTGACCATGATGTGTCCTCATTTCGCTCAGCCCGGGCAGGTATTTGGGTTCATGATCCACCTTGATTATATTTTTTGAGGACAGCCAAATGAGCAATGGAGTCAAGGCTCTTAACCTTGCGGTAGATTAAGAGAAAAGAAAGTATACCCCTATTGGAAAAATAGAAACAAAACCAAAACAGTGCCAGTATGCTGTTCAAGAGTGACAGTCATCCTAACATTTTTCAGGGTTCAATCCGTGGGCGTTGTTGGGTGGCTATCATGGCAAACTCTCATCTTTATGAACAACATGGCGTTCCCATTCTCCACTCCATAGTGAGCCCTTGAGGCCGAAAGTTTTTTAAGATTATCCCTGAAATGCTGCTCTTCTTTGTTGTCTTCTTTTTTATCGCCCAACAGAAGTATTTTACCCCTGATATAATAATTATTCTTCATTTATATTTTCATTTTTTCACATCCTTTTTATGACTTGAAACATATTTTCTGTGGAAAGTATTTCCCCCTCCAAAATCTATTTGCTTACTCTCCAGGTCAATTCAGTAGCTCCTGCTGAAAGCGTCTGGTGTGAGGTTTACCGATGTGGGGCTGGCTTGGTTCCTTCTTAAGCTGATAGTTTGATAAAGATTTGTTGGACTGGGAGCTGCATCCTTTGGTTGGATATTGCATAAATTCTTGTTACACAGCATTGCATGAAATTATCCCAGTGTGCACATTGGTGTTGAACACAGCAGACCATAAAATTCCATTTCGTTTCTGTTGCATAAACATAGGATCACAAATAGTGTGATTATTTCTGGCAGCCTCAGGCATCTTAGCTACGAGGAAGATGTGGAAAAATATGAATACTTAAACGTATTATGAGCTTCCCAGCATGAGCTGACCAAGTGCCTTTGGCATTAGCCCTTAAAAGGGTCAAATACAAAACCATCTAATACCATCATTTGCTGAGTTCTTACCGTGTGCAAGGCGCTGTTTTCAACTGCCTTGTCACAGCCAGTCTTTAACACTGTGGTGTGTTACATTCTCATTCTGCAACTGAGGAGGCCCAGAGAGAGGCCATGAGACTGGCAAAGTTGCACAGGAAGAGAAAGTGCTGGGTTTTGAACCCACATGCTCTGAACTCAAAACTTATAACCACCACCACCGTAGAAATCTTGGTCATGTAGTTATTAGAAACAATTCACGAGTCTTACTTTTTTCTTTGATCATTGGCTTTCCCTTCCAGATTTTTCGGGTGTAACATGCCTCAGTATCTCTTGAAAGGCAGGCCATCCCTGAGAGCCACGAGTCACTTGGTCAAGATGGGAGCTAGGAAAAAGCGATCACTACCCCTCCACACACTTGCTACTTCACTTTTAGCTAAAGGAGTGAAAGTCCAGAATGGTGATGCTGGCCGTCTGGAGAGGGGACTGCCAATTATGAAACCCATATCGCCAAGAGTTTGTGGTCAGACAAGCAAAATTGTTTGAGCAGAGCCCCTACTACAGTTCCGTGATTGGTGTCCCAAAAGCAAATAACTGCAGGAAGCCAGGCAGAGATTATTAATATGTCAAACAGGGAAGGTATAAGAGAGTAGGAAATGATGGAGCCTGAGTCTGCACAGAAGGGTGCATTCACTTTTCAAGTTAGAATAGTAACAATAATAAAATTTTAAAAACTTAATGACCTTTTGGAATGTTGCTGGAATACAAGATTGTGTTCTATGGAGGCAGAGACCTTATCTTTTTTTGCTATTTTATGTTCTTAATTGGTAATTGTACAGGGAACCTTGTAGGCACTCATTGAATCTGTTGTGAATAGACTGTAGGCCTCAGTTTCCCCATCTGTAAAATGGCCATGATAACCAATGGCCAGTTCACAGCTCAGGGTTGTTGAGGATCTAAAATGAGATTCTATACACAGTGCACTTTGCTTATAATATCTGGTGATATAAGTGATAACTGAAATGTTGGTTGTTAATAATGGTTTCCACTTATTGATTAGTTGATTCCTGCTATATCACTCCTTGCTTAACTTGGTAGCAATAGACTTTTGGAAAAGATTATCTGAGATTATAAAGCTTTGATTCCCATTGACAGTAGTGACCTGTGCTGCTCTTTTAATCCTATTGTTTCTTTACATTTTCTAGGGTTTTTCAGACTGTATCTCACTAGTAGCAAAAGGACACGATGAGATAATCTAAGAGATTTCCCCCTTGTCTCCTCAATAACGCCAGTCTTTTCTTTCTTGGGGATTCATATCAAACATGTAGTCAGTAGATCAGCTAGTTTGAAAATAGTCTCCACTGTAGAAATTCACTCCATTAAATATCTGTGCCATCACGCCCAGGGAAAGCAAATTTCCTCTCTGCAAGTGAGCCATACGTGGATTGGGCTGGGGCCTCGTCTTTCACTCCTGCACCTGTGTTTCCATGCCTGAATATTTTATGGATGCAGTTATAATTACCTTGCTTTGTGAGAACATTTAGCTTGTTCTGCTGGGTGTTTTGATTCTTAGTGGTGGGGGAGAATGTATCCAAGTTATGTATCTTAGTTAGAGTAAAAAGTAAAGCGTCAGTCTTAAACACAGCTCTCATCATACTAAGTTCTTTAGAAGAATGTATGTAAATGTGTGCGTATGTACTTATGTCATTTTATTTTTTTTTAAAGATTTTATTTATTTATTTGACACAGACACAGCGAGAGAGGGAACACAAGCAAGGGGAGTGGGAGAGGGAGAAGCAGGCTTCCCACTGAACAGGGAGCCATATACGGGGCTTAATCCCAGGACCCCCGGGATCATGACCTGAGCCAAAAGCAGATGCCTAACAACTGAGCCACCCAGGAGCCCCTATACTTAATGTATTTTTATATATGAACGAGAATCAGAATCACTGACAGTGCATATTCTGATATATGTCAGAACGCCCCCTTGGAGATGGATGCATAAGGGATCTAGAGTGGATTATATTCTTGCATTTGCCCTACAACTCGAATTTTCCAATACAGTCTTCCTCTGCTTTCTAAAAGTAGGATGTTCCTATGAAAGCTTTTGTAAGCCAAAATGGCATAAAATGAAGGGCTAATTCCTGTTAATTTATATGGGAAAATTGGGGGGCATTCCCAGGTCCCCAGAATACCCTCTTTTAGGCTTTTCTTTCTTTTTTTTTAATGAACATGTAATGTATTATTTGTTTCAGGGGTGCAGGTCTGTGATTCATCGGTCTTACACAATTCACAGTGCTCACCATAGCACGTACCCTCCCCAATGTCTATCACCCAGCCACCCCATCTCTCCTCCCCTGTTGCACTCCTGCAACCCTCAGTTCGTTTCCTGAGATTAAGTGTCTCTTATGGTTTGTCTCCTTCTCTGGTTTCGTCGTTTATTTTTTTTTCTCTTCCCCTGTGATCCTGTCTTGTTTCTCAAATTCCTCATATCAGTGAAATCATATGATAATTATCTTTCTCTGATTGACTTACTTCGCTTAGCATGATACCTTTATGCGTGCTGCCTTTACAACGGCTTGCTACAACACTGGATGCTATACAACTTTGGATGCTATTTTTGCTTTTCACCTTTTTTGGTAAAAAGAAAAATCTTCTAATGTTTGTCGTTTAGGAAAAACAGGTACTAATGTGGGTCTAGCTTCATCCACATCATTGCAAATGGCAACACTTCATTTTTCCATGGCTGCATAATATTCCGCTGTATATATACACCACATCTTCTGTATCCATTCATCTATTGTGGACATTGCTGCTATAAACATTCAGGTGCACGTGCCCCTTCGGATCACTACATTTGTATCTTTGGGGTAAATACCCAGCAGTGCAATTGCTGGGTCTTAGGGTAGCTCTGTTTTCAACTTTTTGAGGACCCTCTATATTGTTTGCCAGAGTGGCTGCACCAGCTTGCATTCCCACCAACAGTGTAGGAGGGTTCCCCTTTCTCCGCATCCTCACCAACACCTGTAGTTTCCCGACTTGTTAATTTTAGCCATTCTGATTGGTGAGAAGTGGTATCTTTTAGGCTTCTCTGATACCTTCCAACGCATCTTGTGAACGGATGCAAAAAATAGATCAAGATAAAGTACACATGCTCATAGATAGAAGTCAGAGCTGTGGCAGCTTGATGCTGAGAGGCTGACTATAGTTCAGGGTTGGTGGGGCTACTGTGGCTGTGTGGGGTGCATGCTACCTTTATAATGGTTTGCTATAACACAAACTTCGGATGCTATTTTCGTTTTTCACCTTTTTTATAAAAAGAAATCTTCTAATGTTTATCATTTAGGAAAAACAGGTACTAATGTGGGTCTTTTGTAAATGTGACATGGTGGAACATGAACTTGCGAAAAGCAGAGATACCTGTAATAATCTACCATTCACAAAATACAGGTATCTTTTCAGGGCATGTGTGTTTGTGTTTTCTAGACATTGTATTGTCCTATTTGTCTGCTATGACAATGGCCCGTGTAACTGCAGCTTAACCAGTAGAGTGAATTTGGTCTTCAAGGATAGTTTGCACTCAAGCGATTTAGTGGTGATATGATGACACCGTCAGAGACCCAGGCTGCTGCTTTCTTGTTGCTCTGCCGTCCACAGTATGTCTGGTGATCTTAGGTGGGCCCTCCAGCTCTTGCCATCATATCTGTCCCCTGGCCAGGAAGGTGTGAACCCTTTCACAGGAACGTATGTCCTGTTCCCTGTAAGTACTTTGAACTGTCTGTTCCGCTCCTGTTCTTGTCCTATTGGTCACAGTTTACTCCCATGTGCACACCTAGCTGCAAGGGAAGCTGGGAAATGTAGTCTTCATTGTGAGTGGCCATTAGTCAGGGCAAAACTTAGGGCTTCTGTTACTAATTTCTTTCAGTTGAGTTGACATAGGCTATAATCTTCTCACTGTGAGGAACCTCTTTGTTGAATGCTGTGTCCTCAGTGCTCAGATTAGTGGCTAACACGTCCCTGATGCATGACATGTGTTACTTGAATGAATGGATAAAATGGAGCCCATTTCATCTTGGCAACCTGAGTGTGGAGCTCCCCACAAATCCTTCATTGTTCTTCTAATATTCTAAAGGTTTACCGAACAACCCCATTCCTAATCCCATGCGTGTGCCTTTAGTTGGTTTCAAGATAGCTGCCAAGTATACTTCTCCCTGCCTCCCCCCAACCTCTCTCCCAGGCCCAGCACCCACATTTCTTTTCACTGTTGCACATTTTTATAAGCTGAGGTCCTTCCCCCATACTCGTCTCTCACCTCTAAGCACATTCCAGTTTTGCTCATTTCTCATTTAAAAGTGTGATCTACAGAATGGAGCACAGCTTCTCAGTTTTGCAAGTAACAGATGGACAGAAAGCACTCTGTTTCATGTGCTTTTGATGGACACCCTGTCTTCTTCAGACTTTTGACTGCAGCTTCTTTCTGTGTGGCACAGGAGTGCCCAAGACATGCGTGTGCATATATACCCTCCCACACATGCTGCCCTTCCAAAAATACACATTGAATACATTTCACAGCAAGGAGAGGGAATGAACTTTTCTTATCCTTTTCTAGACGCTGGAAGAAGGGTTTAGACCTCTGGCTAGCTGCTAATTTCATCTTTTTTTTTTTTTTTCTCCACTACCCTCATTCTCAAAACCTCCACCTTTTGAAAAAAAAAAAAGTTACATTTTCTATATATTTGCAAGATGTCTCAAATCCAAGGAGGTGCAGTTTACATTAAAGATGTATGTCTTAAAGTTATATTAATATTTTCCACCCTCACCTAACCCTGATTTGGATCAGAGCATTGTTCTAAGCACTTCATTTAGAATATTTAATAACGCTTTGGANATGTCTCAAATCCAAGGAGGTGCAGTTTACATTAAAGATGTATGTCTTAAAGTTATATTAATATTTTCCACCCTAGCCTAACCCTGATTTGGATCAGAGCATTGTTCTAAGCACTTCATTTAGAATATTGAATAACGCTTTGGAGTAGGGGCCCCTTGCATCCTCCTCAAGACAACGGAGACTGAGCGAGGCAAGTAACTTGCCCGTTTTTCCTTTTCAGAGATGAGATTTAGCATTAGGAGGTCCAATTGCAGACCTCACGCTCTTCAGCAATTATTAAGCTCTACTGTATTCACTTGTGACCTTGATGGTATCCCATGGCTGTCATCATAGTTTGGTGTACATTAAGTAACTGATCAGTGAAAGCCAGAGAACAGTCACAGAAACTCCCTTCACCCTCCCAGTGTGCACACATGAGCGTGCACATATGAGCTTGCACACATACACACACCAGTTAAAACAGAACTGAGCCCAGTCTGTTGGAGGTACGGTGATGCCCAGAGTGGAGAGCTGTGTGTTGACAAGGACCGATTTCCATGGCAGCTCTGTGGCTCAGAGTGTGGTGTTTTGCTTTTCCTTTACAAGTCTGCCGGGAAATGGGGGTAATCACATTTGAGTTCTTTGTTAACATGTGCTGTGAGTGCTCGGGGTTATATCTCAGAGCCTTAAGTTCTGGATGTGGAGATCATGTGCTATTTATAGCTGACATGTGAAAAGAATTTCCAGAAGTGATCATCGGGAAGGAATACCGTCCATGATTTTACTTCATAAAAAACCACAACCGGGGGCACCTGGGTGGCTCAGTGGGTTAAGCCTCTGCCTTCGGCTCAGGACATGATCCCGGCATCCTGGGATGGAGCCCTGTATTGGGCACCCAGCTCGGCGGGGAGCCTGCTTCCCCCTCTCCCTCTGCCTGCCTCTCTCTGCCTACCTACTTGTGATCTCTCTCTCTCTCTCTCTCTCTCTCTCTCTCTCTCTCTCTCTCTGTCAAATAAATAAAATAAAATGTTAAAAAACAAAACAAAAAAACCCACAACCGTACAAGCACCGCCTGAAAAAAGCCACACTAAGGTATGTTTGATGTAGAAGCAAAACTTGACTCTTGAAGTTCAGAAAAGTGAGGTACACCTAAGAAATTCTTGCTTTTAGCCTCATAGGTATCTTGTGAATCAAGTGGCCAGGCAGCCCGAGGCTTTCTTTATAGATAACTCTCAGCATGTTCTGAACTAAAATAGGAACCTTCTCTAAAGACAGTGCATTGTTGCCTCCTGTCGTTTCGATGAGATGTACAGTTTGTTTTTTTTTTTTAAAGCACTCTCGATAATTCAGTTGCAAAAGACTTTCACTGAAAGTCACAAGCTCCGAAGGACACCTGATCTGTGAAAGGAACTGCATTCTTGGGAGTCAGCAAGTACAGGGTTGACTGCGCCCAGCAGACCTGCCTTCCCGCCAGTCCCTCCTGATGAAGAATCCCGAGCCCGTCCAGGCCATCCGTGAGCTCAGCACTGCCGCTCGCCGTCCTTTTGAATCCCAAGGGTGCAGACGCAGCGCTCGCCTGCCACATTCTCACCCCACAGACATCCTATCTGTGACCCAAACCTGGAGTCCATGGCCAGACCGCCCTTAGAAGCTGGTTATCGGATCCAAAGGCGTAGAAGCCATTTGAAAATACCCTTCTTGTCCTGGAGGATTTCATACGGGTCGTATTTCTGTTATTCAGAGCAAATGCTTAAAAATGTAAAAGCAGCTCCCAGCTGAAGAAATTTCCCTTTATGGGCTCTCTGTTCTCTTCTTTGAGGCCTGGAAACTTGGAAACATTTTCACAGCTTCCTGCTTATTTTAGGGGCAAGAAACATGCAGTCAGAGTGATCACATTTTTAGATTTATACCAGGTGACAGCAAAAGGAGAACATTGTGCTCATCGAACTGCTGGTGCCACTTCCAAGTCCCAGCCCCAGTCTATTTATTAACATCTTTTTGAGTAAAGTCTTAAAATTATCTATTAAGCACAATTTTTCACCCTTCCTGACAGATTACCGGTGCTGCCAAGAAGCTTTTAAGCTGTAAATGAAAAGGAAAAACAATCATACATTTGATCTTGGGTTCCCCCCCCTTCTATGAATTTATCTTAGAAGAGAATTTTGCCATGAGTACTTTTAGTGGAATTTAAAACTATAGTACCACCTTCCTTCTGTCTGGACTTACGGTTTCCCACTGTTCCAAGACTGCATTTGAAGTATTCTGTCTTATCTTAGGAAAGGTTTTAAAAATACTGTTCCTTTTAATCTAAATTTCTTTTCTCTGTAGTTAACCAAATCTGAATGATTCATTTTAACAAAGCTTTAATGTGATAGGCTTTTTTTTTTTTCCCTTTTGCATTCTTTCTTTCTTTCTTTTTTTTTTTTTTTTTGGTCCTACTGGGCAGCTTTTCCCTCCTCTCTTCCTGTCTTTTTCCTTTTCTCCTTTTAAAAAAAATTATTTATTTGAGAGAGAGAGCACACAAGCGGGGTGAGGGGCAGCTCTCCACTGAGCAGGGAACCTGATGTGGGGCTCAATCCCAGGATTCTGGGGTCATGACCTAAGCCGACAGCAGAGGAGTAACCGATGGAACCCCCCAGTGCCCTTTTTTTTTTTTTTTTTTGGTTTTAAATTATTTTCCAGATTTACTTGAGTAACCATACATATGGTTTGAGTGTATAAAGTTTTTTATATGGTCATAAACTTTGAAAATCAGTTTTAAGAGAGTATCTGCCTCGTCTTATCCTGAAAATCAGAGACTTTATAATTTGAAAAGGGATTTTGGTATGCCTCATACATTTCTCTGGACTTGTATGTAAATTGAAATTGATTATGAATTAAGTTCTATTTTTGGTGTTTTGGGGTTATCTGTAAATACCAGTAGAGAAGGGAAATGGATCCAGTCTTCGGTGCTCTGTGATGAATGTAATATGAAGTGTGGACGTGTCCTACATACATTAGAGACATTTTCTAATACCAGTTCAGAGGAGCCTGTTCATGAAAGCTGCTACCATTTTGGGGTGTGGTCAGATGAAATATGTGCTGTTCCCATATACTTTATGCAAAATGGAGTTCAGAATGTGGAATGACGATTTTTATTCTCATGGCCTATTTATCTAGATGAAGGGAACAGGTAGATCTTCTGGAATGAAAAGAACTATCAGCTTTGGTTCACATTTTGATCCAGCTGTTGTTGGTGTCCAGATGATGGCTTTGGGCATGAAAACTTTTGTAAGTGGCCTTTATTTCCCTATTCTCTTTGTGTGAACGGAAAGTAACCTCAGACATCAATGATGAGTACTTGAAATGGCCTGCTGAAGTTGAGTGTAAATGTGTCCTTTCAGTTAGAACTTGGAGAGATTACTGACGCTGTTGGCACCCCAGAAGCTGGTACAGCTGCAATGTTCACACCCACCATTTTGGCAGGTGTTTGGATGCTGTGTAGGTTAGACCAAACTGGTCATCACACTTGCAGTGCATTTGGGAGTAATTTTTATACAAATTAAGGAAACTTTTAACAATAAAACACTGTTTTCTGATGCAAAGCAGCTCTATATTTACTCATGCTCTGATCACAAAGCTTAGTGGAATAACTTGCTATCAGGTGCACTAAGCAGATGTCAAACAAGCTCCTTACCTCCAATAAGTTTAAGAAGAGGATGCTTACAGAGCAAAATTGAGTAAATATGTGCAGAGCTCATAAAAGTCATAAGTGATTGAACCTAAAGAAAAAGCCAATGCTTAATGAAATTGCAGGGCGAAGATATACTGCTTAATCTATCGTCATAGCAAAATGCCAGGCAGACACAGAGAAATTGCCTAAGAGTTTCTAAGATTTTTTTCTTGGAGGTGTAGGCGTGTGAAGGGAGCAAGGCACCACAAAATAATCCATATTCCCATTTCTGAAGTCATGGACTTCTAGCCTTTATTAATAGTACCTAAAATGGTTTGAGAGGGATGTTTAACTTTGTTTTCATGGGGCTGGTAGCAGATCGTCTGGCCAGGTGCTGAATGTTGACCTAGCATTGCAGCCTTGAGAGAGGTATGTTGAACTTTAAGGGTCCAGATAATGCAGACTTTTTATTATTTAGGAAATAATAATTCTGGATTTTTGGAAAGCTAAATAGAAAACTCTGGCTTGCCTTTTCTTGAGGAGGTGGGGTTTCTACACCTGGAATCTTGAGTGCAGGCTCTCGGAGCTGCCCCCTGACCGTAATGCATTTGCTGTGTGTCCACTCATGATAGACAGGGAAGTAAAGCAGAAGAAAACGACAGAAACCTTTTGAATTGAATGAAAAGAAGTCTGGGCTCGGTTCAAGTCTTCTCTTCATCACCAACTTGTTTTTTGAGGTGTTTGTGTGACTTAATTCCTTTTTACCTCCTTTAAATTTTAAACAAGTCATTTGATGGGAAAATAGGGAGGAAATAATCATGTAGGCGATGGGTTCTTAGAGCATGAGTTGTAAATGACACGCATGCATGGGTGAAATTTGATTAATGCTGGACTTCAGAACCTCTAATCTCAATACTTTGAAAGCAGTTGTGACATTTTTTCTAACTTTACCAGTCGCTGGTTTCCGTCCTGATTGTTTCTGCATCTGATTTGGTGTGCACTTATACATATGTCGTGTGATTGTTTCCAGTTTTGTTATGTCAGTAGGACTTTGCATTCTCTTTTCAGGAAAAGACCAAATTTTATATTGGTTTGTACTGAGTCCTGTGGCTTCCTTAGATGCTTATGATACAGTGGTTAAATGATGTGGTCTGATTGATGCAGTTCTGTACTTGAGGTTGGACAGATAGATTTCTGTGATCCCAACACCAGCTATTGGTATTTCTTTGGCAAGTTAATTGACACCACTGCATTCTAAAAATGGGAAAGAAAAGTCCTGTCTCACAAACTTGTACAGGTCAGAGAGGACAATCAATGATGTCTTTGTAGGAGCCATTGTTTTGTGATCTCCCACAGTGCTTCATTCATATGTGACTCTCATCTTTAGGATTCTCTCGAGAGTTTTTCTCATGGGGCCAAAATGATCAAGATGCCAGTGACTTTGGGTACCATAGCATATGACTTAGTGGTGAATTGACCACTTAAATTTAGCCAGCAACTTCTCCCCATTTCTTGTTCTTATCCTTTCTGTCTTTTACCACAGTTTTTAAAATGCCCATCTTGCCTGTATTTGGTTCTTAAAACAGTTTGGCTTCTACTTTGTTGGTTGATACTTTTGTTTTTAAAGAAGTGTTTGATATGCTATCTAACATGTAAATCCATATTTGTTTTTTTCCTGAAAAAAATCAGACACTTTGCATCACAACAAAAATTAGCCAGAACAAGGTTGGTATTGTTCTCTTTACCTGAATGTGTGCTCTCCCATTAGCCCTGGTCCCCATCTGCCCCTACTGCCTTGTAATTCAGAGGCCAAATGTTCATTGCTGTTTGTCGCCCCATCCATATGCTGTTGTTTCCCAAATAGAACTAAGAAGTGAAGGACCTATTTCTTTCCTATATCTATTAAATAAGGGAAATCCGAAATTAGGCCAAGATCAGCCAGGATTTCCCTTGACCTTGTGGAGGCAAATAAGTTTACTACTTGGCCCCTTTGATCCTTTTTAGTTTATAGACTTTATTTGTGGGCCAAAATCCAGCCTAACAAATATTTATTGCCCACTTTATGCTAAGTACTGTGCTAGGTATGTTCATATATCCCATTGTATCTTCTCAACCAATCTTTGAGGTAGATAATGATTATTATCATTATTTCTGTTTTCTTTAATGATGAAGAAATTGAGACTCAGAGAGGTCTGTGGACTAGTCTCAACCAACACAGCTATTAATTGGAAGAGCTAGGCATCACACCCAGACCCAGGTAGTTCTTGGTTATTTTTACCTATTTCACCAAATCTGCCCCAGATCTTGAAGCAAAGATATAGTCAGTCATTATTATCATTATGTTGAAAATAATCAAGAAAACATTACTTCTCCCTCTGTTAAATATCTTTTGTAATACTGTCCCAGGGTATAGAAAAGGGTGACTTTTTTTTTTTTTTTAAGATTTTATTCATTCATTTGACACAGAGAGATTACAAGTAGGTAGAGAGGCAGGCAGAGAGAGAGGAGAGAGGAGGAAGCAGGCTCCCTGCTGAGCAGAGAGCCCGATGTGGGCCTCGATCCCAGGACCCTGGGATCATGACCTGAGCCGAAGGCAGCGGCTTTAACCCACTGAGCCACCCAGGCGCCCAAAGGGTGACTTTTTTATAAGACTTGGAGCAAGCTTTTTTCCCAAGCATGAATGATCTTGGAAGTAAGTGCAGTCTCCTTCAAGTAGACACGTCAGACTTCCAGAACATTGTTTGCCAGTAGTAAAAAGGGCAGTATCCACAACTGGAACGTGGAGAGTGGTGTGCACAGACCTTCGTCACGTGGCTGGTAGCGGATCTGCGGGCCAGATGCAGAATGTTGACTTTGCTTTGCAATATTGAATATTCTAGCTAAGCAGACAGATCATTTCAAAGTTCAAGTGATTTGTGTGTAAGCAATTGTGTTTTCATTTCAAGTTTTTTCCGGATGTTGAGATACCAGATTCTGAAAAATCCCCATGTAAAAAAAAAAGATTTTTTCAGTCCTGAAAATACACTTAAATGATATGATACACTAAATAAATGATCCACTAAAAATGGTTATTCATAGTGTGAAGAGTACTGAATTAAGGGACAGAGTTATAGGGGTTTTGGCTTAACCCTATTCTAGTCTGGGGCTTTGGGCATATCATCTTATTGTTCTAAGTCTGCTTTTTAAAAATGCTGATATGTAAATGCTAATAAGAATACATATAATAGTTCTCCTTTCAGTTTACATTGCCTATGCAGTACTGAAGAACACAAAGCAATTAATAAATTTTTTAAATTTATTTTTTAAAATTTATATATTTATTTTGGGAGGGGAGGAGAAGAGGGAGACAAGCAGGCTCCACCTTGAGTGGGTTCCCTGCCGCTGGGCTCATTCCAGTACCCCAAGATCATGACATGAGCTAAAATCAGGAGCTGGACACCCAATGGACTGAGCCACCCAGGCGCCCCAAGATTTTATTTGTAAGTAATCTCTATGCCCAACGTGGGGCTTGAACTCACAACCCAGAGATCAAGAGTCTCATGCTGTACCAACTGAGCCAATCAGGTTCCCCAATAAATTTTTAATGAAGGGTAGTTTTTAATTATGTCATCGACTTACCACCGCCATCATCATATTGCCCTAAAACATTTCATTCCCTTGCTGGAATACTTGGGAATTTTTCATAACTAGTCACTTGGTGTGAGTCCCTATAAACAAAGCATGAATGAAACAAGCAGACTCATGCTCTCAGAAGATAGGATAACTCATGTTTAGCTGATGGAGTAGAGATCATCACCAGTCCCAAGTGTGGACACAGAGAAAATTGAGAAGCAGGAATTTCAGGGGGTAGTCTCAAATCTGGGGTTATCTCTTTATACTTGCTTGAGTTCCCTTGGATTAAAAGTCGTTTTATCTTTTCACTGGATATATATTGAGGAAGTGCTGTATGCCGGAGAAACAGCAGCACACCAAATAGTCATATTTCATCAGTAGTCTCAGGTTTTCTCGACCCTAGCGCTAGTGACATTTGGTGGGTGCTGTCCTGTGCATTCTGCGAGGTTCAGCGACATCCTTGGCCTCTGCCTGCGAGATGCCAGGAGCATCGCCTCCCAGTAGTGACAGTCAAATCTCTCTAGACGTTGTCCAGATGTCCTCTGGGAAACAAAACACCCGGGTCAAGAGCCACCGTGTTTTGGATGCACGGTTTTTCTGTATTAGTGTCTCTGTCACGGGGATGCTTCTTACAACGGATGACCTCCCGTAGTCCTGGTGTGGGGGTGGCATCAGATCGTAGGTGAGCAGACTCTTCAGCCATCGTTTCCGCTGGCTCTATTCTCAGCTCACGCCAGGCTGGCTGCAATGCAGGTCTGGAGACCAGATTAAGGTGAATGAAAGTGCCTCCCAGTTTGAAGAACTCCATGGCGTTCTGGAAGCCTCAGTCTCTCTTTTCGGAAGGGCCAACCAACCTCATGCTACGCAATAATCAAACCGTCTGATTTTGAGCCCTTTAAATGTATCAGGGAATGGTTGGAATGACTTGCCAAAGTATAATCCTGGAAAAAAATTTTCAATTTTAATCTACAGTCTTTTCCTCTGAAATGTACTGTTACCAACAATAGACTGGGTCTGGTTAATTTTTTTTTTTTAACTTTCACAATTAGCATTAATCTCTATGATTTTACCTGCTGAATTTAAACCTTTTGGGACCCAGACTAGATGGCATCATAGGGCAGCAGGCCTCCCCCTAGCCCAACCCCTGCTCCTTATCAGAAGTTCCCTTTGGTGTTAAAGGTATTTTGTGAAGTGCTCCCTGAGATCTGTCCTACAGTCTGTAGTGGTTACTGAGAAAGAAAGGAATTATATTTAAGCTACAGTGTATGTCCTGAAGACTTCCACGGAGTGTGTATGTTTCTCTTCTCTTCACCTGGCTCTTTGGTGAAATGCGTCTGCAGTGGATAGCAAAGGGGCAAAGCTGAGTTTGAGTCCCAGCGTAGAACAGAATATCCTTTCATGTTTTAAGGTATGCAGTCTTTGTCAACAAACTGTAAGCAAACATTGGATGCAGCTGACCCTGAAAATTCTAGAAGGAAAACTTTAAATTGAGGCACATCTAGGAGATTGCATGAACTTAACTGAGCCACTAAGGATTCATCTACAGGTTTCTCAGGGAAACAATGACCTCGTGCTGGAAACATACATGTGTTTGCTCTATTCAGGTCATTTTGCTAAATTAATAAAGCTAACAGGGGCTACTGTTCATCGAGCACTCAATGCATACCCAGACACTGTCCTAGAACCCTGAATATAAAATTGAAACTGACAGTGACCATGAAGTTGGGCCCCGGAGTAGACGCGATTGCTATTCCTGTCTCATAGGTGGGAGAAATGAAGCACAGAGACGTGAAGTGGCTTGCCCAGCCCGTGTGGTCATTAAACATCACTGTTGAAAAGAGCTCTCCTCTGCCTCGCCAAGTTTTTTGATTGATTGAATTCATTCATTCATTATATTTTCAGTATTATCTTACCCCTTGTATCAAACTATAAACTGTTACCTAGAATATGGGACGTGTGATTCAGTTATTTAATATTGAAACAGCACAAAATTGAAAATCTGTTTTGCTGGAAGGTTCTTAAGGCAGGGCTGGGGATGAGTATTTTCTGTCTTCCTCATCCAAACCCAAATTCCGCTCCACCCTCACTAGCAGGAAACAAAAATCTGATGGGATAAGAAGTTTCAAATTTGTCTGTCAGATGTGTGATCGAGGCTGTGCTCTGAGAAGAACACCACAAGTGGCAGGAGCTAAAACATAATTTTTTAAAAAGATTTTATTTATTCATTTGAAAGAGAGAGCGAGCACAAGCAGGGGGAGAGGCAGACTCCCCGCTGAGCAAGGAGCACAGCTCGGGGCTTGATCTCAGGACCCCTGGGATCATGACCTGAGCCAAAGGCAGATGCCCAAAGAACTAAGCCACCCAGGCTGCCCAACATACATTTTTTTTAAATGTTGATAAATAAAAATGTTAATTCTTGCCTTGCCTGAGAAGTTTGGAATGGGAACAGAGAAGGATTTTAATTTAGAGATGATTTCATAAAGACTTAGGTTATAATTAAGTAGAATGAAGTCCTATGCTTTTCTCTGGGACTCTTTGATAGTGGACCCCCTATCCCCTTCAGAGGTGTTCCCTTTTCCTGTTTGAATTGTAGTGTGTGTGTTTTATCCAGATGAGCTGCTTATCCACAGGTAAGGCAAGTACAGGTACATTTCACTGCCAAGGAATGGAATTAGCTCCGTCTTGATTTTGTAAATGAGAGGCCAAAAATACCAGGGCTCAGTAATTAGTACTGCGTACTGCATCGATGTGCTATTTTGGCACTGTTCTTTTCTGTTGCAGAAATTTGAAGACATCTGTTTACTTTCAACTCTGAAAGACCTTTTCAAGCACGCTAAATTTGTAGGACATGAGCTTGTTCTTACAGTAGAGTTTCTTTTGGTATCTTATCTCTTCTGGAACATTTTTACTGAATTATTGAAAATTAGTGAAAACATTTGAACAAATTTAGACATGGTATGATGAGAAATGACAGCCACGAATACAGGGAAGACGGTTCTGCTCAAATCCTTTCTTGGGGGATGTGTGCTCTGGTTAAGTCAGGAGGGGTTTCGGAGGCTTCCCGCCGGGATTTAGCCCTTTATAGAAAAGGCCCAGGTTTCTTTTAAAAATCACCAAAGCGGACCAACCAGGATGACATTGCTCTTATTAGTGGTGATATTCAGTCCGGCTTAATTATGTCAGCGTTTGGGTTTTTGATCCCATACTAATTTGTGGACCTGGAAAGGAGATAAACTTTTGTGGACTATTGTCAGTTTTGTGGTTGGCCTGTGTAATGAATATTCTTCAAAGTGTATAGAACGATTGTTTAAAAAATCCACCGCGGTTGACGAAGCTACTTACAATGGAACGGCCAGTCCTTGATTCATACCTGATATAACATATGTGACACAGGCATGGATTAATTTTAGCCACGGTGGTTTCAGACCCTGGCTCAGCGATGTGGGAATGCCAGAAACAAACAGGGGAGGTACTCAAGGGACAAGTGCCAGTGATGTCTGGGAAGTATTCAGACGGAGGGGGCTGCCCTGATGAAGGTCAGAAGGTGCATAGATCCATGAGGACTTGTTCAGGAGCCTGTAACAAACTGTAGGACAAATGGGACTGAAACCAAAATGGGAATTTATAGACAGAAGTAAATGAAGGGTCTGGTCCTGGTTCTGGATTCCAGCTTGACTGGGTCTCTATGCTTCTGCCTGGGTTAGCTTCCTTGGCATGTGGGTCCTTTCCTTGTAGAAGGTCTCTAGCATTCACAGGCTTAAAACATCCTTATGGCTTGCAATACAGACGGGACAAGAATGCCTTTCCCTAACATTTCCTGCAAAAGTCTTATTTTGGGACCAGTCATTCTCTGCATCCAGAGAGATATAAATATGGCTAGTTCTGGATTTCTGCCTGACTCCTTTTTCAGAGGAGGTCCTGACACCTTGCTTGCCTTTTTCTGAAAGGTAGAGTATGGATCTCATGGGAAATCTGCGTGTGTCATCAGGAGAGGCAGGGATGCAGGCTAGGCAGGAACAACATCTCATCCACAAGGGATCAGGAAGGAAATTGTGGTCTGATTATTCATTCATTCACTCATCTTTTCAACAAGGAGTTATTGGGCACTCCTTATTGGGCCAGAGATTATTCTAGGTGCTGAGAGTTCCAGCAGTGCACAAAACCTCCCCAAATCCCTTTCTTCTTGGAGCTTATTACATTTTCATGCTGTTTGCTGTTGGAGGGGTCGAGAATGGAGTATGTTCTCCAAATATGGAATGATGGTTGCTATAGATACAATGAAGGGCAGAGGGGCTGACTGGTGCTGGAATGGCGCAAGTAATCAAGGGAACTGGAGATTGAGTGTATTAGAGAAAAGGAGAGAAAGGATGGAGAGAGGTTTGAATACCTGTTAAGAGGAGACTGAGGATACCTGGAGTATTTTATAAAGCACAGAGGGATTTAGCATCTGTGTGTAAAGAGCCTTTTTGTTAATCGGGACTGAGAGTTAATGTATTTACCTTTGAGGATGCAGTCATGATACTGTGTTATTTTAGATGCTTCGCCTGCCCTCGAAGAAGCACTGAGTTGATGATCTAATAACTCGTTACCACTGTTAATGTCTATGATTATCTTTGTCGCAGCGGGAATACAGCTGTCAGGGAAAGAGAAAGGCATTTCTTCTTCACTTTCAGTAACAGAGCTCAACTTGCTAGCACTCCAAAGAAAAAGCAAAGGTACTTAATGAAAAATAGAAGCAAAGTAATGCCACAGGACTCTAACATGTGGTAGAGTTTTTTGGGTTTTTGTTTGTTTGTTTGTTTTAGATTTTATTTATTTATTGGAGTGAGAGAGAAAGACAGCGTGTGCACGCACGCACGAAGGGGGAGAGGCAGGGGGACAAGCAGACAGCCTGCTGAGGGGGGAGCCTAATGCGGAGCTCCAGCCCAGGACCCTGGGATCATGACCTGAGCTCAAGGCTGACCCTTAACCGACTGAGCCCCCCGGTTGCCCCTCGCATGGGGTAGATTTTAATGGCAATGCTCCGGTGATCTCGCCAGTGGCCTGATTTTTGTCCCCCGGAGATCTCTGTCGTTCAGAGCACGACCTGATGACTTTACAAACAGCAACAACAACAGGTGTGATACAGCTTTCTGTCATGGAGGGGAAAAATGGGATTAAGTGAGCAAATGGAAAAATAAAACAATAGTTTTTCTTGTTGATGGAAACAGAATGAGGATTCTGGCACTCTCTATTTTTGAGGGGGAATATAAAGGAGAGGATCTGGTACAGGCTGTCTGATTAAGGATAGCGTCAGAAGTCAGGATGTGGAGGAAAACCAGGGTCTGAGCGTGATTGGGGAGAAACCCTAGTTCAGGTGAGGCTTTGTGTAGCATTTACTATGCACCCCTCACCTCACAAGGGCCTCGTGTATCTTACCTTTTGCACAACTCACCCTTCCTGGGAACCAACAGTGTCCTGATTTTACACATGAGGAATTTATGACAGAGAGAGTTTAAGGAGCTACGTTTCCACAGCTGGTAAATGGCTGCTCAGGCAGTGAAATGCGGGACATTTCTAAGCCTTTGGTTTTTAAGGACTGCCTCGAATATCTCAAATCAGCTGGTCAAACCTTGCAAAGGTGGGCAGGACCCTGCCGCTAGGGATTCCCTGAAGGGCTTTGTGTGGTCGCTAAGGTAAGGTCTTCAGTTACTTGGCATGGTTGGCAGAGTTCTTTCTGGACCAGCTCCTGCGGATAGTTCCCACACTTACACTGACTTGTTCTGTCCTTCCCGACATTCATTTTGCTCCCACCTCTCTACAACCCCAGTGTCTGCCATCTTGTTATTGTTCGTGCCCTTGTGATTTTGCTTATATCTCTGTTACGGAAATTATGCCTGGTATTTGCCCATGCGGGAGCGTTGGGGAGTATCCGTCCTGCAGAAGTTGTATCTCGTCGTTGTTGTTTCCCCACATAGTAGATCCTCAGTGAAGTAGATGCTCAAAAAAGTGGAAATGGTAGGTTTGAGGGGATGACTAATTCTTGGTGTTTCTTGTCAGATTGAAGCCTTAAGAACGTTAGGAGTAGCAATCATATCTTAAATGGTTTTTATTAATATTAAAGAAAAATCATTGAGGGGGGCCTGGGTGGCCCAGTTGGTTATGCATCCAACACTTGATTTCTGCTTAGGTCATGAACTCAGGTTCCTGGGATTGAGCCCTGCATCTGGCTCAGTGCGGAGTCTGCTTGGCTCCTCCCTCCGCTCCTCCCCTCCCCTTCATTTTCTCCTCCCCACCCCCCTCAAGAAATTAAAATCTTTAAAAAAAAATAATCGACTAACGGTTTGTTTGCTATGGTTGTGTTTGGGACAGGTTGCATTTGCTTTCTCGAGCATCTGGTAGTTGGATGAACAAGTCTTCATTCGCCTGGGAAATCTTGTTTCGTACCCGAACTGGCTGATTCAGTCCTCATAATTACTTCACTGTATTTGTGCCTGCCCCAGGAAATGTGAAATTGGGTATTTTTAGAACCTTAGCTGTAAATTATTAATACAAGGAGTCAAAACTGGAAAGAGAGCTCAGGTGCTACATGGCATTGCTATATTCATAAACATTTTGGGGTCAAAGAGTAGAATGTCCCGGGATGGATCAGTGGGTTTACAGTAATCCCTTGTCCTGTGGTGTGGACAAGTGCTTCCTGCGGAGATGAACCCAGGAGTCCCCCGGCCATGCCATCTTCCCCTTCCAGCTCACCGTGTGCACAGAACTTGCATGGCGGGAAGCTGGAACTGGGTAAAAGATCATTTTCTTACAGAGCGCAAGAGGCCGTGGATTGTTCCCGAGTTCTTAAAGGCAGTAATCATTGTCAGATGTGATAATGCGTGCCATGCAGAATTTAGGAATGCTTCAGTCTGTTTTAGCCTGTTATGATCTTATCTTTTCTATTGGAAAAGAGTCTTCTCCCCTCCCCTTTTAGCTCTTCCTCCTCGTTACTAGAATTGGAAGTGACGGTCAGGTCCGATCTTGGCTGTCCCATGTATCTCTGTGGGCCTCATTTCTGACGATTTAGGAAGTGTTCTTACTGGGCCAGCGTAGCTCCTCCAGCTGTGGCTTTTAGTGTTCTCGGTTTCTTAACAATTCTGTCTTTTCAAAATCTGCTTGCCGTACGTGATTCTTTAACCTATTTAGACTATATCTTTGTGCTATTTTGGAAATCTCTCCTTTCACTTCTTATTACAGATGTCACATCAAGGTTGTGCGATTTCCTCAGGCAGCCTTTTCAGAAGCGTTCTTCGTCTTTGTGTAGTGGTGGAATTCTTCACATGTTTAGTCTGGATCATTCAGCAGCGGGATGCATCCCGATCGACCCTCTTGGTCTTCCCGAGAGCAGAGAACTCTCCGAATTTCCCTGTTTCTCTCTCATGCCCAGCATGGTCTCTTCACTGACCAGCTCTGAGGCCGGTGACAGAAAGTGCTTGTGGGGGCAATGAATGGGCAAGGCTGTCTTCTGGCAACAGGTTACTAAGGCCTGGTTTTTACTAAGGGCCTAAAGCATGTGCTTTCCTGCTGAGAGAGCTGTGTTCATGAAGTCCTCCTTGTCTGATTGGTATTAACGGATGCACTCAAACCAAAATAAAGATGGTAGAATCAGTCCCATCATTCCTTAGACCGCAGAAGTGAAGGCAAGTGAGGCTCAGCAGCCTTGGGAAGGACTGCAACCCCAGGGGCCCGGGAAGCCACGGCTGGGCCATCCTGGCATCTGGCCTGTCAGCCAGGATCCTCAAGTTTCTGTGGGCGGTTTTGCTTGGAGCAGTGAAGGGGAATTCTTTGCAGTTTTGTGATCTGGGAGTGACAAGCCATCATTTTAACCACATCAAGGCTCTGAATGATAAAAGGGTCGAATCATTGTCATTCATTAAATTCCTTTAACTGTTGGAATTCCTCTAAGGATCCAGATGGAGGCCCTTTCTCACTCTGCGCTCTGTCCTCCCAGGGAAGTTTATAATGGCTTAAATTACCATTTATTCCAAGAGCACTCTCAAATTGATATTTCTGGCTGAGATCTCCTTTTTGATCTTAAGGCCTGTATAGCCTACTTCTTCCTCATGACACCTTGAAACCGAGCTTGGTATTTGCCCCCCTTCTGCTTCTTTACCTCCATCCTCCCTTCCAGTCCTTCCTGTCCCAAGGAATGGCAGAACCCTAAGTCCATTCGCATTAACCTCAGACCTGGGCTTCCCTCCTCCGTCTTCATTAACTATTAGCTAACGTGTGTCAGCTTTACCCCCGGACGTCTCTGGAATCCGTTTTCCTAATTGCTTGCACTCTATAATGGAATCTCTGGCCTGAATGACTGTAGAAGCCTTTGGTCATCTCTCCAGGTTTGCTTTCTTGTAAGCCCACTGTGTTGTGCACAGAGATCTGGAGCACCCTTTAAATTGGAAATGTGACCATATTACCTTCATGTTGACAGCCTTTGAGTAGCTTTCCATTAGTCTGAGGCTACCTTCCAGGATCCAAGAAGGACTTTTCTTTTTGTTTTTTGTTTCTTAAGATTACTTGTGGAGGGCAGCGCAGAGGCAGAGGAAGAGAGAGAATCCCCAGCAGACTCCCCACTAAGCGCAGAGCCTGACTGCTCAGTACTCAATCCAAGGATCCTGAGCCGAAATCAAGAATTGGGTGCTCAACTGACTGAGCCATCCGGGCACCCCCAGCAAGGCTTTTCTTCATGTTCTCTCCCTGCCTACGTCCTGTTGCCCACCTCAAGTCCACAGTTAGCCTGCAGGCCTTACACCTACAGCTCATTGTCCTTGAAACTCCTTCATCACTACACCCATGTCCAGTTTTGCCTTTCCACTGTTGCTGGTTAAACTCTAACTCCTGCATCAGGACTCAGCTTAGGCACCCCAAGGCAGAGCCTTACAGAGCCTTACTCCTTCCCACGCCCTGCGCCACCTTTATTCTGACTGTTAGGGATTACTTGTGAGGGGTATGGGAAAGAGAGAGAGAGAGAGAAAGGAGGTGCTGGCATAGGCATGCCAGTGAAAGGAATGGTTAGAAAAGGAATTGAGGGTACACCTTGCTGTTGTTAACTTTCTGCTTTAGTATTTAAAACTCTGGCATGATCTGAGAAGGCTACCTACTGTATGATTTCATCTATGTGACATTCTGGAAAACGCAAAACTATGGAGACAGTTAAAATTATAGTATAGATCAGGGTGCCTGAGTGGCTCAGTCCATTAAGCGTCTAAATATCGATTTTGGCTCTAGTTATGATCTCAGGGTCGTGAGATTGAGCTCCATGTTGGGCTCTGTGCTGAGCGTGGAACCTGCTTAAGATTCTTTGTTTCTCTCTGCCCCTCCCTGCTGTATTCTCTCTCCCTCTCTCTCTCTTTCTCAAGTAAATAAATAAATAAATCTTTAAAAAAACTTATAGTATTGATCACGAGTCTCCAGGGGTTGGCAGGTGGAGGAAGGGATGAATGGCAGAGCACAGAGGATTTTTAGGGCAATGAAAATACTCTGTGTGATACTACAGTGGTGGATACTTGTTATTATACCTTTGTCCAGACCCGTTGACTCTATGACCCCAAGTGTGAACCCTAAGGTAAAGTATGGACTTTGGGGTGATAATGACGTATCCGTGTAGGTTGGTTCATCAGTTGTAACCAGTGCACCAGTCTGGTAGAGGATGTTGAGAGTGGGAGAGCCTATGCATGTGTGGGAACAAGGGGTATATAGGAAATCTGTTTACCTTCCTCCCAGTTTTGCTGTGAACGTATTCAACCACACTGAGAGAGAGGGGGAAAGAAGCAGACTCACACATTTAAATACTCCATGTAGTTCTCCTGTTCTTCCAGATTCTGCAACCTCTTCATAGGGTGACTTACTGCATGTGATTCAGAAGTTCAAGATATGCCTATTTCCTACCCAAGGTCAAGTTGTAAGCCAACTACTCTGTTGAGCACTCCCCAGAAAAAGAGAGATGGGTTGCAATGCTGGGTGGAGAACAGGCTCACTGGCCTTCCAGTTGTCTCCCTAAAGGATTTTGGAGAGTAGTTTTGGTGATATTCTTCTTGGTTTCACTTTTTGTGCTGACTTTAACACCTAAATCCCATCCATGCCTAACTTCCCATCCCCCATGAAATGTTCTGGTCCACTGACCAGACGTGAATGCATGCGTCATTTCCTGCTGAACTTTTCTTGTTTGAGGTTCATTGTATATAATCTGTAATGACAGTGTGCGGGGCAGAGTATCAGTGGTCAATTTGCACGTGTTTGTTACACTGTGGAGAGAGGCTGGGCAGGCAGGTGTGTTGAATTACAGGATCCCTGACTCTTAGGGCTCGTAAAAGCTATGAATACCATATGTTCCCATCACCTTGATGGACTGTATATGATAAAATGATAGATAAAGACAAGGTTGGCTTGCAGAGCTTTTCTATTTAATGAAGTAAGCGATAGGGACCTTCAGAGATTCATGGGGGACATGTTTCTTATAACCCTGAAAAATGGCACACTTTGGGCAGGCGAGATTGGAGAGGGGAGACTGGACTCAAGAGAAGCAAGGGGGAGAATTTAAGATGATTTTTCAGATATTGACACTCATAAGATACTTCCCTTTATCCCTTAGGAAATCCCAAACTACATCCATTCCTTTTTCTGGAGCTAGGTTCTAGCAGTGATTCGCTGGAAACATTTTGTGGTGAAATTATGGGAATTCTGCAGCACACAGTAGAAAGATCAGGAGATGTGCAGTGGACAACATCTCAATGAGATGTGGAGTAGAAGACTTAACAAATCAGATGGGAGAGGGGATGCTTGAAGAGAAATCAATTCAGTTAAAAGGGCTGCAGGCATCAGAGTTTGATTGAACAACACCAACATATCCTGGGAAACTTCCCTAATAATGGTCTAATCGAATCAGCTTGTGATACACTGTTAGAATCATAGTATCATTTCAGTCTAAGGACCGTGCATACTGTCATCTCCCAGCAGTTAATCTAACATTAACCCCCATCTTAGTTCTTGGATATAAGCCGTGATTTCGGCTGAAAACATGATGGATAAAAATTACTGACTGTTCTGGGCCTGTGTGTATATGTGTATGTATTGTTGAATTTTATTATTATTTTCCTACTTCAGTCTTTTTCAGACCTTCCTCTATGAGACCCAAGTCTTTATTATTTGTGACCCAATAGATACTAGATGTTTTTAAACTGGGAAATGTTAATGACCATTTTTTTATGAGAAGTAAATGTTGTATAAATTGAATTTTAATGCTTTTATTGTCCCAGAGGAAGATAAAAACCATTAGCTAATGACGACGGTAATGTTCAGATTGTTTTTAATTTTAAAATAATATTTATAACCTGCAGTACTATGCTGTCTCATTTTGGACTTAGGAAAAATTTATGAACATCTACATAAATGTATGAGAATTAGGCAGTAGGAATAAAATGGCTTAATAGAACTATGGCTTAAGTCTACTTATGTGTGTATTTGGAACTTGAGCGATATAGGTATCTGGCTAGAAATCTGCCTGCTCAGTTGTAACAGAATGTCAAATTCTACACAGTTAGTTACCCATTATTAAAAATATCCTTGTCTTAAATTTACTTTGGCAGGGAAATGTGCTTGGTGATTATCATATGGGGTTACTCTAGGGAGTTAAAGATTTATATTATGTTTTAGTTCCATTGAAATCCTAGCGCTCACAGGCCCACACGTATCCATATGTATATACAAATGTACTGGAGAAGTTCTTTTTTAACAATAGATGATTTTAATATTGTCTGAAGTAAAATAAAAATGCTTGGTTTCATATCACTGTGGAATGTCACGGGATTCTTATTTACTTCTTCACTCCCCAAATAGGTAACACGACATAATACGTTATGCTCATTAAAGAACAGAATTTCAATTTCAGAGATAGTTGCCAAGTTCATTATTTCTGGAGAAAGGAATAGATACTCACCCCTTTGTTTAACCTGAAGATGAAAGAGCGTATGAACTAATGAAATGTATTTATTAAAATGGAATTTTCTTATATTGTCCTGTCTGTCTTTATTTCCAAAATAGCATGGGATTCCCATCCTCCAAACAGTGCCATGAGGAATTATTTTTAATTTTTGTCCCATTAATTATTTACATTGCATATATCACCATAACATTTAGCTCTCATACACACACACACACACACACACACACACACACACACAGAGGTGCTTACTGCATAGTCATACATTTGTTCTACAGGGTAGGAGAGTAATAGAAGAAGGTACTAGTATTGATACTACTATTCCATCTGTGTGCAGAGTCATCTCAGAGCCTTCTTACTGCAACTTTTGGTGAGACTTTCTGTGTATCATTTCCCCTCTGCCCTGCTCTTCATTGCAAAAATAATTAAACAGGATTGAGTAGGTCACAATCTGGTTAGTTTAGAGAGATCCAGAAAGACTGTTCACTTACCAATTCCTGTTTTAAAAATCATCTCAACATTCAACTCTATGGATGTGCCAGACACTTCAGTGTAGGGAAACTGAAAGCCAACACCCAAAGGGCAAAAAAGCATTATTACTGGTATGTTAAAGTGAGAAATATACTAAAACTTCCGTATCTGTGTGGTGAGATTTTTACTGGTCAGCGGTGATAGAGTACAGTGGCCTTTCTTTTCAGAACCATTGCAGGATGTAGTGACTTTTTAAAAAAGATTTTACCTATATATTTATTGATCTATCGATCGATCTATGTATTTGAGAGAGAAGGAGAGCGTGTGAGCTGGGCGAGGGGCAGAGGGAGACAGAGAGTCTAAAGCAGACTCCCCTCTGAGCTTGGAGCCCAACTTGGGGCTCCATTCCACAACACTTGGATCATGACCCGAGCCAAAATCCTGAGTGGGATGCTTACCTGACTGAGCACCAAGGCACCCACGTTGTGACGTTTCTGATTGGACTGGTTATGTGACATTCAGGAGGGATTTTTAGTCATTGGTGATTTAACCGTCTCTCTTTGTCCTGGAATAGTACCTCAGTGTGCTTCTTACTCCGTTTACACATGAGTGGGATCGCCCTGTGTCTGAACCCATCTCTCTGATTTGCTGCTTTTATTCCGTTGACTGGTTTAAGGTATATAGGAAGTTGGGTCGAGAACTCGTTAGCATCGCACATTAATATTAACGTGAACTCTCTCTCCCTTGTGTCACTAAATCACTACAAGTAAAAACTTGTACTCTGATGCATGTAGCTTGTCTATAAATATCACCTGAAACAGAACAAATAAAGCCACGTATGTTTAACTGGGAAGAGTTGAGGATTAATGCTGAATTAAAATATTGTCACACAGATTAGTGTAGTCATACTCACAGTCAGTCAGTCTCCGATACCATTCTCTTTACTGTGAACACTGAATAATAATTATTTTATGAAGGTAGTGCATTGTAAATATTTATAAACAGAAATGTAAAACAGTGAGACCACAGTGAATAAATTATTTTGAAATATTTTAAAATCCAGTTTTTATATGCTTTTTAGTAAAAATTATTCATGGTGATCAATATTTCTTTCTCACTTGCCATCTGCTCTGCTTCTTTGGCTGTGCAGTTCTAGGTGAATGATGCACTGTGCTGTATAATGCTCTCCACAGATTTATTAACTTGGATGCAGCATTTTTACGGAGAGCGTGCAAACACGTAATCACTGAACATAGGTCTTCTGGTATAGGTAATTACCAATTCTTTCCCATCCCTGAGAACAATTAGATAATCATTAGGCTTGCGACAGTATGCCTTGGCTTCTCTCTTCACGTAGGTGTCACTCAGTGGCTGCTCTGTGGGGAGCTGGAAGAAATTCATCCCACGGATTCCTGGAGTGACTGGTCAAAATAATTTTATTTTGTCTTTTGCTAGCAATTTAGTATTTTCCTTTTGCATCTGTATGAAGATCCCTAGTTTCATGCAATTCCATTTTAATTGACTTTTCAGCAGTAAGTTTTGCACAACTGAATTAGCCCACCTGCAAGCCCCAGATAGGTCTTTGGGGTGAAACAGTGGCACTGAGGTGGTTTGGCCACCCCTCTCTTAATCTGAAAGCAGATGTCTGCAGCCAGTTAATAATCTGTGACTCTTGTACTTTCCTTCCTGTGTCTGGCTTGGAGGATTTGCCTTAATGAAGTTTATGTGTTTTGTTGGTTTGTTGGATACACTTTCCATTACCCCCAAGCAAACCATTGTAGACCTTATTATTAATTAATTAGTTAATTAATATCTGCATGTTGTTGGGCTGGTTTTAACTGTTCAAGGAATTTTCTTGAATTAGCTGAAATAATAGCAATTTAGAGATATTGCTTGCATTTGAGGACAGATGACGGTCAGGGGTGGTTAATGCTGCCTCTGCTGTGAAGCCGTCCTTGCTTCTCCTAGTTTGAATTGATCACCCTGTTTTGTATGCTTCCATAATCACGGGTTTTTCCTTTGTTGTATTCTTTTATGAGTCTGCCTTGCTTAACTTGCCTTTATGATTGCCTCCCCACTGGATGGCAAAGCCTTCTGAGACAGGAACGGAGTCTTATTCATCTTTGCTTCGCTTTGCAGAACACAGAATATGCACTTGATAATTACTTGTTAAACTGGACGTAGTCAGATTTTCTAGACTAAATACCCTCTGAACCCTCCTTGTATCGGTCAAGGTTTATTGTGGAGCAAGAAGAGAAATCTGCATAAACTTGCTTTAGGCAAAGGCAGGAATTGGTTGGAGACTGTAGTTGTGTCTCTCGGACCCAAGAGACAGGTGTCTTTTTCTCTTCCTGAACCACTGGGGCCCAGAACGATCTTGCCTTTCATTATGCTTTTAGAGAATTATTCATTCCCGGGCTGAGCCCTGCCCTGCTCCCCAACTTCCTGCAGTTTTCCTTGTCCTTGTCCGCTACAGGGCAGATTTCATTCCTACTGTGCCATGTGCCCAGACTGGCCTTCCCCCACTTCCATGTATCCATCAGGGCTCAGCTAAACCGTCACCTGCTCCAGAGGCCCTGTATTTCAGGGAGCCCCCTAAGCTTTACTTCATGTTCACTTATTTCATAGTCTTTTCCTTTGGTGCATTTGAATATGTTTGTGCTTTTTTGCTTCTTTACTGCCCTCTTCACCCCTGGAATGGCGCCTCTGTCTTGTCCACCTTGGATCCCAGTGCTTGGTATACAATAGGAGCCCCATAAATGCCTCTTTAACATGCAAGTCGTCGGGTCATACATCTCCCTGAGATGCGACAGAGCCTCCTCTCCAGCAACCGAAACTGAACCTCGCATGAGGCCATCTGTATCAGGGTGATAAATTCCCTGTTTGCGCAGTCGGCCACCCTGCCATGAACAGAGCGCTCCATAATGTGCATAATTTAATCATTTAGCTTTTGGGGTTGTTTTTCTGCATCATTTGGTCAAGTCATAAACTTAAGTTATGAAGTCAACTCTCGAGACTGAGTCTAAGTAAGACAGATCAATGGGATCTGTCTCAGGAACCAGAAAGTTAATAGACTGCTTGACAGCAGTTGTTTTTGCTTCCCAGATACGGGACTAATTGTCCAGCTGTGACAGAGGTATTTGCTTTTTGTTTCAGTTTCTTGATGAGCAAGCTAAGAGTTTTTTTCCCCTCCCTTCTGGATTAGAGGGCGAGATGGTTTTTGGCCTGTTCATTATGGTATTAAGAAATCACAGCTTCGGGCGCCTGGGTGGCTCAGTGGGTTAAAGCCGCTGCCTTCGGCTCAGGTCATGATCCCAGGGTCCTGGGATCGAGGCCCACATCGGGCTCTCTGCTCAGCAGGGAGCCTACTTCCTCCTCTCTCCTCTCTCTCTGCCTGCCTCTCTGCCTACTTGTAATCTCTCTCTCTGTGTCAAATGAATAAATAAAATCTTAAAAAAAAAAAAAACAAATCACAGCTTCACAGTGGGGCTTGGAAGGTATGGCCCATCCCTTGTGTTCCAACTAGTGTTTTCTCTACTCAGGTACCCAGCTTCTAAAATTCCTGTGCGGAATTTAAAGGGCCGCCAGTGGTGCAGGTAAAACCTTGTACACCTAGATGACTACGTAGAAGCTCTTGCCCTTTCACTAATCAGCAGTGTGATCTTGGACAAGTTATGTAATCCATTAGCCTCTGTTTTTCATTTGTAAAATAACGATAATAGTATGATTGCTTGAGCAGGGACCCAAGAAGGATTCATTAAGGTGCTCTGTGATCTCAGGGCACCTGGTTGGCTCAGTAGTCTCAGGGTTGTGAGTTCAAGCCCCTCGTTGTGTGTAGAGCCTACTTTAAATAAGGAGCAGGGGCAGGGGGTTGCCTGGGTGGCTCAGTCATTAAGCGTCTGCCTTCAGCTCAGGTCATGATCCCAGGGTTCTGTGATCGAGCCCCACATCAGGCTCCTTGCTCAGCGGGGAGCCTGCTTCTCCCTCTCCTACTCCCCCTGCTTGTGTTCCCTCTCTCGCTATATCTCTCTCTGTCAAATAAATAAATAAAATCTTAAAAAAAAAAAGATGCTATGTGTTCTCAACACAAAGATAGACAGTGAAGTGTTTTGTAAACTTCGTCAGCACCATCCTCATCTTCATGCTCCAGGAAACCTTTAAAAGGTGCTACAGATGTTACCTGGAAGGAGACCAGGAAGGGGGGAAGGTGGTAGTCTAGACACAAACAGTATTTTGAGCAAGATCAACATCCGTAAACATGGACTCCTGTATTATTTATTGCTTTGAATTGAGCTTTCCTTCATGTTCCCAGAGGACATCTTCAGGGCTTGAGGGCACGGACAGGCATGTGTGTCGTTCTCCCTCAGCAGTGGTGATACCTCATGGCTTAGGTGCAAACGGACATCTTAAAATTCTACAATTTGCCTGACAAAGCACAGCACAGATAAACCACTTAACTTCACTTTGATGCCCACGTCAGACTGTGTTCTGTTTTCTTGGGGACAGTGCAGCTTAACACTTTGCTTTGGCCCCAAAATAATAAAGTTTAAGCACATTGTTCTTCAAGGGTTGGACACGCTCTCCTTGAAGTCCTATTCTGTTTGATTGGCATGCTATTTTAAAAATAAAAATAGGGGCCGCCTGGGTGGCTCCGTCAGTTAAGCGTCGGCCTTTGGCTCAGGTCATGATCCCAGGGTCCTGGGATCGAGCCCTGCATCAGACTCCCTGCTCAGCGAGAGGCCTGCTTCTCCCTCTTCTTCTGCCTCCTACTCCCTCTCTTCCTCTGCTTGTGTGCTCTCCCTCTCTCTGTCAAACAAATAAATAAAATCTTAAAAAAAAAAAGTAGAACGGGAAAAATCTAACCTTGTTCAAAAAATCGTAGGGTTCCTCTGGATCTACATTTCTTAATTCCAACAATGGCATTGAGAGTGAAGTTGCTCTCCTTAGACCAGTTGTTTTCAAAGTGTGGTCTCTGGGCCAGCGGCATGAGCATCACCTGGGATCTTCTAAGAACCATGCACTCTAGATCCCACTCCAAGGTTTCCAGCTTAGACTGTGAGGTGGGTGCAGCGACCTTTCTCAAGCCTTTTTGGTGTTGTTTACATGGAGTGTTTGAGAAGCTCTTCATGAGCTTGTGCTTTGAAGTTCTTCACAGTTCCCACCCTTCCTTGGAATCATGCACCTGGCTCAACTCTTTTGAGTTAAACCACCTTCCTGGTACCTACAGGCATTTATGTCTGGGGACCGGTATGGATTTTAGAGTTGGTTTGTCTGTGTGTTGACTTATGTTCTGCTTCAAACAGATCTGACACCTTAAGCTTTTAAGTCCCCAAAGTATCTCTAAATCTAAGGGAGAAATACACAGTGAGAGGGATATATCTCGAAGAGTATGTTTACCATTGTGGAAGACTGTTGACAGCTGTGTTGACTCTCAAGACAAGATCAAGGATAATAGACTATCTAAAGGAATGTATTAATTTTCTTTCTTAGGACCTAAGGGAATCAACTCTTCCTATGTACACCAGAAAACTGGCGTTTAGAATCAGGTTTACCTCATTGCAGAATCTCAGCTTTGCTCCTGAAACTGTGCTGTTTTGAGTGAACATCTTCAACCTCTCTGAATACAACTTCACTCATCTGTGAAATGGGTATAATTCATCCATCTCAAAGAGAAATGGTGAGGGCTGAGTGATGTGTACACAGCATAAGTCTCCTTAGCTTCCAGGTTCATTTGCAATCAATTGAATGAACACACACATTCAGAAGTATGGTCGGAACTGGTGCACTTACTTATTGATTAATCAGTAAGCCGTATATTTATTAATTCGTACATTAATCCATTATGTGCATAGTGTGAATTCAGTATGACTCACACTTTCAGTTCATGTGTTTTGAGGGCTTAAGTCAAGCACTCTTCTAGAGACTGGAACAACATGGAACTATTCAGACTATTCCTGCTTTTATGGCACTCACCTTCTAATTTGGAGATGAAGAGAAGAGACAAGAAGCAAGCATATGAATAGATGGATTATATGATTTTACTTGCTCTTTCAAATGGCATCCTAGACAGCATTTTAATCACAGTACAGTGGCTCAGTGAATGCATCCACAGAATGTATAAATAGCTGAAAAGCAAACTTTATTAGTATAAACAGAATTGCAAATATCATGTGGAATCTGCTCCAGGAGGTGTAGACCCCAACGGTTAACGTGTTATCTTTTCAGGAATATAAAACTAAGTTGTTGGGACAGAGTGGTTTGGAGATTTTCCCAAAGATATTGGCAGGACGGCTTTATAACATGACTTCGAGAGGATAAAATTAGTCAGTAATCTTCACTGAGGTATAAAATGGTGAAGGAGATGGGGAGCATCATGGGGAAGATCCCTTCTGTGCATTCCGGGAGTTTCTTGAGCGGTTCTCCCCGAGGTGTCCATTTCCGGCCCATATTATCGTATGTCTGTATTTATTGTGGGGTTATGAGTGACCAGCCACCCCCACTGCCTCTGTCATAGCAAAATGTTAGTTAGAGATCAAAACCCCGTATCCACCGTTGTTGAGTTCCAAATTGCTAAACTGCCCTTCACTGCAAGGAAAGTGATATGACCCGTTCTGTGTTTCTCCAGGCGCCTGTAAAGCCAATAATTCTCCATTCATGTGAGTCTCCTCTTCTCTTTATTGCCTCGGCCCCCGTTCCCCGCTCTTTATTATAGTTCCTTTGTCCGTCCTTGTTGTGTCACGGCTTTACACGCGTGGCTCAGCCTGAGCCTGATGCTTTGTTCTCGCTGCTTTTTTAAAGCCTTTTTGATGAGTCGCTGGGTGGTTCCAGCCCACACTGTTGTCATTTGATCACCTACCGTCTCACTGACCTAGAATTTTAGAAGAAAATGTAGTCTAGATTAGGTGTGTTTGAATTATTCAGCCTTTAAAAAGAAAAAAAGAAATCCAGCTAAAATGAAATAATAGTGTCTTTAGTAACGAATCCAGGATAAATATGATGCTAAGTTAAAGCTTTTATGAAGGACCCATATTCCTGAGTAGAAAACGTATAAGTTGTTTGTCATTGGGTTCCCTGTGAGAAAGAAAATAGAGATTTTGGTATGCTCAGTCATCTCATGGGCCTACTATGTGTTGAGTGTGATGTAGTAATAATGCTCGGAGTTTTCATAGGCGATATTTAATAGGTAGTATCCTCACTCTTTGTAAGACACCATTTTAAGCACTCCGCTTCCTTCTACTGCTATGAGGGACATACTATTATTATCATCCCCATTTTACAAGCAAGGAAAATAAAGTGCAGAGAGTTTAGGAGACTTGTCCAAGGTCACTTCCCCACCAAGTAGCAAAGGTGAGATGTCGTGGTCTGGCTCTAAAATTCATGGTCTTTATCACTAGTCTGTGCACGTCTTCTTTCCTTACTGAACTTATCATCTAGTGCAACCTGACCCATACAGTTGTATTTTCAGGGCTCACAAAGCAAACCTTTCCCATAGCAAAAAGCTAGTCTTTATTCTAACTCTGTCTGTGTGACCACGGAATCCGAATTAATGGAGTTCAAAGGAATGAGATTTAACTACAGGTACCATGCCTCCGCATCTGACATGTGACTTGCGTGTCAACAAGGTCTTCTGTATTGACTGACACTTACATGTGATATTTGGTTAGGGAGTTTTAACTTGGGAAGCAGCTTGCATGCTTAACTACCTGCTGGTGAAATTTTCAATGCCATGGAATATGTCAGAGCCAGTGGAGCATTGCAAGTTAATTACTTGTGTGCACAGCGGGCAGTGCTGCAAACAGGCGGCCCCCAGCAATCGGAGGATGAGACATTACTTGAGGCACCCGAACTTGGGCTGTTAATGAGTCATTTTGATGAGTAGGGAATGGGGAATGTCAAGAGGGCCACGTATGGCCTTATTCTGATGGCATGTTTACCCTGTGAACCAAACCATTGTTTTAAGTAGGTGCACTGATGAAAGGTTGACTTCTGGTGGCACCAGTGGCATTATAGGACTGGGATTCAGCATTGATAAGGCCACGTCGATTTCATACGGACTACATGCGTGAAGACCATTAGAGCCACTGGGTTAGTTCCCGTTTGTCTGTCAGTTTGTTTTTCACTTTTTCATTCAAGAGAGATTTCCTGGGTGCCTGTTATGTGCCAGATACTTCTGCTACTCCGTGGGAACAACAGGGAGCAAAATGGACAGGTGGCTGTACGATTTCTATATAAGATTCAGCCACTACAGTGTGGGCGGAAGTTGGAGCCAGCAGTATTTGTTGCACTTGCAGCAACATTGGTATAGCAAGCACTTTGCCTTTACTTAGCTTGTATGTTTATTTACATGATGATGGGGAGGTCCACAGCCAATGTTCTCTCCTAGCTATTTCTTGGAGTTGCCGTGAAATGTATTCTTGGCTCTGGTGGGAAGTAGAAATTGTCACAAACACTAGAGGCCCCAAATCTTCCCAAGTGAATGAATGAAACTAAGAGCGGGGGTACCAAAGGAAAGCAACGTGATTTCCCAAAGCTTCTGACAAAGTCACCTGACCTAGAATGGGGGACCAAGGAAGGTGTTCCTTGAATACGTAATTCAGACGTCTTCCTGAGCCTAGGCCTGACCTGGGTCATTACTAGACCAGGCACAGGCCTATTGCAGGTGTCACAGAGCTGAACTGTATCCGTATTCCTGGTAGGGAGATCAGCCTGTCTGGAGGGTGCTGCTGATTGTCTCTCACACTGAACTCTAAACGAGCCTTTCTAACAAACGAGGCAGAATGGAGCGTTAAAAACCTCCATTAGAAAAATCGTATTATTTCTCATTTTATCATCAAGGCTTTTAATTCATCTCAGTTTTTCCAACTCCGTAATCTCTGCTCTACTTGTCAGAAGTAGTAAGAAATATTATCCCACCATAGGAATGGGCTCAAGCCTCATTTCAGATGTTAGTGATGCATCAAAACCCTCATTGTTGTATTAGCTGCATTCTAGTAGATGTCTAAATTCATTCCCTTACTAGGAAGGAAAGGTATACAGTTACAGGCAGAAAAGAGCTAATGACATAATATTTGATAATCATGGCCTTCTGATTAGAAGCGAGTGACATCTTCCAGATTTCGTAAACATGACTGTTACCAAACACTGATTATAATTAGCTAATTTAAACAAATGCTTTCCATGCTGGTTAAGATACCTTGTAAAGGGGCACATGGCCGGCTTGGTCAGTGGAGCATGGGACTCTTGGTCTTGGGGTCATGAGTTCAAGCTCCACTTTGGGCATTTAAAAAAAAAAAGCTTCTGTATCCCTGACTGTTGTTGTAGGAAAATATTCTTTGAAGTGGAATTTTTGGGTCAAAGTCAATGGGTGTTTTTAAAGATGTATGTATAAACAAAAGGTTGTATATGCATTTTGTGAATACATACGTATTTGTGTATATACAAATGGCTTTTAGCTGTTCTCTAGTGGATATGTAAATGAAGTATTTCCAGTAATAATACAAATGGTATATGACTAGCTTTAGATATAAGATCATGGTCTTCCATGGAGTACTGGGAGTTGGAAATATATATATATTAAAATATGTCAGGCCTGTTTTATTTTGGAAGTTGAGTGCAAACATGGAGAAAGTCCCTTAACGTCTTATTCTTCTATGAAGTAATTGCTTTTGCCATTGAGCTAAGTGGTTGATGCCATTTTTATCATAAGGAAGTACTACATATCACTATTAAATGATCTGAACCCTTAAAGGGAAAGAACCTTATTTTGTCAAACCTTTATGGTTGTAGCTGCTGTTAGAATTATAGTAGATATTTGATTTCATATCCTGCTTTTCCTGCTTGTCATAATCATTTCCCTAGTCATAATCACTTCCTCGGTTTCAGAGCCCTATTATAGTCCACCAAGTAAGGATGCTGTCTCATTTTGGGACAGGCAGTTGGTTCTTCCTTTTTGTCATTACGAATTAAGGATAGGAAGCATATGTACGCATAGCTCTCTTTCTTTACTAAACTGGGTTTTCTTGAGTCCTTAGCTTCCCACATATAGACTCCGTAGGTTTCAGTTTGAAATTTGTTAAGACATTAATACATATTGTGAGAATTCTCCCCAAAATATTTGTACTATATTGTAGTGCCTCTGGCATTGTCTGAGAGTACTCCTGCCCTTGTGGTGGTGATGGAAATCCCTAGTGGTTTCTTGTGTGGGAACATCTGTCTGATAGAAATTCCGAACACGACAAAGTCAAGGTGCTGCTATTTCTGGGTTATCTTTAGGCTGTTCAGGTAAGCCCCCTCAACTTTACTTTCCTCACCTGTTAGACAGGGGGCAAGGGAGGGTGTGGTAACGGATAATGATTGTGATGGTTCTTCCTGGGATTCAGGGGAATTAGACAAAGAAAATAAATGGTAACAGAGCTGGTCCACCTAAAAGAGCATTCGTAGGGTCATTATGCTTTGATTTAAACTCTTACCTTCTTCTGAGACACGGTGTCTGTTCTCTGCATGTTTTATTCAAAGTTGATGTCATGTATGATGACGATAAAAGAGTACAGATGAGTCTCAGATTCATCCAAATTTGTATGCCCACTCCGTGTGACTTAACTCCTTCATGCATCAGTCTTCACATCTATGTAATGGGGATGTAATACCATATTGGACACAGGGAAGGATGAGGAGTGAAATGAAATATTATAGGCCCACTGCCTGGTTCAATGAGTGGTTCGCTAATGGTAGGTAGTGACAACCACAGCAAGACTGGTGGTGGTTGTGTGCACAGGAAATGTGTTCTCCGTTGTGGCACAGAATCTTCTCCTTCAGCAGCGTTCCAAGAGTACCCAGGACGCAGAGCTTGGTTAACAGTAAGCCTTGGAGAAAACCTTGAATGAATGTTTACATCACTGAGTGCAGAATAAGAGTAGTAAATGATTATTGATACATGGTGAACGAGTTAATCCTTCTTCTTCGGGAATTTTAATTAAATGCATGAAATGGAAAATAATAGTTGGGGGCACAGTAGTCCAATACTGAATTGTGTGGTGCAAGTTCTCTTGCTCAACGAAAGTACTGAAGAAGATGAGGAAGGAGAGGGGCAGGACTTGGGCAAGGGGGTGAGGGGAGTGTAACCGGGGCATAAAATGAGGAGGTGCGGTGGCTCTGGGCTCTGCAAACCACGGTGTTTGGAACGATTTTTCCCCCACAGATACCCTGCAGACTCGGTGCCCTTCATTCCCTCCATCTTACACGCGCTTCATGTGCTTCGTGGCCCCTGGTGAGCACATCTGGCCCTCCAGGACTAAAACACGTGGCATCTTCCAGCTGCCCGTAGCCAACCTGGGGAGCAAACCACCTGGCCTAGTGTGTCTTCTGGCTGCCACGGGGAAGGAAAGTTGAAGAATGTTTTTCCCCTTGGAAAGCTGCAGTGGGGAGATGGACATACCCATGTGTTTCTCAGTTCTCAGTAGGGTACATTTATTTACATGGGTGTGCAAATTAATATGACACCAGTGAGGTGGTTTTTGGAGATTGCATTTCAAAGTAAGTTTGGGATAATTTTGAGGTGAGCCTATTTCCAGCCAAGGGTTCTGATCATTTCTTCTCGGTGTGGATAATTGTTCACTGGACTCCAGTCACAAATATTCTTTCTTAAAAAGATTTTGCTTATTTATTAGAGAGAGGGAGAAAGAGCACAGGAGTAGGGGGAGAGGGAGAAGCACACTCCTTGCTGAGCAGGGAGCCTGTGCCCGCTCAGTCCCAGGACCCCGGGATCATGACCTGAGCTAAGGGCAGATGCTTAACCGACTGAGCCACCCAGGCGCCCCTCCAGTCGTAAATATTCTTAAGCAAGTAAATGAAATGCCTGCTTTTGGAACCATGTGACATGTATCTTCCAGTTGTTTGTGTTTATCATGTCAATTCAAGTTAATTTGATTCACCAGTATAGGGGATCTGGGTGATTTTTGGATGGTGCTAAGAAACTTCATCTCTCATGAGGGAAGGGAAAGAATGATTTTAGCTCCTTTGTCACCTGCCAGCGTTTTTTTGTATTAAGAAGACCATACTTAAGGTGTTTTCTTTGCTTCCTTGTTTTTAAAAATTACCGACAAAGAAACTCAGAAAACAGAACTACCTAGTGAGGTCTGAAGAAAACACGGTCTCCTTATTTTGAAATTTGTTGTTAAAGTTTGCTACTTTTAAAAGCTAACTTAACATCTGCTTCTGCAAATTATAGGTAATACTTGAAAGGACAGACACACTGTGTGTTTTGCTTTGAAATTCTAGTTGTTAATGTGTAACAAATGTTTTCATAAATATGCAAGGGAAAAAACACCTTTGGGATTGGAAGGGTTTGTCTGCTATAATCAGTGTAAGTATAGATTACTAGTGGTATCTTAACAGTGATGTTTTAAGTTGGATGTTCAGAATTTATTTTGAACACTCAGTGCAGATTTTAGGCTCTGATTCTTAATGTGATATTTAAATCTTGGCTTTGTACTTGGTAGGTCTGCAATGGCAGGTTAGGGGGAGAAACCCCAATAAATGAATTTGACCCAGGTTAGCTCATGTATGAAGTTATACCTGCCCCTTTGGCTACAATTCCTAAAATCTTCTCAAACCCTAAGGGTAACTATATGTTGGTTAACTTTTCATTTATTCTCTCTCTTGCAGTTAATTTTTTAATGTGCTGGGGTGGTTTGAATATTAGTGAGTGGTAGATTCAAGGAGCCCTTGGTTTCCAAAAGTGCAGGTTGCTAATTGTAGGTTCACCATCACGGAAGGACACACCTGACAGGTTGTACTTGAACGAGAGCCCATTGAGGAGGCACCTGGTCCCATTGGTACTGTATCAAGAGGAGAAACTCTTTTCCACATTTGGTAGGTACAATGCTAGGAGCGCTCCGTATTTGTATATCGATTTCCTGTGTATGTTACCCAGTGTTTCTGGTAAAAGAACACAATTCAAATTCTACTCCTCTGTTATTTGCATTGATCTCATGGTGCTAGGTACTGTGTATAAACTAAAAAAAATGCTTCCATCTTGAAACAAAAGGAAATCATAAAATGACGAGTAACAGCGGTCCATGACCAAGTTACTTTTATTAAACACTGTATTCCTAGAAGTTTGATTGCCTCGTAACACAAGGGAGGAGAGGTAATGTAGGTACTTTCCAGTTACAAATTTCTCTCCAAATCATTTGATGTGATGGAAGTATTCTGAAACTGGAATGTGTTGATGGTTGTATTACTCAATAAATTGTATTGTCAAATATCAGAATTGTATGCTTGAAATGGTTGAATTTAAGCATATATCTTAAACCTCAATAAAGTCGTGTAAGACCCTCTCTATTTTAAACTGAAGCCACATTATTGTTTACGTTTGCTAGACTATTTCCTGACCTATGTATATAGTACATGTAATAGGCAGACCCCTGCCCTTATGGAGTTTGCATTCCAATGGGGGGGGTGAGTAAATAGCAGGCAATGTACAAAACGTGTATTTAAAATATTAGGAGGGCGCCTGGGTGGCTCAGTGGGTTAAAGCCTCTGCCTTCGGCTCAGGTCATGATCTCAGGGTCCTGGGATCGAGGCCCACATCGGGCTCTCTGCTCAGCGGGGAGCCTGCTTCCTCCTCTCTCTCTCTGCCTGCCTCTCTGCCTACTTGTAATCTCTCTCTCTGTGTGTCAAATAAATAAATAAACAAATAAATTAATTAAATATTAGGAGATCAGGGCTTTGGAGATAAAAATAAAAGGAAGCAAGCACCTTGAGCTGGGGATGTAATTTGAATGGTGGCGCAGGTCTCCATGAAAAAGTGACAGGTGAGGAATGATCTCGGGGAGGTGAAGGGTTCCTTGTTTCTCTGGATAGGCAGAGAGGACAGCAAGAAAATGCTGGACATGTTCAGGGACAGCAAGGAGACCTGGTTTGGCTTCCGTTGTGGGATCAATGCAGTCAGAAGTAGGAACTGTGATCAGGGAGGTAATTGGGGTCGGGAAGCAGATGCATTGCACCTTGTACACAATTTTTCAGGTCTTTGGCTTTTTCCCTAAATGAAGAAGGATGCTATTGAAAGTTTTTAAGTCAATGGCTTATGCTTTAACAAGATCACTGGCTGCTGTTTTGATAACAGACTGAAGGAGAGGAGGGAGGAGAGTCAGGGAGTCAGGTGGAAACAGTGGCAGTGATCTGTAGGAGAGATGATGGGAGCTTGGGCCGGAGTGGGAGCAGGTAGAAGACGCCGGCTTCTGGATCTGCTGTGATGTACATGCTAGGATTTGCTCCAGTACATCCTAGGATTTGCTCCTGTATCTGAGGAAGAACATAAAGAAGGTGTGAGGGTTGACACCAAGGTTTTTGTCCTGAGTACTTGAAGGATGCCAATAAGATGGTGAAGGCCACACTGTATGAAGTTCAGGATGCTAGAAAGATCTGGAATTTCAAGTTTGCACATGTGAAATCTGAGATGCTCACTAATCACTAGTAAAGATGTGGAGTAGACAGATGAATTCAAGACTGGGGTTTTGGAATCCAGTGTCCCCATGGGCTTGTAGCTTTTGCCCAAGCCTGTCTTATGGGGTCGGAATCAACACCTGCACTCACCACAGCTGCCTTCCAAGCTTGCAGAGACGTGCGAGGCTGAAGGTACTGCTGATTCCTTTATCCACCCTTAGTCTCAGAAGGAGCTTACATACCCTTGGGGGTCAGGACTTTTGGGGCAAATGAGGACTTCAGGCCAAAAGCAATATGGATGTTAAGTTTTACTCACTACAGATTTTGACAGAGTATGAACAGCCAGGGAAGCGGTTGGAGTGATTTCTCTTGGTGTCCTACCAGTTTGCTTTGCTTTAGAATCTTATCCAAAGAGAGGGGGGCAGCCCTAGTTTGACCTTCTGTAAAGGAAATTCAGAGTAACATATTAAGTACAATACTTTAAGTTTGCTCAGAACCACAGTGGTTTAGAGGTCTATTCATATGACCCAATAAGCATGGTTAAGAATCTACTGCTTAAAGAAATGTCTGTTCCTTATCAAAACCTTTTTCCCCCTTGTTTTTCCTGAGTTAGGTGTTTTTGGAGCACTTTGGGGAGAATTTTTAATGCTAATAAATGAAAACAACCTCTCCTACTTCGATACCCATAAGGTCTAAATTCCCCCGTAAAGAGTGGCCCTATGGTTGGATGCTAAGGCTACAAAGAGAATGAAAGCTGATTAGAGTGTTTCCTCCTCTTTGCCCAGCATCTTCTGAATATGGTTATTTTATATTGAGGCTTTGTCTGCATTAGCAGTTTTATCTGCAAGGAAGGGACTTCTAATTTGCTAATTAGAGAACTTGTTTTTCACAACTGGGATCCTACTGTTTTGGAAGTCACTAAGCATTTTCTCTGGGATGTGAGCTCCTAAACTAAAATAATTCCAGCTAAGTTCATCAGTGTGGTGGACAGGCATCGACACATACTTGCCTTGTGCAGGGCCGTGGTTCTCAAACCCAGAGGGAAAATGTATGGTCTATCTCCTGCTCAGTCACAAGGGATGGGTCCTTCCTTCAGTTTCTTTTTAATCCTATTTCTGCATTTGCCAAATAAGATTCTTCGTTGTATTTTCTAAAGAGTGCTTAGTTTCTTCTCTGTCCTTTGAAGAGTCCCAGGTATAGGAGTCCCACCATATAACTATAAAATTGTGCTTTGTTCTCTTAATATCATACCTAGTCTATCTCATGGTATTGATACTTAATGAACTAGAGGAATAATTGCAGAAACAACACCACTGGCCACACCTCAAGCAAAGCTTTTTCTTTTCATCGAAATGCAGTTATTTGCTGTGATGCCTCACCACTGTTTTCTTTAAAGTGGGTTAATATTGTTTTAAAATATTGTTAAATCTTTTATTACCTTAAGTAGGGAAACCCTTTCAATACAAAAGGATGTGTGATTTTAATTAGTTGTACATGTAATTTTTCCCATCAGTTTTGTCCTTCCATCTTAATTCTGCAATGCTTGTGGTATTTAGTATGATAATTATGGGACCTTCTGTCCCGGGTATGGCTGTCTGTAGACAACAAAAGCCCTTGCTTACTCACCGCATCTGCCTTTATCTGCCTACTTAGCTTTGTGCTCCAACTAAAAACACATGATGTTATTGAAAATGTTGATACGTTTGATGGTGATAAATATTTTATTTGCTGATTTTGAGGAACCAAGGTCAAAAGTACCAGTAGGTTATTCTTCCCAGTCTGTGGCCTTGACTGAGACATGCAGCCCTTTTGTGGAGCACCTTTTTGGCTCAAGCCATACAACCCAAGCTGAAATTGACCTCCACATTTGGTTTACATCACACTGCCCAGAAGTCTCTACCCATTTAAATATTACTATAGCAGGACATTTAAAGGTGAGGGGAGTCTCTGGAGCCACGTGCCTGAGTTTCACTATTGGTTCCACTTTTTTGCTTAGTGGTGTGACCCAAATACCTAACACAGTAACCTTTCTAGGCATAATATCTTCATCTGTAAGATGGGAGTAGTATTGCCAGGAATGAATAAAATAATCCAGGGACTTTGGTCCATTGTCAGTGACCTGTAAATATTAAGCTATATGTAAAGAATGGGTGTGAAGAGGGGAGGTTAAAAGCTGCTTTCCGGTCTGCCTGGGTGGCTCAGTGGGTTAAAGCCTCTGATCTCAGGTCATGATCTCAGGGTCCTGGGATCGAGTCCCGCATCGGGCTCTCTGCTCGTCGGGGAGGCTGCTTCCCCCTCTCTCTCTGCCTGCCTCTCTGCCTACTTGTGATCTCTCTCTCTCTCTCTCTCTCTCTGTCAAATAAATAAATCTTTAAAAAAAAAAAAGCTGCTTCCTGGGGAAGTGGTCTTGGACCACTGTGACCCTCATGTGCATCATCTATATGCTAAGGGTAATAGTGAAGTTTACAGCTTGTGGTGGATTTGAGGATTTGGCGAGCTGATTCTTGTAAAGAACTCAGCACAATGTCTGGAAACAGCTAGTAGTCAGTGTCATGTCTTAGGACCGTTCGTGGATGTTTTCATTGTCCCCAAAACACAGTTTCTTTGACCCCTCCACTCTTGAAGGTGCTGATATTAGAGACTCAGGAATGTGGATTTTATTTTTCTTGAACTTCTCTGGTGCATCAAGCCCAGCACTTGTCTTCGGTTCAACATTTGGGACCACTCTTTCCATCATCATCAGGGCCATCAGTGGGCTGCCACATTTTGCCACTTAAATCCTGAGATGAAATTGTAGTTCACTTAATGAAATTATTGGTAGTTTTCTATAAGATGTTTGTTTGGTTTTTTTTTATGGTGACCACAGGCTTTGCTGTCAATATAGTTACCTCGCATCTATAAGTCTCACAATTACACTGGTTTATTATTCATCGATGATCAATTTCATTCCTGAAATACAAGCGTGAGTCTTACAATTTATGAAATTCCCCATCAGACATTTTATTTTGATCACACATTTTTGACAGAATAAAAACAAGAGACCTGACCATTTCTGTGTTTTTCCTGATTTGCTCGTTTTAATATTCCCCTTGTATACTCTATTTATGTCATGCAATCCTTATTTATCCAATGCCTGTGCTGTCAGATGTGGGTAACAAGGGTGAGGAAATTCAAGTATTTCCTGCCCTCAGATGTTCTGATGTTCTGCAAGGGAGGTTCCTTGTTACTCCCTGTTTAAGCTCTGCTGTGTGTTGAAAACATTGCTAGATTTTCAGGTACAGCCAATATGGGGGGGTTATCTGGATTGCAGAGTCTTGACAGAATATCTCTTGATATTCTCAGAGTCGACATGGAGAAATGAGGATTCATAGTAGATTGAAAAACTCTTCCCAGGGAATTCTAGATAGTGCACCACAGTAATGATGAAAAGTTCTATCTTTGGCTCTGGCCTTTTGAGTATTTGTATCAACAACTTGACGAAAGAGATGGATTTATTAAATTTGCGACTGGCATGCTGGTGGGAGGCACAGTGCTGAGATTAGATGACAAAATCAGGATCTCCCCAGCTCCTGAGAGGTGGGAATGATGGGTGGAAATTAAGTATGTTATAGAAGAGAAGCAACAGGGAATGTGGCCATATGGAAAAATTGTACAGACTGTTGTTCAGATCACAAGTTCAAGGCTTGCCATAGCCACTGCATATAACGGTGAGGAACATAATGACTTCTCAATAATATTGGCTCTTTTTATAGTTTTATTTTAAGGTTAAAATAGAATATCTGCTTTAATAAAGATATGACTTAACTAACATAGGAAAAAGATCCAAGGATCTCTTTTACCCACAGAATTGCATAGTACTTTTTTTTTTCCTCAACCTTGTTTCCTATTATTGCCCCCTCCTCCAGGGAGCCTGTTTAGATGCTTTTGTCCCTAATCATACCTAACCCATGAAATTTTAATAACATAAGTAGACAGACTGTGTATGTGATTATGGATTCGATGTATATCTGTGCTTTAAAGCTAAAAAGGGTAACATTTTGCCCCCAAGGACAAACTTTCTCCCAGTGGGGCAATATTACCCCTGCTCGGAGTGCATGCTATAATATATTAAGACCTCAGGAATTCCAGAGTCCATAGAGAATATTCGGAGACCTAGATCTCAGATGAGTATGTCCAAATTTTTTTAAATACATTTTTTGTTGTTGTCAATTATAGAAGTATTGTATGTATTCTCAAAATAAATATCTCCCTAGATCATAAAGGAATAAGAAGTGAAAAATCTACCATCCCTTTTCCTCTTCATTTACAAGTGTAATGTTTCTTAAATATGGTCCTGAAGTCATTTTATATACATTTAATAAATATGTATATGGTCTTTTCATTTTTAAATGAAAATCATAGCAACATTATAATGTGTATCAGTTTTTCCACTAAAAAGAAAAGTCACTTGGGAGCCACCTGGCCGGCTCAGTTGATAAAGCATGCGACTCCTGATCTCTGGGGTCCTGAGTTCCTTGGGTGTAGAGTTTACCTTAATAAAAAGAAAATAGTAAGTTGGAAGTTTTACCATTTTAGCTTAAAGAGCTCTCTTTTTTTCTTTGTTGTCTCCCATCTTGCACTATTCATTGCAGTTGATTTCCCTTAGTTTAGTTAACTAGCCCTTTGGTGATGGATGTTTATCTTGTTTCCAGTCTTGGATATTACTGGCAATGCTGCCATGACTAACCTTAACCTTGTACCAGTGCAAATATATCTGTAGAAATAACAGTAGGGTCAAAGGAGTGCACATTTGTTATTTTAATTGTTATTGCCAAATTTTCTTTGAGAAAAATTATATCAGTCTTTCATCAGCCACAAATGAAAGTGCTTATTTGTATACATCCTTGCTAACAGTGTGTAATCAAACATCTTGATATTTATTAATTTAATAGGTGAAAGAACGCATCTATAAAATTTTAATTTGTATTTCTCATTATTAATGAGGTACAGCAATTTTTCCTACATTAAGGATCCACTTATATTTCCTTTTCTTGAACTATTGGTTCATAGCCTCTTCCCATTTTTATGTGGGTTCTGGGGCTATTGATTTCTAGAATCACGGTATTCTAAAAAAGTATATACTACAGAATTTTCTCTTTTGTGGTAGGAATTGCAAATGTTTTTGATGATTATTCATCTTTTGATGTTTCCTACAGTGCTTTCTAGAATCAGAAAGTTAAATATTTCTTTAACGTATTTCATTTTATCAGTCTTTTCTGACTTTGGGGTTATACATTATATGTAGAAATGTTTTCTATACTCCAAATTTCTCCACAGCTGGTTCTTGTGCTCTTACTTCTTGAAGTGTTTAAACTTGGATCCATTTGGAATTTATCCTAGAGTACGATTATCTACTTTGCCTTCTTTACTTATTGAGTATCTTCTGTGTACCTTATGAACAAAATAGACAAGTACCTAACATCATGGAGCTGATTTTCTCATGGACTGCATACACGGAAGAGAAGTGAACAAGGTTAGGGAAATGGAATGTGGATGGGAGTGCCATTTAGGTGCCTAGGTTAGGGAAGACTCCTCTGACTGGGGGAAGTGGAGTGGTTGATGTTCTTTTTGTCACTGTCACTTTTGCTAAATCCCTCCAGTTTTCCTTCTAGATCCCTTTCATTGGAAGTTGCTTACACTATACATTTATTAAAATAGAGAAAATACAAGTTACAGTGGACTGTTCACAGTGTGACAGAGACACATGATCCGTCATGTTGTTTTGGCTTTACCTCATAAATGTGTCGCTTTGTCTAGACATTCTCCCAGATAGTGTTTAATAGTTAATACATTTAGAGCATACATTCCTCCTTTTATAGTTGCCACAGGAAGCGTGTTAATCATCCTGTCGGCACCCTCTGAAGTGCCTCCCAATCCCACACACCCTCTCCACACCAGGCCCCTCAGCCGTTGAGTGAGTGCCTCATAAAACTTTTTTTTTTTTTTTAAAGATTTTATTTATTTATTTGACAGAGAGATCACAAGTAGGCAGAGAGGCAGGCATAGAGAGAAGGAAGCAGGCTCCCTGCCGAGCAGAGAGCCCGATGTGGGCCTCGATCCCAGGACCCTGAGATCATGACCTGAGCTGAAGGCAGAGGATTTAACCCACTGAGCCACCCAGGCGCCCTCATAAAACTATTTTTAATTTCTTGTTCTTTTCCTCTCCGCCCTTATGTTGGTGGGTTGTTACATAGACTGTTAGCCCTCCCAAACACCAAACTCTGGGAATTTTTCCCTCTTCCTACTCATGATCCGGATTTCTCCTGAGCATGTGGAGCGTGATGCTGGCATTAGAGAGTCATGGTGAGAAAAAGGCCCTCCAGCCCAAGACAGGAAATCCCCGCCTTGTCTGAGCCAGACCTCAACTGTCAGTTTTGTCTCCTTGGTGGGATGTGGCTGCGACCCTGGTGAGTCTTCCCTACCTAATGTCTTGTCCTGTGGCTTGTGTCTGAGGCAGAAGCCTTTGGTGAGAGGCAGCTAGCTGTTCCAGTGAAGGCTTTCAGGGATTCTTACCCCAACTCCTACCCACTCGTTACCAAGAGTAAGAATTTACAGCAAGGGACTTTGGAGTTTGTTCCTTTTACTTTTGTCTAAATGAGGTCTTTAAACCCTTACTCAAGTTTATCCTCTCCTACAGGGAAAGAGGATAGCTAGAGACACAGGAAGGAAGGGGAATCAGGAGGTGTTATCCTTCTGTGTAGTCCATCCAGCATGTTTCTGACTTTTATCTTTATAACTGGACATTTTCGTCTTAGTGATGAATGTAGAAAAGGCATGAATAATTTGATTTCTGATTATATCCTGTATTTTTAGTCACAAATAGCAGAAAGCCTCCTCGAGCTGTTGTAAACACAAAAACATATAAAAAAGACCAAGAAGTCTAGAGCTGAAATTTAAATTTCAGGAACGGTTTGATCAGGCTTGTTTCCTTCCTCCCTCCCCTCCTTCCTCCCTCTCTCCTCCTTTTTCCTCCCTCTCCTCCCTTCCCTTCCCTGCCTTCTCTCCCTTTCCCTCCCTTTCGCAATCTTCCCCCTCACCTCCCTCTCCCTCCCTTCCTTCTTCTTTTTCCTCTGGCCTTGGTACTTGTCAGCTTTTTGGCTTCTGGTTGTCTGTCCCCTTTGGTTGCAGTTCAGTCCACTCCCTTCCCCTTGTTCATTCACATTCTGGGAGGAGGGTAGGTTTTCCCTCAGGCTCTGAGCAAAAGTCTGGAGCCTTGTTTTGAGTCACACTAACCTAAAACATTCTCTCTGATCAGGAAAATCCCATGTGCTAATTGGCTTAGTCCTGGGTTAATACCCTTTCCCAAGCCAATTACTTGTTAAGGAGGATGAAATTAAGCTGATGGCCAAAGACCATTCAGACATTATTTCCAGAGCCAGAAACAGGGTCAGGCTTTCCAGAATTTAGAGTTTGAATGTAGTTTGTAGAAGAAGGTATACATAATCATGTTTATTGAGCAGATACTATGTGCCAAGTCCTGTAGGACATGTTCTATATGTAATAACTTATTTAATACTCACGACATCCCTGTGATCACTTGTAGGAGCATAGTCAGTGAGGGTGAATTTTGGCTAGGCTATTAACAAGTGTTTTATATGCGTAGTTCATTCTTCTAGGTGTTACAGGAAGTATTCTTGTGAATTTAGAACTCTTACAAGTTTTAGCAATAATCCAATACAATCTTGTATTTTGTGTGTAAGGAAGTGGAATCATTATAAGATTTGGCCGCAGCCACATCCAAGTCTACCTTCCAGAGTTGAGACTGGAGTGAAAATAGTGATTTTGTGTTAGGGCTGTCACCACCTGCCTCTCCTGGCAGGCATTGCTAACTGATCTGGTCTTCACTGATAGTAATCATACAGTCATTGGGAGCTACACGAGAGTTAAAACTTACTGGCCATCTTTGATCTAGAACTCAAATGGCTAGTCTCATTACCCAGCGTTCTTTCCACTATGCCACATGGCCATTTTCATTGTTGGATGGTTATATTAAGTTTTGGGGAAGGCAGTCAGAATTCTAAAAAAACAGATCTTTGTAATGTGAAGAGTGTTGATTGCTTGATAGTTAATCTGAAGGTTGAAAGCTTCAGGTCCAGGGACACCTGGGTGGCTCAGTCAGTCAAGTGTCTGCCTTTGGCTTAGGTCATGATCTCCGTGATCTCAGGGTCCTGGGATCAAGCCCCACATCAGGCTCCCTGCTCAGCAGGAAGGCTGCTTCTCCCTCTCTGGCTCCCTTCTGCTTATGTTTCCACTCTCACTGTCTCTCTCTCTCTGTCAAATAAATAAATAAAAATATTTTAAGTAAAAAAAAAAAGAAAAAGAAAGAATGAAACCATGCTTCGGGTCTGGAGCAAACTTACCTATAGCTTATGAACACTTGACAGTAAAAATTGTGTTGGACACAATTGGACAGTAGGAATTGTGATTTGTTGTTAAAAAAGCTCAGATGCTTTTTGTAATCAATTCCTTGTTGTACAAGAAGCAAAAATGAAGTTGGCCCAACTTTAAACAATATTTCTTAGATTTTGAGTGAATAAACTATCTCAATTATTAGTAGGAATTTTGACTGCAAGTTGGATGAAGGTAGATTCCATGTGAAAGACACAATTTTTTTTATATCCCAGGTATGTCTCAACATGCATTGTTCCAGACTTTGTCTTCGAAGGACCAGAATCCTCTGGTCTGTGAATTGCATGCCTGCATAGTGCCTGCTTTACCGCTATCATCCCATATACTCATGCAGACATCACTAATCCATCACCCAATCCTTTTGAGTCTCTACTCAGCCTGAGTTCTGCAGCTCAGAACTCCCAGGTTGTCATTACTGGCATCCTTGCTCTGTGCAATACCCTCATTTTTTTTTAAGATTTTATTTATTTATTAGAGAGAGGGGAAGAGAGAGAGGCAGCACATAAGCAGAGGGAGCAGCAGAAGGAGAAGGAGACCTTGACTCCCAGCTGAGCAGGGAGCCCAATGACAGCTCAATCCCAGGACCCTGGGATCATGACCTTGAGCCTAAGGCAGAGGCTTAACTGACTGAACCACCCAGGGACCCTGCAATACTCTCATTATTAAGGACAATGTAATAGGCTCCAGGGAGATCTTTAGCATCAGGATTAGCGTCAAGGACCTTCAATTTAGAGATTTGTGCTGTTTTCTAGTTTTAATATCTAGTCCTAAGACAGAGATTCTGTGAAATAAAATGAATAATAGTTGGTATTAAAAAAAGTACAAAGTCATTCCCATGTCTGGTGTTATTGTCTGATACTATTTCTGATGTTATGGTTACTTATTGATATTACCTTAAAAACACACCATTGGTGTGAAATGGAGGAATGAAGTTTTTATTATATAAAAACAAAAAATTTACCCAATTATTTTATTACCTGGAAGGAAAATTTACATTTTCTTAACTGGTTTAAAAATTAGAATATTCCTATGAATAACATCAAACAACTTCATAATTATACATGCATAAAAAATGAAAACACTGGAGATCAGCAATGTGAATGCTTTTTAGCACTTTTTCCTTTTTTCATACATATGGCAATAAATGCACAAAAGGTAATTAAGTTCTTGGTAGTGGCGAATGCAAAAGAATCGCAAGCTACATCCCATAAAGCTTTTTAATTAAAAACTGGAATAGTTTTAAGATGTGTTTTAGATTTGGGAGAAAAAGCATTAATTATAATATTAGGTAAAAAAAATGAATACTAATATTTTTGGATGTTGCTGTTGGTTAAAAGTAGACAACAAGATGCAGGGTAATAAGCCTGGATTCAGGTAATACTTTTAATATAAGTTCCTTGAGGGAGGCATTAATAAGCATATTTGACTAGAAACAGCACATAACATGTATATTAGTTTTGTTTTTAATTAGATTTAGACAGAATTCATTATTTTTAATGGCTTTTCATTAGTGAACAGAAACCGTTATTTGGATGTATTATGGTAAAATAAATTCAAGGTGTGTTCTTATTTTCTGCAAAGAATCTCTTAGGTATTTAAAGAAAGTATTGTTTGGAACACAAATCCTACATAGAAATTTGAAATTCCTCACTTTTAGATAAAAGTATGGTTTTATATGCTCTAAAAATAGCAATTTTGTCTCTTTCCCAAATCAGATATTAGTAATGAACTATAATTAAATGAGATGGTTTGCTTAAACTGTTGAAAAGTCCTATTGCTATATTTATATCTGTTCATATTGGACTTGTCAAATAATATCGCTGAAAGTGGGGGGGTCACAATTAGATTTTTCTCTCAGATTTTTATTTGAGTTTTCTTTTAACACAGTAACTTAGTTTTGGTTTGAAATGTATGTATGTTGACCCAATTCTTGGGTTAAATCTGCCTTAAAGAGACACTGAATTTAAAGTGAGATCTCAGACATGAGCCCAGATTTACAGTATTTGCTATTATTTTCACGTGGGGAATTCTGTCTGCCTTAAACAGGCCAGTTGGAATTGAACTCCGGTTGGGTGATTTATTCACCTTACTGTAGAAATATGTCTTCCTGATGCTAGTCTGCTGAATTGTAGCATCTCAAAACGAGAAAAATACAGTGGCTTGTTAATGGTACACCAGGGAGGTAGAAGTGGGTTCTTTTAATGGACAGATGAGCCATAAATTAAGCTAATAATATTCTTCCTTAACTATAGTTTTTAAAGGTGAATTTCTCCAACTTTATACTGTTTTTATATAATGTTAAATAATGAAGTATCACCCACAAACTTGCTGTGTTTTCTTCAAGCCAGTCTCTCTCTTCCTTTGGTTTTGCTCAGTAGAAGTTCATGCAAAGAGCTTAGGATAACAATCCCAGCATTATCTATAAACTAATGCCAATCACCTTTATCTGTTAGGCCATAGACCTGCCCCCAAATACATAACAGTAAATCCAGTAAAATACAGATATTCACAAAACTTAGGTTATATTTGACTTCTGAGCATTTAATAAATATTTCTTCATCTCATCGGAGTAACACCAGGAAAATGACCCTATAGACAAAGAACAACCAGGAAACAAACATGGGTGTATTACTCTTAACTGACTCAACTTCATTCAGAGCTCATGAGTTTTCCCAGTCATTTCCATGTTTGGTTCTGCTACTCAAGCTAGAATACCACCATGCAGGTTTTTTTGTTTGTTTTTGTTCTCGTTTTTTACCCCTTCTTAGTCTTCCTTATTCTGTGACAAATTTTCAGTCTTTCCTGGTGTTCATGACCTTGACATTTTTGAGGAGTATCAGCCAAGTGTTTCACAGAATGTTCCTCAGTTTGGGTTTGTTTGATGTTTTTTTCCTCATGATTAGACAGAGGCTATGGCTTTTTAGAAAGAACCCACAGATCTTCTTACCACATCTGTCAAGACGTACATGATGGTCCGTGGCATCACAGGTGATGGTAACCTTCACTACCTGGTAGGGTGGGATTACCAGGCTTCTCCACTGGGAAGCTTGCCTTTTCTGTTCTTTGAAAGCTAGGCACTAAGTCCAGCTGTCGATGGGCTTAAGCTCCACTTCCCAGAGGATCAAAAGTACGTTTGACTCTCATTCTCCAAAATGGAGCGCTAGGGCCCAGTACACTTCTCAGCATTTCAAGGAGTGACTCCCCTGAAATGTCACCTTCAAAGTCCTGCCCTTGGGGAGGTGAGGTCCCCTCTTCTCCTTTTGTATATCGCAAAATGCTTGCATCTACCTACCTTAGCGCTTGATTAGACTACACGTTTATTTCCTCCATTAGATAGTCAAGTTCTTGAGGACCTGCTACGCGTCTTTATAACACAATAGCAGTGGCAGTGGGAGTAGCCACCATTTACTGATTCATTGTTCATTGTTCATTGTTGGACTCTTCTTAATTTTTTCCCTAAGGTTTTATTTATTTATTTATTTATTTATTTATTTATTTATTTATTTATTTATTTGGGAGAGAGAGGGGGAGAGAAAGGGAGAAGCAGACTCCCCACTGAGCCAAGAACCTGATGCGGGACTCGATCCCAGGACCCCAAGATCGTGATCTGAGCTGAACGCAGAAGCTTAACCAACAGAACCACCCAGGCACCCCATTGTTGGGCACTTCTTAAAGTACTTTCCATTGCTTATCTCATATAATCCTCCAAACTACCCTTTGACGTGGACAGCAGTAATTTTTCCCATTGCCCGGATGAGCAGACTGAGGCTCCGGCAGCTTCAGTTGTCCAGGGGAGCCGTAGGGAAACTGTGGCAGCTCCACCTGCTGACATCCATCTCGTAGCACCATGCCTGCTACTGAGCAGATACTAAGTCCATGTTCAAATGTGTTCCGTGCTGAACTGATGAGCAAGACTGTTTTTACTCTTTAACTGACCTTCTTTCAATAGAGAACTCTGTTAAAGCATAGAAAAAATAAGAAAGCCTTAAAAATAATCATACTTCACGAAAAACATTGAAAGTAAAGTTCTGTCACATTCCTATCTTTAAAAAACTGCAATTGCCTTTAGTGGGCTTGTTAAATTTGCACACAGATTCCATCATGCACTTCATATACCTGCCACTTATTGTACCTTCTCCCCTTTCAGGCTAATTTAACATATTAGTGATGAAAGGAAGGAGGTTGGCCTCCTGACTCTTGAGACCGAGAAAGTCAGGAAGACTAGGGAGAAGTCAGCAGGTAAAAGTATAAAATTAAAACCAAAATAGCACCGTAGTGTTATTAGGAGACACAACTATGCAACTCTTTAATCTCATCTTCTAATTCATGTTTCGTGCCCCAAAATAGGTATTAGCAGCAGCACACTGTAGCTAGGGCCCTGCTCTAGGTATAGCAATAATGGTGAACAGCACAGAGAAGGAGGCTGTTCTCAGAGAGTCCCAAACTAATGAGGAAGACAGACATTAAATTAAAGAATAGACAACAAATTACATTATTGATAGGCTGTCCCAAGGAACACAGGCGCCCATTGCCAGGATGGTACATGACCCTTGTGCATGCCTCATGGAAACCTCCCCAACCAGGTATTTATGATGACATCAAACCTTTAGGCAGGAGTTTTAAATGCATTCATGGAATTTATTAAAAAGAAAGTAGTTTTCATCACAGATTGAGTGAGGTTCCACTGCTACTGTGGATTCTCTTGCTGCAAATATGTTGGCAGTGTGCTTTCATGAAGATCTTATTCTCACAAGACTCTCAACAGGTGGGCGCCTGGGTGGCTCAGTGGGTTAAAGCCTCTGCCTTCGGCTCAGGTCATGATCTCAGGGTCCTGGGATCGAGCCCCATATTGGGCTCCCTGCTCAGCAGGGAGCCTGCTTCCTCCTCTCTCTCTGCCTACCTCTCAGCCTACTTGTGATCTGATCTCTCTGTGTCAAATAAATAAATAAAATCTTAAAAAAAAAAAAGACTCTCAACAGGTGAATGGCAAATTAGTTTTGGCAGCCCCAGCTGCCATGTGGTTTCTACCCTCCCACTCCACCCTGGTGCTTTTTCGAAGGTAGCCTTGTATGGTAGATCGCTATGTCAGAGTTGGTGAGCTGTTGAAAATGGGTCTGTTGCCAACTGCACATATCCTTCTTATTCTAAGAAAGAGTCAGTAAGGGGAAACTCAAGTGGAAATGACTTTTCCTTCTTATTTTAGATGGGTAATGTCATACCTGAGGGCGGAAGGCTTCTTGCTGATTGGTTTTCTCCCCAAAACTAGGTTTACGTTAACCACGGTCTTTATTTAGTGTCGTGTTTATTACTTAAAAGCATTTATTCAAACTTGTGAAAAACAAAGCATTCAATACTGTGAGATTGTACCGCTGCAAATGATTAATGATATAATTTTCAGCGCTTTATAAAGTGTCTTAACACTGGAGAGATTTATACAGTGTGGAATGGCGATGGTGCTTCGATGTGAGAATAGGTAATCAATACCTCCAAGCTTGGAAAAGTGTTCTATTTCCTCCACTAATGACATAGGGGTTTTTGCAAGGCAAGGGTGTCTGGAGCATGAAGCACTCCAAAGAAAAATTAATTTAAAATCTGAAGTGGAAGATCAGTTTCAATTAAAATCGCACTTGAATGTACATTGGGTAGAAGTGTGAAAGCAAAGCATGTAGTCGGCTTAAAACTTCAGATTGTTACCAGTGAATAAATGACTCCCACTGGTACGAACCCTGATTATATTTTTATAGAGTGCTAAATTATATTTCACCCATGTCTAGAACGTTTTGAGAAATAATATGAATGGAAAGTGCTTTTCAGAGGTTGCAGAGCACTTTTCTTTATTAGTAGGATAATTACGAGGTGTCTGTGTTTTTACAAAGGACAGTTGCTTTCTTATTTCTTTGGAATCATACATGTTTGGATTTATTTTACTGTGCATTTTTTTCCATTGAATATAATTTTATTGTACTAGTGAGTTTCTAAAAGTCATTACACACAGACACAGACACACACACACACACACATGCATGATATTAAAACATTAGTTCCTAGGGGCGCCTGGGTGCCTCAGTTAGTTAAGCATCTGGCTTTGGCTCAGGTCATGATCCCAGAGTCCTGGGATCGAGCCCCGCCTTGGGGCTGTCTGCTCAGCGGGGAGCCTGCGCCTCTTCCTTCCTCTGCCTGTGGTTCCCCCTGCTTGTATGTGCTCTCCCTCCCTCCTTCCCCCCACTGTCAAATAAATAAATAAAATCTTTTAAAAAATGAAACATTAGTTTCTATAATTTGAATGTATAGGATTATGAGACACATTAACAATCACTTTATTAATCTGGAAGAAAATTCAAAGAATGGACAGGAAATTGGAGCCGTTCCTTATGTCCCTTTTCCCCTCCTTTTTTCCTTCAAGTGTAATGATGCAAGATGAAAATAAAGTTTGGCGAGAATATATGCAAATGCACACTGTTTATGACTCATCAGAGTCTTAGGGAATTTGACCAAGAGGTAAAGAAACATGAGTGAAAAGCCCTTGATGTTTCTTCTTTTAGCAAGGAGCCTTATAGTCAAGAAAATGGTGATGTTAACTTTTTCTAGAAAGCCTTATGACACTTGTAAATGATTTGGAAAAGTGCCCTGAGGTTGCTAAACCTTTGCCAAGCAGTGAGCATGTTCTTCCTGATAGTCTCTTTTATCTTACTGTTTGGGATGAGAATTAGGGAAAATGACCCAGGCATAGAAGGAAGCCAAGTTATTTGCCAGGTAGCAAGAATATGCATCATTTTGGGGGGGTTACATCAATTGCCCTTGCAGCCTTGACCATTACTGTGACTAAAAAGATGTTCTGTGGTTGTCTCTTTTTTCATGGGACCATTTTTTACATCAGCTGTGAGCTGCCTAGACTTAGCGGTTTGGGGACTTTCATGGCCTGTGTGAGCATGGCACTGGGTTGGGTACAGGTGTGTGAGCTTTGATTCAGCAGTAGGGAGACTTACGGCGTCTCTGTTTCTCCATCACACAAGGCTAGGCTTAGAGTGGGGCAGGAAAATACTGATTGTTGGGTGGGTTGGTCTCTTGAGATCACTTTGGCCATTCATCCTCTTCTATGTGATACGTGAAGAAGTTTAAAACTATGAAACCCGGGGGAGCCTCTCTCTCTCTCTCTCTCTCTCTCTCTCTCTCCCCCCCTCCACACACACACACACACAGTATACTTTATTGATTGGGGAAACCTAAAAATTGGAACATTTAGACTTACTTCATATCTAATTCTTAAAAAGACATGTATGTTAATCTCTCTAGCAAAGGGTTTTTCCTTTCAGCAGGCCACTCCTGCTTTGTCATGTCACGAAGGTTAAAGGCTGGGTGCAGAACAATCTCAGAGCGTGTTATCAACCTAATAGATATCACCCCCAGATTATTTCATTTCCAAGTAGTGCAGAGAGGCGGGTGCAGTATGTTTTCTCCGCCCGTGCCTGCTTGGTGCCCAGTAGGATTCTGCACTGTTGCATTCTCTTTTATTCCTGCTGCTGGGTCCTTTCCAAAAGCCTCTGTTTATATGAGTGCTGCATTCATTCTGAACGTACCTTTGTACCCTCATCTCCTATGCCAGGAAGGGATTGAGAAGGACAGGTGAGTGCCAGGATACACAAATTTACAAATTCTGGCCAAACTGAAAAATCTTCCGTGATTAACCAAAGGAAAACCCTGCCTCATTGCTCTATTATTTGTAATGACTCTCATGCTGTGTTATGTTGCCTTTAAATANATGCCGTGTTATGTTGCCTTTAAATTTTAATTTTTCCCTTTTCCAGCTCACAGACTCCTAGGAGCTAATAAAAAAGTTGTGTTTGGTATACCGTTGGTGATAGCAAAACATGCCGAATAGAGGAAGGTGTCTTCTTGTGAATAAATGCTTTACTTATTTTGGAAGACTTACTTAGAATTTTTTAGAAAATGTGAACAACTCTGACAGCCCTTCTGCTCAGCTTCCTTAATCTGATTACAGATAAAGTAGCAAATGTTTGATTACAAATCAAGAAGCAAAAGTATCTTCTTTAATCTTATCGCCCTATCAAGCAAATGGCTTGGATCCATAGTTTTCAACGGACTGACATCTTTGGGTGGGAATTTTGGGGGGACGTCCTGTTCCTTTCATCCCTGACCGTTGAGTAATAAGGATTGAAGTACTGTTCTCTCTTAACAGGTGCCTATGGTCCTGAGCACTGGGTCACGTCTAGCGTCAGCTGCGGGGGCCATCACCAGTCTCCCATAGACATTGTAGACCAGCAGGCACGGGTTGGCGAAGAGTACCAGGAGCTGCAGCTGGATGGCTTCGACAATGAGTCTTCTAACAAAACCTGGATGAAAAACACCGGGAAAACAGGTTGACTATGACTTTTTTACTAGTCAGCAAGTCAATGGGAAATAGTTTTGGATGGCTCTAAGATTTACCTTACCCATGGTTTGCTCCTTAAATAGTCCGTGTTGTTATATGGAACATAGTGCTGAGTGAGAGCTTTGAAATCAGCTCTTTGTTCAAGAACCAGCCACTTGCTCTATGAGCTGTGTGATTTGGGGCAAATTACTTACCCACTCTGTGCCACGAGTTTTAGAAATACAATAAAGGTACATATTAAAATAATATCAGCCTCATAAGCTTATAAGGATTTAGTGAATCCATATATGTAAAGTGTATGTAGAATGGCTTTCAGAAATCTGCTCTAACCTTTATGGTGGCCACTAGCCACATAGGGCCATTTAAATTTAGCTATTAAGTCAGTCAGTAAGTAAGATTAAAGTTCATTCCGTCAGTTGTAACAGCCACATTTTTTTTTGTTTGTTTTGTTTTTCCCCCCGACTTTGTTAGGTTGCCTGTGTGGAATGTTTAAAAGTAGAGGATAACACATTCAAATCATTGTGGACTTTTTTGTGGAGGGGGGGAGGTCACTTGACTTTTATTTAACATTATGTAAGTTTCTTTTTTTTTATTGTAAAATTCCAAACAAGGCTATTTTATGTATTTATTTATAATTCACATATATTATTTGCCCCAGGGGTACAGGTCTATGAATCATCAGGCTTACACATTTCGCAGCACTCACCATAGCACATACCCTCCCCAATGTCTATAACCCAGCCACCCTATCCGTACCCACCACCCCCAAGCAACCCTCAGTTTGTTTCATGAATTTAAGAGTCTCTTATGGCTTTTCTCCTTCCCGATCCCATCTTGTTTCATTTTTTCCCTCCCTACACCACATGACCCTCTGCCCTGCCTCTCAAATTCCTCATATCAGAGAGATCATATGATAATTGTCTTTCTGTCATTGACTAATTTCGCTTAGCATAATACACTCTAGTTCCATCCACATCATTGAAAATGACAAGATTTTGGTTTTTTGATGGCTGCGTGGTATTCCAGTGTGTGTGTGTGTGTGTGTGTGTGTGTGTGTGTGTGTGTATCACATTTTTATCCATTCATCTGGTGATGGACATCTAGGTTCTTCCCGTACTTTGGCTGTTGTGGACATTGCTGCTATAAACGTTGGGGTGCACGTGCCCTTCAGAACACTATATTTGTATCTTTAGGGTAAATACCCAGTAGTGCAATTGCTGGGTCATAGGATAGCTCTATTTTCAACTTTTTGAGGAACTTCCATACTGTTTTCCAGAGTGGCTGCACTGGCTTGCATTCCCACCAACAGTGTAGGACGGTTCCCCTTTCTCTGAATCCTTGCCAACATCTGTCATTTCCTGACTGGTTAATTTTAACCATCCTGACTGGTGTGAGGTGGTATCTCACTGTGGTTTTGATTTCTATTTCCCTGACTCTGAGTGATGCTGAGCACCTTTTCACGTGTCTGTTGGCCATTTGGATGTCTTCTTTGCAGAAATGTCTGTTCATGTCTTCTGCCCATTTCTTGATTGGATTATTGATTTTTGGGTGTTAAGTTTGATAAGTTCTTTATAAATTTTGGATCCTAGCCCTTTATATGATATGTCATTTGTGAATATCTTCTCCCATTCTGTCAGTTGTCTTTTGGTTTTGTTGACTGTTTCCTTTGCTGTGCCAAAGGCAGTGTGTCATTTAAAGCATTTATTTCCTTGTTGATCTTTTGCTTAGATGATCTGTCCATTTCAGTAACGGTGGTGCTAAAGTCCCCTATTATTATATTATTGTCAATGTATTTCTTTGATTTTGTTATTAATTGGTTTATATAATTGGCTGCTCCCATGTTAGGGGCATAGATATTTAAAATTGTTAGATCTTCTTGTGGACAGACCCTTTAAGTAGGATATAGTGTCCTTCCTCATCTCATATTATAGTCTTTGGCTTAAAATCTAATTTATCTACTATAAGGATTGCCACCCCAGCTTTCTTTTGATGTTCATTAGCATGGTAAATTCTTTTCCACCCCCTCACTTCAAATCTGGAGGTGTCTTTGGGTCTAAAATCAGGTTTTTAAAGACAGCAGATCGATGTGTCTTGGTTTTTTATCCATCCTGATACCCTGTGTCTTTTGATTGGGGCATATATCCCATTTACGTTCAGGGTAACTATTGAAAGATATGAATTTAGTGCTATTGTTTTGCCTCTAAGGTGACTGTTACTGTATATTTTCTCTATTCCTTTCTGGGTCTGTTACTTTTATGCTCTCTCTTTGCTTAGAGGACCCCTTTCAATAGGGGACCTTTCTAGGGCTGGTTTGGTGTTTGTAAATTCTTTTAGTTTTTGTTTGTCCTGGAAGCTTTTTATCTCTTCTATTTTCAAAGACAGCCTAGCTCGATATAGTATTCTTGGCTGTATATTCCTCTCATTTAGTGCTCTGAATATATCATGCCAGTCCTTTCTCGCCTGCCAGGTCTCTCTGAATAGTTCTGCTGCCAGTCTAATATTTCTACCATTGTGTATTACAGACCACTTGTCCTGAGCTCCTTTTAGGATTTTCTGTTTGTCACTGAGACTTATAAGTTTTACTATTAGATGATAGGGTGTGGACCTGTTTTTATTGATTTTTAGGGTGTTATCTATGCCTCCTGGATTTTGATGCTTATTCCCTTTGCCAAATTAGGGAAACTCTCTGCTGTAATTTGCTCCAATATACCTTCTGCCCCCCCTTCTTCTTCTTCTTCATCTGGGATCCCAGTTATTCTAATATTGTTTCGTCTTGTGGTATCACTTACCTTTCAAATTCTCCCCTCATGGTCCAATGGTTGTTTGTCTTTCTTTTCCTCAGCTTCTTTATCCTCCATCATTTGGACTTCTGTATCACTAATTCTCTCTTCTGCCTCATTTATCCTAGCAGTAAGAGCCTCCATTTTTATTGCATTTAATTAACAGCTTTTTAAATTTCAAATTGGTTAGATTTCTCTTCTTTTATTTCTCCAGAACGAGATTCTCTAATATCTTCCATGCCTTTTTTGAGCCCGGCTAGCACCTTGATAATCATCATTCTGAATTCTCAATCTGACATCTTACTGATGTCCATATTGATTAGGTCCCTAGCCGTCAGTACTGATTCTTGTTCTTTTTTTTGAGGTGAGTTTTTCTGCCTTGTCATTTTATCCAGATAAGAATAGATGAATGGGAAAACAAAATACTAAAAGGGTAGCAACAACCCCAGAGAAATATACACTAATCAAATCAGAAGAGACCTGAAACCAGGAGGAGAAGAAAGGGGGAAAAAAATAAAAAAGAATATATATATATAAATTAGTGTGGTGGATAGAGCAGAGCCACACACTTGATTTTGGGTTTATTTTGGTCTGTTAGATGAAACTACATCCCAATGTTTTAAAGAAAGAAAAACTTATATATACACAAAAATAAGGATAAACACGATGAATGGATGGAATATGACTGTAAAGATGAAAACTAAAAAAGATTCTTGTAAGGTTTCCTGGTAGCCCTCCCAGTAACGGCAGATTAAGCGAGACACCAGACAAACAGGCAAGAGGGGAGATTTAATAGAGGCGCCCTCAGGCGAGGTTCCAAGACTCCGAGAGAAGGGAGTCGGGGAATTCGTGCCCGGAGAGGATGCACATGGGTTTTTATGGGCTTTGGGCAGAAGGAGGGAACATGACCGTGATTGGTAGGAGATTGGGTGGAGTTTAGCTTTCGGTTTCCTGCCTAGGTTCTGGTTTTGGCGGTCTTTTGAGATGCGGAAGCTGATGAGGGCGGGAGGTCCCCTGAAAAGCTCCCGGGGTTGGGCGGTAAGATGGCGGGTCGGCCGCCATCTTGTTGCTTCCTCAGTTCCCTGGACCTGTGGGCCCAACAATTCTAAAAAAGGAATTGATAAGGTAAGAAATTGTTTGAAAAGAGGAAAGAAAGGGGAAAGATTGTGATCAGGCTGGAGACTAGAACAAAGCCATGTGCTAAATTTAGGGTATATTTTGATCTTTTAGAAGAAATTATATTCCAAAATTTTAAAGAAAAAAAAAGAAACCTACATGTATACAAAAAGTAACGTTAAATAGTGAAGGAATAAAATATGACTATAACAGTTGAAATTAAAAAGATTTTTAAAAAGGTATTGATAAGATAATATAGTTAAAAAACATTAAAATAGGAAAGTGGAGAATTTTTTAAAAAGAATAAGAAAATAAAATTTAAAAAATTTAACTTTGAAAGACTAAAGGATCATGGGGGAAAAAGCCATGAATTATATGTGTTTCTTTCCCCTACCTCTGGAGTTCTGCAGTTCTCATTGATCTGTGAACTTGGTCTTGGCTGGACGTTTTTGCTGATCTTCTGGGGAAGGGGACTGTTGCAGTGATTCTCAAATGTCTTTGCCCAGGCAGAATTGCACCACTCTTGTCAGGGTCCAGGCTAAGTAATCTGCTCAGCTTTACTCTCGGTAGCTTTTGTTCCCTGAATGCTTTATGTACAGCTTTGGAGGACGGCAGTGAAAATGGCGGCCTCCCAATCTCTGACCCTGAGGAGGCAAGAGCTCGGGGCCCCCTCCTCAGTGCGCCCTCAGAGAAAAGCAGTCAATCCCTCCTGTCCCCCTGGTCTCTGGCAGCACTCCGAGCTCCACCGGCCTGTGACTGAGCATTTCTGTCTCTGGCTCATGGCCCTGTTTGGAGTCTCTAAACCCAGCAGATTCCTGCAACACGCTCCTGCACTGCTCCTCCCGGAGGAGGAAGGCGAGTCTCCCTGGTTCTGCCACTTATGGGCTCCCTGCTCCGAGAGCAGTGGCCATGCTGTGCTTTGGATCACAGTTTAAGGTAATTCTGAGCCGAGAGCCCATTTCTCGGCTCCATCACTGCAGCCGGCTTCCTCTGCTCTGATATTTGGGAGCTCTGCCACACTCAAACACCCCTGTCTTTCTGTGACCCCGCAGGTCCTGAGACCACACTGTCACTGCGAGGGCTCCACCCCGCCCTTAACCTTTGGAGCGATGTCCTTCAGTGGAGTAGACTTCAAAAAGTTCCGATTTTGTGCTCCGCTGCTTTACCACTTGCCTGGAGCCGGCCCCTTCCCCACCACGTTCTATCTTCCCATTGCTTCAGAGTCACTTCTCCACACGTCCTACCTTCCAGAAAGTAGTCGATGTTCTGTTCCTAGAATTTCTTCTCTTCTATCTCCTGTTGAGTTTGTAGGTGTTCAGAATGGTTTGATAACTATCTGGCTGAACCCTGGGACCTGATAATATTTCAGTCTCCTCCTCCTCTCCCATCTTGCTCCTCCCCTGTGTAAGTTTGAGTTACTTATATTGTGATGATTTGATACTTTTTTTTAAGGATTTTATTTATTTATTGGACAAAGAGAGATACAGCAAGAGAGGGACACAAGCAGGGGGAGTGGGAGAGGGAGAAGCAGGCTCCCTGCTGAGGGGCTCAATCCCAGGACACTGGGATAATGACCTGAGCCGAAGGCAGCCACTTAACAACTGAGCCACCTAGGTGCCCCTTGATACATATTTATATTGTCAAGTGATTACCATAATATGGTTAGTTAACACTCCAGTCACTTCACATCCTCAGTTCCCTCCCTTCCTCCCTTTCTTCCTTTGTTTCTTTTGGTGAGATCATTTAAGACATACTTTCTTAGCAGCTTTGAAGTATGCAATAAGGTATTCTTGTCTAGAGTCCCAGTGGTATTCATCCCCAGAACTTACTTCTCTCAAAATGGACCTTTATAGCCTTTGATCACATCTTCCCATTTACTGCATCTTCAGCTCCTGGCAACCACCATTCTACTCTGTTTCTGTGATTTCAGCTTTTTAAGATAACATATATAAGTGAAAACATGGAGTATTTGTCTTTGTCTGACTTGAGTATAATGCCCTTAAGGCCCACCCGTGTTGTCACAAATGGTAGTATTTCTTTCTTTTTAATGGCTGAATAATATTCCAGTATATATTTTCTTTGGTCATTAGTTGACATGCACTTGGATTGTTTCTATGTGTCGGCTTTTATGAATAATTCTGCAGTGAACATGGGGGTGCAGATATCTTTTTGGGACAATGATTTCATTTCCTGAAGTAGAATTTCCCGAAGTAGAATTGTTGGATCATATGGTAGTTATATTTTTAGTGTTTTGAGGAACTGCCATATTCTTTACTGTAGCATCTACACCAATTTCTATTCCCACCCACAGTGTGCAAGGGTTCCCTTTTCTCCACATCCTCACCAATATTTTTTGTCTCTTGTCTTCTTGATAATGGTCGTCCTCAGAGGTGTGAGGTTGTACTTCATTGTGGTTTTGATTTACATTTCCCTGATGGTTTGTGATGTTAAGCACCTTCCATGTACCTATTGGCCCTTTGTGTGTCTTTGGAAAAATACCTGTGGTCTTTTGCCAACTTTTAACCAGGCTTATTGAGTTTTGTTATTGTGTTTTGTTTTGGGGTTTTTGTTTTTGTTTTGGATTTTATAGTGGGTTTTTGTTGTTTTTTTGCTGCTGGTTTTGCTAAGCTGCATGAATTCATTATGTATTTGGGGTATTAAAATCTTTATCACATGTGTAGTTTGCAAATATTTTTTTCCTATTCAATAGATTGCCTTTTTGTTTTTTAAATTGTTTCTTTTTGCTTTAGAGAAAGAAGCTTTTTAGTTCAGTGTGGTCTCACTTGCTTGTGTTGCTCGTGCTCTTTGTTGTAGGACCAATGTCCAGGTGCTTTTACCCAATGTTTGCTTCTAGGAGTTTTATGGTTTCAGGTCATACATTCAAGTCTTTAATTCATTTCAAGATAATTTTTGTGAGTGATGTAAGGTAGGAGTCCAACTTCGTTCACTTTTGCACATGAATATTTAGTTTTCCCAGCACCATTTATTGAAGAGACAGACTATCCTTTCCCATTGTGTGTTCTTGGCTCTCATGTCAAATATTAGTTGATTGTATATTGTATATGTGTGGATTTATTTCTGGACTCTAGATTCTGTTCATTGATCTGTGTCTGTTGTTATGCTGCTATCACACTCTTTGGGTCACTATAGTTTTGTAGCATAGTTGGCATGCCTCCAGCTTCATTCTTCTTTCTCAGGATTCCTTTGGCTCTTCAGGGTCTTTCATGGTTCTGTAGAAATTTTAGGATTGTTTTTACTGTTTCAATGAAAAATGCCCTTAGAATTTTGATAGGGACTGCACTGAATTTGTAGATCATGGGTAATATTGTACCAACCACATTTCAAATGCTCAGTAGCCACATATGGCCAGCAGTTATCATAGGGAGGCAGCAAGATCGATTGTATTCTATCACTGCAAAAAGTTCTGTTGGACAGCTCTGTGCCAAATGCACAAATGGAAGTGAAATTCTTACCTCCTTTAGTTTTTGCTTTTTTTAAATGATTTTTATTTATTTGACACAGAGCTGGGGGGGAGGGAGAGAGCAAGTGCAAGCAGGGGAGAAGCAGACTCCTGAGCAAGGAGCCTGATGCTGGGCTCGATCCCAGGACCCTGGGATCATGACCTGAGCCAAAGGCAGCTGCTTAACTCCCTGAGCCACCCAGGTGCCCAAAGTTTTTGCTTTAATATTTCCTATTGTATTAGAGGACAGAGGTATACATTCTTGTCTCTTTATATATCAGGCCAGCAATTTGATGCTCTTGCCTTTTATTACCCCCATCACCCTCATTTGTCTGTTGAAATTTATGAATATAGAACATCATATTTTCACCATTGCTAATGTAGAGAGCTGCCTCCCTCTTAATCACTATTGTGCAATTATCAGTTTCAGATTGTCCATGGAATTAGAGAATGCCTTGCTGTGCTCCATTGTCTGATCTGAAAATAAACATAGAGTGTTATATTATATCTTTGCCTAGTGCTACCTGGGTTTTTATTGGCACTAGATATAATTTTTATATCTTATTTTTTAACTCTCATAACTCTAATCCATTAAAACAAGCTCGCTGTCTTTCTCTCCTCTTTTTTGAAATGATCCCTTTGTAACCAAGGATGTCACTACAAACCATTCTTAGTAATCCCTTTCAAGAGCCTTGGCTGGCCACAGTCCGCACACTGGGCTAAAATGACCTCACTGTCAGCCCTTTGGTTTCATTCTTATTATGGGTCACAGAGTTGCATTTTTCTTTTTCTTTTCTTTCTTCGTTTTCTTTCCCTCCCTCCCTCCCTCCCTTTTGTTTAAAAGTTTCATGTATTTCTTTTAGAAAGAGATAGAGAACCCCCAGAGCCTGTGGCGGGGGACAGAGGGAGAGGGAGAGACTCAAGCAGACTCCACTTGAGTGTGGAGCTGGACATGGGCTCGATCTCACAACCTTGACATTAGACCCAAGCTGACACCAAGAGTCAATGTTCAACCAACTGTGCCTCCCATGCGCCCCAGAATTCCCTTTTCTTTTAACCTAAGTGGCTGCATGGGCAACTTTGGGAGGATCCATTTTCTTTCTCCAAATCAACATTTATCTGAGATTATTCATGGCGGATTGCTTTGGGTTGGCTGGTTTTTCCATAGAATTGCTTCTCACTCAGCACCACAATTCCTGACTTTGGGCTCTTTTTCGTAATGTTCTCATAGTCAGTTCTCCTTGCCTCATCGTAGGTTACCCTCTCCTGTACCTTGAGTCGTCCATCTAGGTGTAGGTGCTCAGGAAGAATGTGTGACTGGTAAGGTTACTGTGCATACTTTTTCACTCTTACCTCTCTTCGCCAAGTAGATTATATATGTATTGTTACAACTCAGAATTTCTCTACCAGTGGGTCTGCTTTATATTTCCAATGTGAGCATCCTTTGAGGAACCAGGATGGGAATATTGACTCCCCCAACAATCTGAATGTGGTGGATGGGAGCATTGCCACACTGGGTGCAATCAGATCTCAGAGCCAAGTGCCACCTCAGTGCCACATTCCGGAAGCCTGCCAAAGGCAGTTCCTCGGGCTCTCTGATGTGGTTTTCTACTTGACTTGCTACACTTGACAGCCTTCTGCAAAGTTAACACGTTTCAGTGACAGCTTTCAGCTTGGTATCTCCAATGACAGGTTTTAGATGAGTGTGGGGTTCACTCAGTGCAAGTTGATTCATGACCTTGGTCTTCCAGGAACTGATTATCAATCTCTGTCACCATGCTGAGTTCCTGGAGGATCCACAACTTGTTGCATATCTGTGAGTGTGTGTGTCTGGTTTTCAAGCATAGCCATCCAAATGTGAGCACATCTGTGTCAGAAATTTCAGAAGCACAGCTTTCTGAGAAGCAGAAATAAATCCCCGTTACTTCTCAAACTGTACTTACTGTAAATTCATGACATTGTCCTAGATAGACTGCATCTCAGATAATCTAAGATGTTTCTCTAGGACTGTTTTCTAAAAAGTGATAACCATGTATATGCAATTTTGAACAAGAACGTGAAATTATTTTTCTGTTCTCTTCAGTTTCAGTGCATGGTGGTGTAGAAACTTGGGTGCAGAAATCACCCTGTGTTGTTTTTCTTCATTTTCTTCATCATCTTCTTTTTTTTTAATAAGTACAAACCTAGAAACTTCTTTCATCCTGTACTTCTTAAAATGCTAAAGGAGTTCCTGAATTTTCTAGTATTTTGGAGAAGTGAAGATTCTGTTGCTTTGTCTATTATGCATGGATCATATAAATTCAACTAAACAGCAGTATACATACAGTGCAGGGTGCTGTGTCTTAATTTAGGGTGAGGATTGATAATATCCCCAGTGAGTAGTATTAATAGGTGACCTAGAAAAACACACATTTATCATCAGCCCTAACTGAAGATGAGGTGAACCTACAGCCAGTGGTGTTCCAGCAAAGGAATCTGGACCTAGGAAGGAAGAGACCTCAGAGCATGAGGAGAAAGTTGCCAGTAGAGGAAAAGTGCCAAGTGCTAGAAAAGTCCAAAGATGAAATCCCCCTGCCGCTAACAATAGCATGCAAAAACGTTCCACAGGAAAGTGTCCAAAATTCAGCCCCAGTCCCAGTGTAGCTCGTGGGAAGAGAAGGCCTTCCCAGGTCTGGCGACCTCAAATGCTGCAGAGCCCAAGGCCCAGGAAAGAAGCCAAGAATCAATGAAGAAGCAGAAAAACAAAGAAATTCTTCATTGGGGAAAAAGGACCCATGACAGACTCCCAAAAATCAGAGGCCACGTTCTTCACTGTTCCTAGTAAATCTACAATAAAAACTTCCCACACCTCAGGAGCCTGGCCCAGAAAACCCAAGTTCCCCAGTTGACCTGAAGTCAGAGAGTAACCAAAAGGAAACATCCACACTCCGTGAAGAGCTTTTTAAAAGTACCCAGGTCCTGACCACTGTTGTAGCCTTCCCCAAAAGTGAGCTCCGGACTTAAGTGCTTTTTGAAAAACCTTGACAAGTATTACGGGTGTGTGTTTTTGGGTGTAAGAACCTGTACTTTGAAGTAAATCCATTTTTTAAATTGCTCTTCTGTGTATTTGCTAACATAATAGAGGAAAAACACAGTGCTTCTCTGCAGTTGTTTTTTGTTATTAAAAGTGTAACATTTGCTTCTGAGTAAACTGTTGACATTCCAAAAACATTTTTAAAAATACAAAACACGCATATCATCGAACTAAGGTTTGGCAAGATGTCACCCTTTTGAGGAACTGGACAGTGGGGACACGGGACCGCTGTATTGTATTGTCTCTTACAACTGCACGTGAATCTCTAATTACCAGAAAAATTAAAAGGTTAATTGAAGAAAAGCCCCGCATAAGCCACATGGTCTTTCTTCGTTGTAGTTCTTCATTTTATATTTATCTTGGACACCTAGATGAAGAAAAAACTTCTTTTTCCTTCTCCATTAATTTTTAACCAACACGTTTTTTTTTCTCCAAAAGTCTCTTTGTGAATTTTGTTCTTCCAGAAAATAAATTCAGTAGAGAGTATTTATTTTTTGTGATGGAAATTTACAGGTCACTTATCTGTAAAATAGACTGTCTTTTGGATATTAAAATATGAATATAGGAAGTTAATATTTAAAGCAGCCTATTATGTACAGACAGTAACTTTCCCATAAAACGGTTTTAATGTTCATATCTGTCTTAACCCCCTGAGAGTGCTATATATCCAATCCAGCATAATCAATAGAGCAAGTTAGTTGTACGTAGCCCACTTCTCGAAAGTTGTCTAAAATATCTTTACAAGACAGATAGCATCTCTCTTTTTCTTCCTGAGAAGCCATAACTGTCTACTGTGCCACTTCTCATTTGATTTCATCTAAAGTTATTTCCCTTTCTTTCATTTTTGTAGAATGAAAAGATAATGCCTTCATCAAGAACATTTCAAGATAATCTTGCTGTTCCTAGCGTTACCTTCTAGCTAAATGATCAGAATTTAAGACTTAGACGGTGCTTCTGATGTATGTTAATAAGCCATGGACTCCTACGAATTTTAACTATTTGGAGGGCTTTTTGGTGTTTCACTACTTTTTCTTTCCTCCCACACCAAGGACAAATAGTAAAAGCATTTGTCATCATGCATTCATTTACTTCCACTTCCCACTTTGTATTGGCTCACTAGGTGTTTTTTTTTTCTTTGCCTACATTCATTCCCACTTGTCTGCATATGCTACAGTGCCTGGCATCAATGGATTCAGTAATCGTTAAATTAATTAAGGAAGATAGATTACAATAGGCAAAGTATGGAAGCAGCCAAGTGTCCATCGATTGATGAAGAAGAGGTGGTATATATATACACAGTAGAATATTCAGCCATAAAAAAGAATGAAATCTTACCATTTTAACAACACGGGTGGAGTTAGAGAGTATAATGCTAAATAAAATAAGTCAGAGACAGATACCATATGATCTCACTCATTTTTGGAATTTAAGAAACGAAACAAATGAACAAAGAGACAGGTCAAGAAACAGACTCTTAACTACAGAACAAACTGCTGGTTCCTGGGGGGAGGGTAGGTTAAACAGGTGTTGGGGATTATGAGTACACTTATGTTGAGCGGTGAGTCCTGTGTACAATTATTGAATCACCTGAAACTACTATAATGCTGTATGTTAACTAATTGGAATTAAGAGAAAAACTTAAAAAATAAATAAAATTTTTCCTATTTCAGAGGTCCAAATTCTTGGGTTCTTTCATCCTGTTACTGTTCAGTCTTGCCTGAACTCTGGAATTCAAGTCAGAGCTGTTTCACTGGGTCTGTCTTTAGTGAGATACGATACAAGCTGTTTCATGTCTGCTCAGCTTCATTTCTTTCCTCTGAATCCCACCCCAGCCCTGGTGCCATGGTGGTAGAGACTAGTTTTGGAATAGATGGAAACCAGTTACATACCATTTACATAACCAATGATAATGGGAAAACCAGCACTATTTTACACAGGGAGACTTAAGTAAATTTTGAATTTTGGGGGTCATTTTTGAAGCCTGTCTTTGTTTTTTAGGGCACAGTTCTCTTGGCTAGATTGGTATCGGTCATACATTGTATGATTCAAGGGCCAACTTATCCACTTACTCATCTTGCTCACTTTAGCAGTGAGTTCACTGAGACCCAGGATCATCCCATGACTTGGTGCCTCTTGGATATCTGAGGCTGCTCCAACTTAATATGTCCAGTCTCTCCTTAGCAAATGACTACAGTAACCTCCCAACTTTAGTTCCTACCAACTAGTGTTGCTTTCTTCCCAGGCCTTCTTCACTTAGTAGCCAGAATAATTTTATTTCCCAAATCCGATGATGTCTGTCTTTCTGTCTCACCCTCTTCCTTATTCTCTCTTTCAGCCATATCAAGGACTTTCCATTTCTCCTGGGGATAAAGATAGATTGGTAGGTGTCCCTGCCTCATTCCCCAGCTTCTCTGTCACACCCTGCTGTCTGGGCACCAACCACCCTGGCTTCCTCTTACTTACTCTCACACCACAGGGCCTTTGCATGAGCTGCTTTTTCTTGGACATGCTCCCCTCTTGTCAGTACTTCCCAGGGTTGCTCCTTTAACTCTCAGCTGATGTAATTTCATCAGTCCTTGAAGATACCCACTCCCCTTCTCCTGTCTGGGCTTAGACTCTCACCTGTTACCACTTGTCCCACTTGCTGGGCTGCTTCTGCTGTCGTTTAGTTGCCAGGACCTGTCTTTCCTACCAACTGTACCCTCCATGAAGGCAAGATCTGTGCTTGATTTACTAACGTTTTCTTCCCCAGTAATAAGTTGGTAAATATTTGAAAAAATAAACGCCAGCGTTAGAGCTCATGTTTCTTGACTTCCAGACCAGAACATTTCCCTTTTACCAAGGGCCCAAAGCATCCCCTAGTGGACACTTGCATTGTGGGTGGTCTGGGGGTGGGAGGAAGGGTCCCCCCATCAAGATCCAATCATAGTGGTCTTTTCTCATTTTATAGTGTTAAAAATTGGTTGGGGATAGTGGAAGTAAGATAGCAAGCAGCTAGTTTCCCTGCCATCCATTTTTTTTAACTTTTGGCACCTACTGCTGTTTACTCAGATTTTGGTATGAACATTTGCTTTAGCCCAGCATCATATAGACATATTGAGTCTAATTTATAAACAGTGGGTGGATGTCCTGCCAACAGTGCCATAGTGCCAGCTACTCAGTTATCCCTTCGAGCTCAGGAGAAAACGAATTCCTTATCTGTCGTGTGACTCCCACCTGTCCCCTCCCCCTGCGCACAGCCTGGGGTATTGTTACATTTGGGGGGACCTCAGACACAGGGGAAGTCTGTAAAAACTATGGCTCTTCTCCCTAGGATAATAACCTTTATAATAACAGCGCTTATGCAGTTACACAATGTCATCTTTATGCTGTAATGTCCTATAGCAATGACTATTGTAACCGTTCTTCATTTGTCATTCGTGTGGTCTCCTAGCGGACCCATGAAGCTCCTGTTGTAGCATTCCAGTTCTACAGAATGGAAGCTGTAGCACCAGGAAATGCAATGCCTTTCCCACAGCTGCAGTGTGATCGATAGGTGGCAGTAGTCAAATTCAGGCTCAGCTGGCTCCAGTGTCCGGCTCTGTCTCTGCACCCATGCTCTCTGCATTTTACTTCCTGTTTCAGGAGGGTGTAGACTCCGAAGCCTGTGGGCGGCTCCCGCTGTGGACTGTGAACGCTAGGGTCAGAAACTCCAGATTTGAAGCCTCAGCTTCTTCCGTTCCCTTCTTCGTCCTGCTGTGATTCCATCCCAGTCCACAGTAGCAGTTCAACAACCAGAGGCCCTTGTTCTAGAAAGTCCACTCCCATGTACCTTTCCTGCTTACGCCTCCTTTCCTCTCAGTCTCCATTCATTAGCGGTTGCGTGCTACCTTCCTGTCACCCAATCCAGATTCAACTTGCTTCTGTTGTTTTAAAATTGAAATTAAAATTCATTATTCCCAGTGTGGAGCTCAGCGCAGGGCTTAAACTCACAACCCTGAGATCAAGACCTGAGCTGAGATCAAAAGTCGGACTCTGAGCCACCCAGGCGCCTCTTTATTATTATTATAGTCATATCTACTTACTGTTTTTCTTTCAAATGGCTTTTTTTATTTTAATTACAGGAATTGATTATAAAGGAAAACTTGCTACCAACACCTTAATGGGAAGACCCATACTATTTGACTCGGAGGTACTAATATAGGCATGTATGTCTGTGATCTGTGAAAATAGATCAAATTACCAAAGTTACTAAATTCAGAATAATACTTACGCTTGGGTACAAGGGGGAAATGAGTGAATATCAGGGAAGTGTGGAGAGCAGATCAGCACCAAATTGAGATTTTTTTTCCTCAAAAAGCATAGAAACAATCAAGAAGAGAAAATACCTTTTTAGTCTGTGTTGTTGTAATGAATTCAAAGCATCTACTCAGCACTTACGATCTCTCTCAAGTCTTGCTGTGGTCCCTGTCCTAGGACACTTTATTTTGTGGGGAAGTCAGTATTTCTTTAAAGTGGAACTTGAGGGGTGCCTGGTGGCTTAGTCAGTTAAGCATCTGCCTTCAGCTCAGGACATGATCTCAGGGTCCCGGGATGGAGCCCCAAGTCTGTCAGGTTCCCTGCTCAGTAGGAGTTTGTTCCTCCCTCTGCCCCTCCCTCAGCCCCTCCCCCTGCTTGTGCTGTCTCTCAGATAAATAAATTAGGTCTTTAAAAAAAATGGAATTCTGTCCGAGAAAGGAGACTCACACCTGTGTGGGCGCCCCTCTGTGTGGTACGTCACCTCTGTCCATACCTCCACAGAGGAGTCTGACAGGAGTCTCCCCTGAATATGTGCTTGCTGGCTTTCTGGCACTGATTTATTAAGGCCTTTCCCTGTGTGATTTCCTTCAGGCATCAAAACAGCCTTGCCATGTAGACCCTATTAGTGCCATGTGAACACTGGTGGAGACCGAGGCCCAAAGAAGTCAGGTAACTTGGCCCAAGGTCATACTGCTGTGAAGTAAGCAGAACTGGATTCCAGCCCAGGCCTGTCCATCCTCTGAGCTCTTGGCTCTTAATGTAGTCTGTGTTCTGTAGGAAGTATCTTTATTTTGTTTTCAAACAGCTCTGTGTCATCAGTGGTCATCAGAAGATGGTTACATGATAGCGGAGAAAGTTCTCACTTCGCAATTTTATAGGTAAACAAAAATAGAAGCCGCGTTCAGAAGGGGGGAGTAGGAACACGGAGCGTGCTGTGTGCTCTAGTGAGGAATACAGTAAAATGAAAAATGAGATTAATGTTTCAGATTGTACAGTTCCCTAATTATGCTTTTAATTATTCATATAAAACAAGTAAAATGACCCCTGACAGAGACATAAATGATTTAGGTAAAATCAAATATTTATAAGATGCTGCTGAGTCCCTGGGTGTATTGTAACAGATGCACTCAAAATGCTTTGCCTTCATCCTTTGGATGCAAAATGTTATGTATAGAATTTGTTACAGGATGAGAGTAATCAACAGTATCTAAGACACTACTGAGCTAATTCATAGGTATTTTGGCTTCCTAACTAAAGGCATGTGATTGGTTTAATATATTTTATCTTATAAAATAGTGTACTGTGTTTTAGCGATCACCAAGTGACAACCCCTGCTTGTTTCTGCATTCTTAATGGTTGAAAAAATGAAAGGGAGAATAAGATTCCATGACACACGAAAATTATATCCATATTTTAGTTTGGATAAAGTTTTATTGGAATATTCATTTACATTTTGTGTTTGGCTGCCTTTGTGCTACAAGGACTAGGTTGGGTTGTTGCAGTTGGGATCCTACGGCCCGCAGAGAGGATCTTGCCCTTCTCAGAGAACATTTGCCGACCCCTGTTAAACATGCCTAGCACATAGCAAAGGTAAAACAGAGCCATAACATATTCAGTCAGCGCAAGAAACACTTGCTTTGACTTCGTTTCACCTCTTAATTTCCTGTCCCACTAATTGAACATTCACTGTGTATTTTTTCAGAAATTGGAGAAAAACTATCTTTTGCATGCAATAAAAAGGGATTTATACGAGCACGGTTCCTTTACTTGCTTTTCATGCTTCCTTTATATAGAGGACCACTGAAACTAATTGCACTGTTTTAGAGATGGGTCATTAGCCTAGTCCCTATCTTTTATGGAGACCCAATTTTCATGTAGGATTTCTTGTGAAGCTCAAACTGGGATCTCTTTAGGAAGAAGAGACAGTGATGATACAAGAGCTTTTCTGTGGTTTGCACAAATTTGGCTGGTGATCACAAACCATGAAGTATATTGGTTGACATCTTACCCGTATGTAGCAGCCAGTAAGCGTTTGTTGAGTGAATGTATGAATTCACTTTAGAAAACAAACAAACAAACAAAAAGGGCCTGTCTTACTTATAAAATAAAATCTGTTTGTTATGCATATGAATACTGCATTCCTTTTGGGAAAATAATTGTTTTGCTAGTATAAATCCAAGTTATTTATTTTCAATTTCTCTTTTCCTGTGTTTCAGGAAGGGGATGCTTTAGAAAGTTAAGGTTTAAATTGACGGAGTTTCTCTATGTTTTGGAATTCTCAGGTGCTCTTTTGGATGGGTTAAGTAAAATTTTCCTATGCATGGAATTATAATAAAGAAAAAGCATTACATTAAATCTAGTTATATGCAGTTATTTGAATGACTTACTGTATAAAATGTTGCCAGCATTTTCCTGGGCACAGTTTTCAAATACCATGAATCCAACCCCCACATGCCCACTGATACTGCCTTAAAATTGGAAGAGCCTGCAAATTTTATTTCCTGATATCTTTGTCTAAGCTTTCTAATCAAAGAAACATGCCTCTCACATCTGGCTTATCATTCGTTTTTCCCATCTCATTCCAGACCTTGAACCCAGGGGTAACCCCAGGAGTCATTGCTTACAAAAAAAAATCTCCCTCTCCAGATAATTTTGGTCATTGAATGGACTAAGGGGACCCTGATTCAGAGCATCTTAACTCTGTGACTTTCTCCATTTTTTTTTTCCCCATCTGTGAAATGGATAAGAAATTCTGAGATCATTCCCTGGGAGTTTTCATGATTTAGAGTGAACCAGAACTTGAGAACATTCTGCCGCTAGATTGTGCTAATTTATTCAAACTGGTGTTTTTGACTTGTTTTTCCAACAGGAACGTGAGGAAATAATTCACATCATGTAATCCTGAACTTTATTTGAAGTAACAAAGGAAGTCGTTCAAGTTTTGTTTTGAGACTCACTTTGTTCGCCTTCCCTTCCATTTTTTTTTACAGTTGCCATCCTTCTAAAGGACGACTATTTTGTAAGTGGTGCTGGCCTGCCTGGCAGGTTCAAAGCCGAGAAGGTGGAATTTCACTGGGGACACAGCAATGGCTCTGCGGGCTCTGAACACAGCATCAACGGGAGGCGCTTTCCTGTGGAGGTGAGAACATGGCGAGATGTCAAGTGTCGCCGCACTTTGGGTCCTCAAATTAGTGAGATGCTTCACCTTTTTTACCCCCAGTGACTTTGCACATCAAACTTGTACCGTCCATACCTTTGTCTCTGGAAACTGTTTATATACAGGTTGGCAGGTATATATTCCTCCTCAAGCTTCTCACCTTTGTTTTACTGGAGAAGTGTGGGGAAGTCAGGAGCATCTTGGTTTGAGTAGACTCACCCCTCGCCAAGGATTTTCAGCCATTTGTTTCATCTGACACAATTTCTTTACTCCGTTTCTGAAATCCCACTTTCTAAAGGTGAAATTTTGTATGAAACTCAGGTGACTGTTTTCACTCTTTAGAAAAGAGAAAAGTTAGTTGCTACATGAAGAGGCGTCTCAGAACCTTCTCTCAGTGGGGAAGTTGTTGTAAGGTTTGTTTGCTCCCACCAACTGTCGAGAAAGAGGCTGTGGCCATTGGTGGTATGACTCTCGGTTAACATTGCTGGGATCAATGGTGACATTTTGCCTTTCTTATGTCGGTGTTCTCAAAGATCTTTGCTGCTGGACAGAAGAAAGTTATGGGTGCAGGAGACAGTTTGTATCTTTTTGGTGAGGAAAGGAGGGAAAGAGCAAGAGTCCAAACTCCTTCATTAGTGTTGGGTAGAGGCAGCACACGCTTTCCATTGCTAAGCTTGTTTTTCCCTTTCACCATCATCAGGATGTGGATATTCTTTTGTTGGGGCACACAAGTTTGTTAGGTGGTTTGGTTCTCTTATGGGATAAGCTTTACAAATTTGAGGAAGAACTGAATGGACGTGCCTTTGATTGGACTGTGATTGGACTCTAAGATTGGACTCAAACATGGAACAGCAACTCTTAGTGGTCTATACTTCTAGTAAGTCATGACCTACTTTGATTATGTGAGGAATACTCGAGACCCCCCCATATAGGGAAACTACCTGGATGTACACAAAGATTTGCACATAGTTTATAGGGTTTCCTCATTCACCCTAGCTCTTTAAGCCTCTTTATGGACCATTCACGCATCCTCAAAGCATAAGTAAAGAATCCCTGCAAGATGAGAAAATCAGTAGTATGTCTTCATTTAGGGATGCTTTTATTCAGATATGAATTTGTTTCTTATCTGTGATTGCTGGAGAAATGAGAGATAACTGTTCTGAGAAAATGTTTCACATTTTTTCTCGTTCAGCTGACAAATTCCCAGTATTAAGATTCTTCTTTCTGTGGGACTTCTTGTACTAGTTACACTAGTTGAAGGTCTCCTGAGGAGGGTTTTTGCTAATGGGCTCTCCTCCTCCTTTTGTACCTAATGAATTGCTTCTTAGAGATCTTAGCTTTATTAGTACTTAGAAAACTTGATTCTTAGAAACAAAATTATATCATCTTTTAAAACGTTTTGGGTTTCCCTTCTGTTCTTGCTTGACCAGTTCTCATTGGCAGTGTGAGTTGAAGGGATAGTTTGTGTCCAGCTAGTTTTTCTCAAAACCCTCTTTATCTCAGAATAAAGGCTGCCATTTGTTCATCTAGTGTTGTTCAAACAAAAGACCTGTGCTTTGAAAGATTGAAAACTTATTTTGCCAGTTGCCTTGGTAAAGAAGAACTCTAGAGATGGGAACTTCTGCCTCATTCTTAATTACATCCCTTAATGTGGTGAAGGGCCTGTCTCCTCTTCTTACTCCATTTGTATTTGGAAAAATGCATAGACTAGATGAATATTCTTTTAAGAAGTTACTACTTTAAATGAATATTTCAGTTTTCTTTTACTCAGAGTGCCCTGAAATTCAGAAGCTATTTAGAAACGGCAGCTACAATGCACAGTTATTGTTCAACCAAGTTGTTTGAATTTATTTCTTTTAAGTAATGTCAGATGGTAAGGCTGCCTGTATTAATTGGGTTCCTCATCAAGGCCCATCTGGTTTGTAGCTTGTTTTTTTTTTGTTGTTTTGGTTTGGTTTTTTGTGTGTGTGATAAACATGTTAAATTACTTATTGGATGTATTTGAGGAACTTGGAATTTCAGAAATCAAAGGTAAGGGGATCAAATTTAATTTTAAAATATGCAAGGAAAAGTTGTTCACTTTTGCCTGAAACATGTCTGTAGTATTTTATGTTAAACTGCTTTATTTGAGCTCTTTGTCAACAGGAACACTCCCTGATGTTCTTACAGCTTGAACATCTCAGACTTGGTTTATTTCATTCCATATAACTATGTTGTTTCTAAGAAATTAAAATGAAAGCAAGAAGGGTGCCTCGGTGGCTCAGTCGGTTGAACTTCTGACTCTTATGGCTCAGATTATGATCTCAGGGTCGTGGAATTGAGCCCTGAGTCAGGCTCTGTGTTGAGCACAGAGTCTGCTTGAGATTCTTTCTCTTCCTTCTCCCTCTGCCTCCTCCCCCAGCCCACACGCACTCTCTCTCAGTGTCTTTCTCTTTCTCTCTAAAAAATAAATAAATAAATCTTCTTTAAAAATGAGAGTGAAAAAATTGTTGTGTGTCATGGGGTCATTTATCAGCATCGGGGATATTACTTATCTGTCTTTATGCAGAGTCAGAGAAGAGTCATGGTTGAAGATTGCACTGAGATTGGTAGAACACAGCACTCGTTCTTAGCTAGAGACCGCGTGCCCGCCCATGGGGACATGACGCATTGTCCAAGGACACGTTTGGTTGTTACTATTAGGGGCAGTGGTATGCTCCTAGAGTCCAGTGAGTAGAGGCCAGGGATGCGGCTAAACCTCCAATTCATAGGACAGCCCCCAGACAAAGAATCATCCTACCCAGAATGTCACTGTTGTGACACTGTGGAGCAGAGAACGTGGAATGTGTCGTTGGAATCGAGCCTTCCTTTACCTGTGTGGCATTGCTTTAAGTACATTTGAATCCTGAGGACTCCCTGCTTGAGAGCTTGTTCCATCTTCTTGTGGATTTCAGAGAGGAAATGTGCTTCGCCTGATGGGTAAGAGCATTGCTGGTCCTGGTTCCCTGAGGTTCCACTTGAGGTTAAGTTGTGACCTTGTGTGTGGACTTCAGCAGCGGCCTCAGTGCTCCAGCTCTGCAAGCTGAATTGTAAGCATACGTCCTGCAAGAATCTGGTCCGAGGGTCAGTTGCAACAAGCCCAACTTGGTTGGTTTTGCTGCTTCCCGGGAATTCCTTGAGGTCACCTGTAACAACTTCGTACACATCCAGAGATCTGACCTCCCCACATTTTCCTGGCTGGGATCCTGGGCTTGTTCTTGGAGTTCCTACACTTAAAAACATCCCGTCTAATAGAAAAATAAATGGCCTTGTAAAAACAAAATAAGAGCCCTTCAATAGCCAGCTTTCTTTACAGCTCAGTTTACGTTAGGAAACAAAGTCAGAATCAGATTACAATGCCATGCCTAGAAGTGTAGACCCAATTTGGATCCTTAGATGCCCTCCCCTCCTGTTATGTGGCTTTAGTCTAGTCCTTGCCGAGCAGCAAATATTTCTTAAGTATCTACTGTCATATAGGCTTTGGGTTATAAAATTGAACCAGAAAGGCAGTGCCCCTACCCTTAAGGTATTTGCACTCTGGTAATGACACAGAAATTGAGCAAGCAGTCACATAAATATAGCTGTGTTAGATCGGTTATGATGCTGTCTCTGAAGAAGAGGGATATTTTGTCATGAGATATGGAAGACTTCTAGACAGACATTTATTAAGCTGTATTTATTAAGGTGGAAGAGGTGAGTTGGAGCCTGCCCATAGAACAGGGACATGCAAAGGCCCTGAGGCAGAAGATACTTGGTAAATTGAAGGAATAACGAGAGACCATAGGGGGTTTTGATAGGCAGGATAGTGATACCCCCACCCCCTGCAAAATGTCCACTCACTCATCCCTGAATCCTGTGAATATATTTATTGGTTTACATGGCAAAAAGGATTTTTTAAATGTGGTTAAGTAACCTTAAAGTGAAACGGCTCAGAACATGCCAGAGATTAAAACAGTGGTGTGTCCTGTTCCCGTTCTCCCATGGCTATTCAGCTTTGTATTACTTCTGCAGCCACAGTTGTCTATGGCAGCTTCTACCGTATCCTAAGTTTTCTCTTTACCCCTGCTCATTCCCCATTCTGTGATTGGTAACTTAAACAAAGGTTCATGTAACACTAATAGGATTGAATCATGCGGTATTTCCACTAATAACTGAAGTTGGAGTTAATGCAAAGAGAAATCTCCAGATAAAACCTTTGATAGCTCCATTAAAGTGGAGGTTCGTTGCATACTTGTTGTCCAAGGTAATTAAAATCTTGTTTATTACAATAAGAGATTGCAGGAGCTGTTGATTCAGACTTATTGGTGCTTTATGAGTTGCAGTCTTCAATAAGCTTAAATGATCCAAATTGATTGTGTGTGCCCTTTCCAGTGAAACTCACAGCTGGTTCATTTCAGCTCTGCTTAGAGCATCTTAGCAAGTGAATAGAAGCAAAGGCATTTTTCCTAATATACACCATATACACATTACCATATGGTACAGGCCTGCAATCCCTTAGCTGAAACTCATGAGGCCAGAAGTTTCAGAATTCAGGATTTTTTCTGGAAAGGTATTACAGTGCATATGCTATACATATTACTGAGGACACATAGTGGGGCCTGGCATTCTACTCCTTGAATGCATCAATAATCCTACAACATGCAGATGAATATTCATGCTAAGTGGGAAATCTCAGTATTCTAAATGGCTTCACATCAGGTTTTACCACCAAATTAGTTTTCGCCCACAAACCATAAATAACAATAATAACAAAACACCTTTGGTCTTGGAAGCTTTTGAGATTTCATCATCACTGATGAGGAATTTATGGATCTGTGTTTTAAAAACTGGGTCCTTAGTGTGGCACCCCTGGTTTAGGTTCCTAAGAACATGGGTCAGTTGCAACCATGACACAAACACTTTGGATTATTTGTTTCCCCAGTGGGCCCAGCGTGTGCAGGAACTATCCGGTGGTGGTGGATGGCCTTCTCAGAGTTAGGTTTTGTTTGGGGGGTAAGCACTTACTTGTTTTAGGCTGACCTTGCTCTGTGATTCTTTTCCATTTTAAATTCTGCTTAGGCCTGCAGTTCTCTTCAGTATCCACATCTTTGGGCCTGTTACTTTGACCTGCTCCTGTCTTCCCTCCTGCCCACCCAGCTCCCCATCTTCCTGTCTAGCGTCAGGCTAATGTTAACACCTTTCATTTTGTGAAATGGATCTCGGTTCTTCGAATGTTTCTGTTACACTCTGCTTAGACACTTACCTTCCTACCGGACCCCTAGATTATGTTCCCGGTGACTTGCATCTGCCTTCCCCCTCCCAGGCGAGCTCATGCATTCATGGCACAGGCTCCCCCAGCATCACTCTCCACACTCGTGCAAGCACGGCAGGCAACAACACAACTCAGACGTGGGCCAGTCCACCAGAGGCTGAGCTCCTGTAGTGACCGCTGGCTTCCATAGTCTGGTATTCTGGAGCACGGACTGAGCGTTCAGGTTGGCTAGCCCTCCTTTATGGAGTCCTTCTTTTCTGCTGGTAATAAATTTAGATACAAAACACCTTCCTGAAGATCTATTTTATATGTTGACCAGTTTTAAAGGCTTCTTTTCCACTAAAGAAACCTGTTTACCTTTATTTAACTCAGTTTTTGTCCAGACAGATAGAAGCCCAATGTCCCGCTCCCCTCTCAGTTTAAGTTGGCAATATCACTCTTTTGGAAATGAGATTTATAACTTTCTCCTGTCCTCTGTTCTGTCCATATTCCTTATAAGATACGGAGGGATGTCTGAGTGGTGCAGTCAGTTAAGCTTCTGACTCTTGGTTCCGGCTCCGGTCATATTCTCCAGGTTGTGAGATCAAGCCCCACACGGGGCTCCATTCTTGGTGCGGAGTCTGCTTGGAATTCTCTCTCCCTCTCCCTCTGTTCCTCCTGCTCATTCTCTCTCTCTCTCTCTCTCTCTCTCTCTCTCTCTCTCTCTCTCTCTCAAATAAATAAATCTTAAAAAAAAAAAAAAAGGAAAGAAATGGAATCCGGTTCAAATAAATGTTTCCAGAAGACACCAATGATGACTTTGATTTCATTTATCTTGAAAATTGTAAAACTAATTTGGCTTGTTCACAAAACAGTTGACGTTATAAACTCGATAGTGTCTTGCTTTGTCATTAGAGAGAGCTGTCATTAAGGAGGTTGAGCGGTACCTGGCTGGCTCAGTCAGTAGAGCATCTGACTCTTGAGCTCAGGGTCGTGAGTTTGAGCCCCACCTTGGGTGTAGAGATCACTTAAATAAAACCTCAAAAAAAAAAAAAATGAAGAGTGAGACATTTTCTATTAAAAATAAGTCTTGCCACATCTTGCTATTTCTTTCACCCTGCCTTGACTTGACTGAAGTTCCTGGAATTATTGCAGTTTCTCTGAAAAATTGCTTTGTTCCTGGAGAGTCCTTTGTGGGTGTGCTCAAGGTACTGCCTGTTTTCTTTGTCCTTCCTCCTAATGAACACTGGGTGTCAAGGACGCTGTCCCTGGTTATCTGATGTTTGCTACTCTGTGGCGGGGCCAGTCATGTTTTTCTCTGTAGTGACTTCCGTTAAATGGTGAGGGAATGGCTGAAATATAATCAGTGACTTTACTGAAATAAAGATTCTCTTTTAGAGCAGAATGTTTCATCCTTTGCTAGTGAAATACTTGATTTCCCTCTGGCTGATCTTTTATGTGTATGTTCTGGGTTAATTAAGGGGAACGTATGAAGGGGCGCTAATACTTAGCGTATGCTTAGTGGCGCAGTAATGCCTGGTTGAAGCCAGGGAACTGGTTTGGCGAGGGAGAAACAGTCTTGGCCTCTGGCCTCCACAATGTCCCACAGCGCCCGTCACACAGAGTCTTCCTTAGATATGAACTTGGCTCGGGCTGTTTGATGGTGTGTTGCTGACGTGTGGTATGCTGATATTGGGTTGGATTGTACTGAGAATCACAGAAAAGCAGATGACAGTGTGAAAAGAAAACCCAGTTAAAGTGGAGATCATTTCAGTCTAGAAACTTGATGACAGGGGAACCCTCAGACAACCAAAAAGAAGGCGAAGAGGTGGTAGTGATGGTGTTGAAGGTGGTGCTGGTGGTTGAGATTGTGATGATGATACTGTAGACACCATTTAATAAGCATTGCCTGTGTCAGGAATGTTCTAGATATTACCTCGTTTAATTTTCTCACCTACCTTATGAGAGGGGTACCCTAGGGAAGGGACAGCTGAGCTTCTGGGAAGGTAAGTGGCTTGGCTGAAATTTACTGCTGGGACTTCAGAATCTAGGCTTCAGTGTCTACAAAATCTTAACCAGCTTTCTTTTTATTTGATAAGTCATTTCCTTGTTTTTCTTGTCATTGCTTTAGGTTGTTTTTAGAATCACTGATGCAGTAGAAACAATTTTGCTGGAATCTTAACTGCTATTTATTGGATAACAGGGAGGGAAAAAAAAAATCAACGGGCTTCATATGTTCAGAGTGCCTGAACCAGTAGTAAAACATACAGTGAGGAGAGGTGAGGGGAACTGGGAATGTTATCAGCTCTTTGCCTAGAGGTGTTTGTAGGAAACTGTACACATTTTGTCTGGATCAGCCACTTCTGTCGATTTTGAATCACATAGAACAACATTGAGAGAAAATATGATGCGAGCCATTCGTTGTACTTTTTAATTTTTGGCAACCACATTAAAGAGGTAAAAAGAGGACACCTGGGTGGCTCAGTTGGTTGGGCATCTGCCTTTGGCTCAGGTCATGATCCCAGGGTCCTGGGACTGAGTCCTACGTTGGGCTCCCTGCTCAGTGGGGAGCCTGCTTCTCCCTCTGCCTGCCCCCACTCGTGCATGTGCTCGCGCTCGCTCACTCTCTCTCTCACACACACAAAAATAAATAAATAAAATCTTTTNCCCACTCGTGCATGTGCTCGCGCTCGCTCACTCTCTCTCTCACACACACAAAAATAAATAAAATCTTTAAAAAAAAGAAAAAAGGTAGAAAGAAACAAGTGATTTTACTTGATTTGAATAATGTATTTTATTTTATATAATTTGTGGTATATAATAATTGTTACAAAATCAGTGAAGTTTCAATTGATATTAACAATCTATTGTTACCCTAATACATCAAAATACTACTATTTCAACACATAATCAATACGAAACAATTATTGCTGAGCTATTTTACATTCCTTTTTGTACTATCTTTGCAGTCGGGTGTGTATTGCACACGAAGAGCACATCATAATTCACACTGGCCAGTTTTCAAACGCTCAGTGCCATACACTGCACCCGAAACACACAGGTGTGAGGGCTCCAGGCCACACTCGTGGACTTCAGGTGATAAACTAGCCAAAGGACTAACAGAAATTCTCTAGGGGGAATTTTTATGCCGAGTCTGTGGTAATTTTCACATATTTTTTTTTTCTTTCTCAACCAAACAATATATACCGTTTCGCTTTGCATTGCAGTCTGACCTGGTTGGTGCAAATCTTCACCTAGATGTAATGCTGGGTTTTTTGGGGTTTTTTTTTTTCCTTTATAAGCTTTCAGTATTTCTCCCTTATTTATTTATTTTTACAACATTTGTTCTCGGGGCTTTGAACACGGTTCTTCTCAGGATCTATTTCCAAACTGAGGAACTCAAATAAAATTGGCTCAGGGAGACCTTTGTGCACCTCAGGCGACTGGATCAGATGGATTGCAGATTCAGGGTCAGGAGGATTTAGGGGCATAAGGCTCAGAGACACCCCTCCCCACCCCCACTCCTGCACTTTATTTTTTTCCCCCCTGTCCTGTCAAAATTTGAGCAGGAAGGTTTCAAGCCATCTTAAATCTAAAGCCTTCAGCAAGTTCTTTAATGCCACTGCCACTCAGAGAGAACAGTGAGGAAGATTTATAAGGAACAAAAAGAAGTCAGGATTGAAAGAAAGTGTATTTCCCCTTTAAATCCCCAGCATAGAATTCCCCCCACCTCCCAACCACCGGTTAGTAGAAGGGAGAGGAAACTTCCAGAAGCTTCCCTCCCTGGTTGCACAGCCTGGCGCTGTGTTGAGCGCAGATATGGCTTTGGGTTCATTTACTACAACATAGGGAGACCAGCTGGGCAAATTCACCAAAACCTTATTTTACTTAAAAATATAAATTTCATCTCTTGAATGTTTGAGGATGACTTAGAAGACAGGGCTTTAAAACTCAGGTTAATGCACGATAGATATTTAGGTTAGTAGTAAAATGACTCCTAAATCCCAGCTCTTGCTAGATAGAGTTTTGATTTCTGACTCTCCCCATTAAAACCTTTACTGCATTGGTTTATAAAGTTCAGTATTTCAGGGAATCTTCTTACTGTATGCCTTGGTGTTCACTGTTCCCTGATCAAAGAAGGTTAGGGGTGAAAGAAAACTCATCCCACTACCTCCTGCCACTTCTCAGCCTGTTTCTGCCTTTAAATTTGCTCAAGTGTCTGTCTCTGCCTCTGATCACTTTACTTACTCATATTTATTTATCAGCAGGGTAAATGTGGGCTTAAAGATCATAACCATACGTAGCAGCCCCTGGTATCTTTTCAGGATTGTGTTAGTTGGTCTAAATGCTCTGCACAGAATTATGTGTGGTCAGATACATTTAGGAAATGCTGCCCACTATACCTTTCTCTTGTAGCTTGATCATGGGCTAACATAGTAAAATTATTAGCAAATACTCTAGCAGGGAAACTTGTTCAGTTTTCATGTAACCAGGAGTCTCCCAAACTCAATGGACCATGGAGTTCTTTTTTTTTTCTTTTTCTTTCTTTCTTTTTTTCTTCTTTTCTGTAATATCCTGAGACACTAATGATAAGGAGAATTTCCTGCATCCACGTAGTTCAGTGGGGAGCTCTTTTCCATGCCTTGATGCTACATAAAATGTTTAAATTACATTCTTACACTCTTCTTTCATTTCTAAATTATCAAGAGTGTTCATTCAGCTGATTAATAGAGCCTTCTCTGTGTAGGACAGAAAATGCCCTGGCCTCAAGCAACTTTTATTTCTGTAGGTGCTAAGGCCCTGAGGCAGAAGCCTGCCCTGCATGTTTAAGCAAGCAAAGGGCAGAGTGATAGGAGTGCAGTCAGCAAAATAGTTGGAGTCTCAATGACATGAGTCATGGGGGACCATGGGCAGCTCTATGGCTTTTACTCCAGGAGAGATGGAAAGCCCTTGGAATGTCCTCAACAGAGAGTGGACATTATCTGCCTTGCATTTTAGAAGGATCCTTCTTCTGGCTGCACTTGACCATAGGAAACACTTGTGGACACTGAAGTCAGAAGGTGAATATGATATTTCAAGAGAGGTGATGGTGGCCTGTGCTAGAGATGGATATGTGGGGAATAGGTTGAATTCGGATTATGTTAAGGGAAGGACATGCTAAGCAAGAGAGATAAGATAGGAATGTTTATCTCTCATGGTAAAGTTTGTATTTCCTGTTTTTTTTTTAAAAAGCAATTTTTAGGTTAAAAAATCATGCATCAGGGACCAATCTGTAATATTTTATACCATTTTGTTTCATTTTCAAAAATTCTTTTAAATTGTTGGTTATGTAATATCCAAATTTTATTAGTGTTATATAGATTACAGACCAGTTCTAATTACATACCGTCTCTTGTACACTAAAGAAGAATGTTGGGGCAGCTGGGTGGTGGCTCAGTTGGTTGAGAGCCCGACTCCTGGTTTTGGCTCAGGTTATGGTATCGTGGGGCCTGGGATGGAGCCTCGCGTTGGGCTCCGTGCTCAGCTGGGAGTATGCTTCGGGATCCTGTCCCTCTGACCCTCTCCCCCCCCAAAAATGAATAAATAAATCTTAAAAGAAGAAGAAGAAGAAGAATGTTCCATAATGAACTGATGAAACACAGCAGTAATAAAATAAAGGCCCTTTCGAAGGCTTACGATGGAGTTAATAGATCTTACCTCTTCAAGCAGGACCGGGCGCAGGTGAAGAGCTCGCTCGGTATTAGCTGCTGGTATTGTGTCCAGATCCTCTACTTATATTAGGCAACACATCCCTAGTCCATCTATTTCTTTTCTTTGTTACTGTTTTCACCCTGGTTCAGGCCATCACTGTGTCCACCTTTGACCGTTGCTATAGATTCCAGAGAGCTTTCTCTTGTCCCCACCACCCAGTCCTTACCGAGTAACCAGTGCTCTCCAAAACACTTGCGTCGCATTGCGTTGTTCCCTGTTTAAAAAATCTTCCAGTGGTTTCCAGTCACATGTTGAATAAATCCAAAGATCCTACTGTACCCTATAAGGCCTTACCAGATGTGGATCCTACTCCTCCCACCCCTCTTCTCCCCACCCCGTTTTCAGTGGGTCTAGAATGTTCTCTCCCCGATTATCCCTTCTTGTGGCTCATTCCTTTCTAAATCCTGCCCTTGATGACATTCCATGCTCTCTCCTCTCAACTCAGCACCTTTGTTTCCTATTACCCAGCTTCGTTTTCTTCATAGCACCCATCACTTTTTGAAATTGCTTAATTGATTTATTTACTCATTTATTAACTCGCCTCCCTCACCCCCCACCCCTCTACGCTGCATGTCAGCTCCTGGAGGGGAGGGGGCCCTGTCTTGTTCACTGCCAAGTCTCTGCTGTTGATGTGTACGGTCCCATAAAAGGGTCCCCAGTAATACGTATTAAGAAGCCAGCATTCCAGGAGCCTGGGTGGCTCAGTGGGTTAAAGCCTCTGCCTTCTGCTCAGGTCATGATCTCAGGGTCCTGGGATCGAGGCCCGCATCGGGCTCTCTGCTCAGCAGGGAGGCCCCCCCCCCCGCCTGCCTCTCTGCCTGCTTGTGATCTCTCTCTCTCTGTCAAATAAATAAATAAAATCTTTAAAAAAAAAAAAAAGAAGAAGAAGCCAGCTTTCCCATATTGTATTTTCATCTTCTTGTCTCAGTGGCTTTAAAGGGTAAGGAGCTCTAAATCCCGAGAAGAAAAACATGTAATTCATTCATAAAAAGGACATTTAAGGAAGCAAATCCTCCCCTAAAACTACCTCTCGTATTAAGAGTGTAAAAGACCCAAATAAATTAGTTACTCCCAAATAAACACATTCATCCTACTGCCTCACGCTGTGAGGCTGAGGGTTAGTCGTGCAGCTCACAAAAATGATCTTTTTAAGGTCTGTTCTTCCAGAGGGTAGCTCTTATATTAACAACCATTACATCTACATATCAAGACAGATTGTTCCAATTAGTCAATGAGGTCCAGGTTTTTGAGAGCTGTTAATATGTACATGAGCAATTACTGTAGCAGACTTAAAAGGCGTGCCTTTGGGAATTTTAGATTGAGATTATCAGTTTCAGTTATGAGCTAAGGCAGGAGCCCTGCAAGTTACTTGCTGCATTTCTCTGCAGATTCATGACTAGAAGGTTCTCCGGTGCCTATACATAAAAGTTGATGAAGTTGCCAGATTCCTGTCTTCTGCCCCAGACTCACCCCATTCCAGACCAGTGCCTGCCTCTGTAATCGTCGAGAACCAGGCATTGTGATAAACACTTGGGAATTTCATAGTGAAGAAGACAAATAAGTCCCTTGACTTCATGACACCTAAGCAGCTAGCAGGGTGGATCTTAACCAGAAGTTACTTCAAAATCAAGCAGGCATTTAAAAACAATTTCTAAAATCAAATTTATGTAATTTTCACTCATTCCTTATTACTGGTGAATGGAAACAAAACAAAAGAAAAACACGCATCAGTCTGCTTTTCCACGTTCAGATAAAATGCTCTGTATTCTTCACTTGACCACCATGCCTCTCCACTGTGCTCAGAGTTGCAGCGTTTACTAGAATCCCATGATTTATGCAGAAACTGATTTGGAGTCAAATAACAGATGATATGTAGACTCTGGGAAATGGCCCCCTCTTTCCTGTAGACCAGTCTCTTTAAATGATTGAGGCTAACTAAGTGAGTGTCAAATGTGCCTAAAGTTTCCCCATTGGAGTTCAGGTATTGCTTCCTCTTCAAATGCTAACACAAGGGAAGGAACAAAATATAAGGGTTTTATCTCTGTTGAACACATGAGTAAAACTCTCCAGATCCACTCCTCATCTGGGTCAGAAGCAGACTCTCCAGGGACACAGTGGGCTGGGTGAGACACTAACCAGGAAGAAGGAGGCCCTCAGATACCGTGCGAATGAGGGTGTGGACTGGGGAGAGGAGGCATCAGATCTTGAGGACACACTGGATTAGTCAATGCTGGTACTTGATCCTGCCTCATCTGGGGAGCAGATGATTGGCACAAACCATGGTGTGTAGATAGAGTGTGATAGTGGGTCTTGACATTTTGAAAGGGATTCTCGTGGAAGAAGGAATCCCCTTAGTCTTTAGGGTTGCAAAATGGAACCAGGACCTATAGAAACAGACTCTACTGAAGAAACTGGTTCCAGCTGGGGCATAGCACCCTGGCCACATAATTCAGAAGAGATTTTCAAAATCATATTTCCTCAGTCCCTCTGGGAACCTCCCGTATTTGGTGTGGAGAAGGAGAAGATATTCCCTCATTTTGATAGTTCTTTTATCAAAACAACTCCTGGGATAATAAGGATAGGTACTCTTCAAAAGATGCCCTCTGTGTCTACATAGAGACCTCTGTAAACATTGGATCATTTAAGCATCACGTATTAGAAACATCTTTCCATAAAAACAGCTGTTAGAACCAGTATCTCTTCTTCTCAGACAAGAAAATTGAGGTAAGAGAATCATCGTAAACGAAATCTCAGAGCCTAACACTGAATTTTAAGGAGTTGAATGGTCTGAGGTTAGATGGCATGTTCAAGTGATCACAGAATGATCCCTGTTACCATTTTGAACTATTTCCTTCCAATATTTGGCAGAGGATGGAGGAGGTGGGAGAGTAAACTATAGTCAGTATTGAAGTGAATCAGAGACTATTCATCACTTCACATTTTATGAATATTTTCCATATTTTGGAAGATTCTTCACTCCTTCAAAAATGAAATTTAATTTTCTTACTTGAACCTTGATGCATCCTACAAATTTTTCAAAATTAACAGATTTTACTCTAAGATCAGAGAAGAAAATAACAAGACAATGAGTAATTTAATGTCATTTCAGAGACCTTATTTTTTCTAAGCAGAAGCAGGTACAAAGGCAGCATATGAAAACATAAATAATTTTTTCTCAAATTGCAAACAGTTTCATAGTCTTTCAATTATCAAAGTAATATATGTTCATTATAAAATAATTCAAACAATATAGGAGCTAAGAAGAAAGGACATGTTTCTCTTGCAAATACATAATCCTCTTTAGAAATGCAAGCATGCACATAGTTTCATAGGCTCATCCCCACTTAATAGATGATGGAATTCTCATGATATTTAAATGCTACATCTCTGAGGCTCTGAGCCAGATGACTAGAGTTCGAATCTCATCACTGACACTTAGGAGCTATGTGACTGTGGGCTTCTATTTAACCTGTTCCTTTCTCTGTAAACTGACATTTAATGCTAATATCTACCTCATGAGAGTTTTTGGAGGACCTAAAAACGTATTATTTATAAAGTGCCTAGTTGAGTATCACATAGTCGGTTGATAAATTTTTGCCTCTCTTTATGGTGTGGGTGCGATGTAATTTATTTAGCAATGCCTCATTGGTGGACATTTTGTCTGTTTCCATTTTTCCCTGCTATAACCATCACAGCTCTGTAGAGCATGCATTTGGGATAAACTGAGGTTCTCTGGGGCCCAGCCATATGACATGAGGTGAAAGGTAGGAATTATCTAAAATGCTTTTTGGATTGTTGACCCTTGGGAATATAAGCCAATATTAGTCAGAACTTCCAGCTTTTTCAGAAGAAGCTGGAAATCTCTGTTTGAAAAAGCCAAAATCTGGGGCACCTGAGTGGCTCAGTCGTTAAGCACCTGCCTTCGGCCCAGGTCATGATCCCGGGGTCCTGCTCAGCGGGAAGCCTGCTTCTCCCTCTCTCACTCCCCACTGCTTGTGTTCCCTCTCTCGCTGTATCTCTCTCTGTCAAATAAATAAATAAAAATCTTTAAAATATATATAAAAGAAAAAGCCAAAATCTTTGTATTCATCTTTGTACTATATCCTTTATATAAAATACACTGTCATGGCTTTCACAATTTACTGCTGGGCTAGAACTGGTGATCAGTTAGGGTTTCATATCCAGGGTGCTTAATCTCACAGCTAAAGTTTTTTGTGTTACGGCTCACTGTGTCTGTCCTTTACCTTCATTACCATTCATTAAGAATGTTTGAGATGCAAAAAAAAAAAAAAAAAGAACGTTTGAGACGCGCAGTGCCTGGGTGGCTCAGTCGGTTTTGCGTCTGATTCTTGATTTCAGCTCAGGTCATGATCACAGGGTCTTGAGATCCAGCCCCACATCGGGCTCTGCACCAGGCAGGAAGTCTGCTTAAGATTCTCTCCCTCCCTTTCCCTCTGCCCCTCCCCCACCCCTCCATCTTTAAAAAAAATGTTCAACATGCTACACAAACTCAGTTTGGTGTTATAATATAATTTGGTGGCTTTCTATACAAATTTTGAAACTGTCTGTAATAATTACTTTCCCCCACCAGGTTGTAAGTTCCTAATAATGGGGCTAATAAACTTCCTGAAATTTAGGTTTCTTTTCCGTTCTTTCCTTTACATTTTTCTTTTTTCTTGGATCTAGGGCTTCATTTAGACTCTGGTATTGTATTCTCTGCTCCCCTGAATCCCCCTCCAAAATAGTAAAGGATCTGGAGAGAAAGGAACAGATTTTTATTTTGTACAGGACTACTTTGCCTTCTACTTTCTAATGTACAGAATATATAAAGTTTATATAAAATTTTATTCATAAACTCATTACTAGTCTCATGAATTTTCTAGAGTCCTGAAGGCCCACAGTGGAGGCTGACATAAGTGTCTATTCTGCCAGCATCAATGCGCATGGACCATCACTCTCTTGTTAATTTCCATAACCTCATTGCCAAGCACAGAACCTTGTACTTTGCAGGTGACCTATTTAAATTTCTTGTAAAATAAAGGAATGCATCTGCTACTCTCTGTCTTAGTTAATTTAGACATATAAGGAGCCTTCCAGCTCAGGTTCACAAGAACGAGCTCATAAAATGTCTCTATCTTTTAGTGAAATCTGGTCCCAGGGCCAGCCCTTGGCACACCAGAATCAGTATTGATGGGCATTTTGTTTTGACATACTGACTGGCAGGCACAATGCTTGTCACCTTCTGTTGGCTCAGGAGAGGGTGGAAAGTTCAGAAGGTCTTACCCAACAGGCTTTGTTCAATTTAAGTAGCTTACAGTGTGAACGATGGAGGTGGAGATGAAAACTGGCAGGGAGCTGGGATTTGAATAGGGCCTTCAATTTATTTGACGTGTCTAATGATTTTATGAATGGAGATGGAACCCTGGTTTTTGGTGATAGGTAGAAAGATTGGCTTCAGGATTGATAGAGTCTTGGGTGGATTAGTAAATCGATTTGCTAAGAGCTTGAATGATACACTTTTTGGGTCTGAAATTCAGCCCAGCAACTGCTTAAGATAACAAACCTAGTGGCACTAGCTTTTCAAAGGTATTTTACACATAAGCTGTAAGTGGCTTTTCTGTAGAACTATTATTTCTGCAGAAATAAAAGCTCTTATTTTTGTTCATAAAAATAAGCGATTGATTGCTTGGTGATATATTGTTTATCTGAAGCCTCTTATTTTTTTTGGCTTTTTTTTTTTAAAGACTGTTCTTCAGCCTTCTTATTGTATGTTTATTAAATATGATAAGCAAATTCAAAACAAAACGATCTCATTACTTAGGAAGATACTCCACTAATTAATTAAATTTGACCTCAAAAGACTGCAGCTTAACTTTTACTGCTACATATTTGTGGTTAAATTACCTTTTCTAAATAGTTTAATAAAACAGAAAAAAACAGTAACAATGCCTGCTTTCTATTTAGTAAATTATACCTCTCTTATATTTACACACAACCCTGAATCAGTCTCAGATAGGAATATATTAGCAAGCAGACGATCAAGTTTTTACCTTCATATTCCGTCAGGAAATCAGAACTTTTCCTCTACTAAAGATGGAATTGAAGTCATTTATGAAGACATTCACCTCAGCTGTCCATTAGGGCTACTAATATAAATGTACATTTTCCCAGTGTGCAGCCATTTGGAAATTTTAGCCAAAGACCCTCTCTCCTCCCCCACCCTGGTCTCTTCCAGTTCTCTTTATATCTTCTTGCTGGGATTTCTCCAGGCATTTTTCTTTTTCTTCTTTTCCTTCTTTTTAGACTTCATTTTTATTTTTTAGTAATCTCTACCTCCAATGTGGGGTTCGAACTCACTACTCCAAGATGAAGAGTCACATGCTTTTCTCACTGAGCCAGCCAGGCACCCCGTATTCAGCCATTTGTCTTTAGATATTAGTAAGGGCTCCATCTGGTTTGGAATGTTCCTGGTTGTATTAATGCATTTCTCCAAGTATTCTTTTGAATATGTATTACTTTCTACTTTCTCCATCATCTTTGGATAAATACACAGAAAATACACAATCAGTTAACAAAAAACAAATAATCATTTCTAGGCACAGAAATAACTAAATAGGTATGAAATAACTAAAATTTCTGAATTTTAGATGGCATGAAAATCTGCCTTTTTTAACTGATATGGAAACCCAGAGGGATGGACTGTTTTGAGATCCCAGGGCCAACTTCAGTAATGCCAGGTCTTGCATATAAAGAAGTTAAAATCTACCTAACTAGTGTTTGGTAAACATTAAGGAGGGCACTGGTTATTGTGTTTTAGAACATATTAGAACCTGAGGAAATGCAAGGTTTATTGAAAAATACAGACAAGAGTATAAGACACTGGAGGCACGTGGGTGACACAATTGGTTAAGCGTCTAACTCTTGGTTTCAGCTCAGGTCATGATCTCAGGGTTGTGAAATCAAGCCCCATGCTGGGCTCCTTGCTCAGCTTGGAGTCTACTTGAGACTTTTTCTCCCCCTCTGCCCCTCTCCCTAACACACATGAGCGCTCTCTCGCTCTCTCTCTCTCAAATAAATAAATCTTTAAAAAAAAGTTTATAAACTGGGCAATAATCCTTCAATGACAGTGTTATTAACCTCATTCCTATTGGGGAATACTTAAATCCTCAATGAAAAACTTGGGCCATGTCATAATTGTTTTTTCAGACATGAAGAGGTTCAAAGAAATCTAAGTGTGGTCATTATTGAAAAGACAAGGGGCTCCTGGGTGGCTCAGTGGGTCTCTGCCTTTGGCCGAGGTCATGATCTCAGGGTCCTGGGATCGAGCCCCACATCGGGCTCTCTGCTCAGCAGGGAGCCTGCTTCCTCCTCTCTCTCTCTCTTTGCCTGCCTCTCTGCCTACTTGTGATCTCTCTCTCTCTCTCTCTCTCTCTCTCTCTCTCTCTGTGTCAAATAAATAAATAAAATCTTTTTAAAAAAAAGAAGAAAAGACAAAGTTGTTATGAGAGAGACTATTTAGTGGTACCTACCAACCCTTTCTAGATACTAACTTTCACCATTTTCCAAATGCTTTGTGCCTTAATTCAGTACTTTGGTTTAACTGAACCTGGTGGTAGTCATGAATGAATTTCTTTTTCTATCAAGACACTGTTGCTGGGACACCTGGATCGNTTTTAAGATTTTATTTATTCATTTGACACAGAGAGATTACAAGTAGGCAGAGAGTCAGGCAGAGAGAGAGGAGAGAGGAGGAAGCAGGCTCCCCGCTGAGCAGAGAGCCCGATATGGGCCTCGATCCCAGGACCCTGGGATCATGACCTGAGCCGAAGGCAGCGGCTTTAACCCACTGAGCCACCCAGGCGCCCTGAATTTCTTTTTCTATCAAGACACTGTTACTGGGACACCTGGATCGCTCAGTCAGTTAAGCGCTGCCTTCAGCTCAGGTCATAATCCCAGAGTTCTGGGATCAAGTCCCGCATCAGGCTCCTTGCTCAACAGGAAGCCTGCTTTTCCTTGGGCTGCCACTCCCGCTGCTTATACTCTCTCTTGCAAATAAACAAAGTCTTAAAAAAAAAATTTTTTTTAAGGCACTGTTACCTATCCTCCATGTCTCCATCTTTCCATGATGTAATTTATTTTGGCAATAGCTATAGAAAGTCCACTACTTTAACTTTGTGGTGTGTTTGCTAGAAGAAAGTTATGGAACATACACCTTTTGGAATGCCAGGCAACTTCAAAAGAGCATTTGGCTTCATTACTGTCATGGACTGCTTTTGATTTTCCATTCCTTCAGACTGAGATAGCCTGCCCCACCTGCATTTCAGCAGATGGAATGGAATGTGGATTCAAATCAGAGCTGAACTGACTTTTCAGTAGCTGCGTGTGGATTTTCCACTTTCCCCGCTTCTCTGGAATCTTTTTGGCATTTCACTGCTCTCTACCTTTATCACAAGTGAATATTTGAGGAAAGAAAGTAAACGTTTTTGGACACAAGTCTTCTTGAACCCCCTACTGCATTGTCTGATAAAAGTTGATCAATTAATGAATGAATTTTAACTCAGTAGGTCAGTAGGTTAAAGTCAGTAGATAAATGCTTTAGACCTGAATTCTTATTACTGGGCTTAGGATCGTGAATTAGGCTTTGCTTTGTGGGGTTTTTTGTTTGTTTGTTTTTTGTTTTGTTTTGTTTTTTTGACAGGAGATTTTCCTATTTGCCAGTATCAGTTATTTACCACGTTTTGAGTAATTGTTAGTCTTGAAGAGCAGGTTGCTACCTTTGTCGTCAAGACCTACACTGAGAGCACTTTCTCATTGTTTATTAGTTCGAGTGTGATCTTCCTGGAGTGTGAAAGTCATGCTTGTGACCCCAGTTAGGAGGCAGATGTTTATGTAAGGGCTGGGAGTTAGACCAGAAGGGTTTTGTATGTGGGCAGTGAAGCTGGAACAGAGAGTGGGATGCAGCAGGAAAAATTTTTAATATGCGGTGTCTTAGCTGTCACTACCCACCTCTGTGCTTAAGAGAAGAGCGTATTGTAGAAAAAATTATAGGTCTGAATGCACATTTATAGCAACACACATATTCTGGATGCAGATGCACTATCCTGGGGAACTTTGCTTCACGTTTTGCTTAGGCCTTTGAAAGTTTAGTTGTGTGACCTTGGCAGAAGCACTGGGAAGTGCTCTGTGTGCGCTGTGTATGTGTGCTTCTGCCTGCAGTTATTTTTTTAGGACTTCTCAAGTCAGTATGATGGAAAACCATTTTTTTTCTAGTTCTTTTGATGACTATTTTTCTTATATTACAGTAACCAAATTTTCGTCTATTATTTTTGAATTGAGATGACCTGGTTTTAAGTTACTAGGACTTTAAAAGGGAGCCCAGACTTTTGTTTTCTTGACAAATGTAAAATATAACCATTCTGGGGTAATTTCTTTCCCCTTTCAGTTCTTTTCATATGACCTCAATTATTCTAATGTTTTTTCCCTTTAGTATCTACCCATCCTTCAAAATCAAGTTTCAGAACAACCCTCTTTTAAACAATATAAAAATTATCAATGTTTTAGCATAAAGGCACAATAAAACCAATCTGATTGGAAAAAGAATAGTTGGGATAGGCTCTGTAGAATCTTCAGTGATAACCTAATTAATTTTTATCTGAGTTGGCTTTTAAAAGGCAAAACCATTTTTATATCCTTTCTCATAGTTTACTGATATATTTATAATTACAGGTTTTTCGAAAAGGTTAAAAGAAATTGCAATGCTGTATTGTCATGATGCTTAAATGATTTCTTTTTCAATAGGGCATGTTATTAAAGAAAAAAATGATTTTGCAAACTATGCATTAAAGAATGCAATGCTATCTGTCTTAAGGCTTGGTAATCAATGGTGTAAGTGAGGCCAGTTTATTTCTCATAGATTTACTAGCATCACTGCATAAATAGCCATAATGGAATTGATCCATTAGGCTGAAGCAGCTTTTATCACATACAAGGGTTTGATGATGACTGTGTTAAACGTTGGCCTTTGATTAGCCATAGTCTTTCTTGGATACAGAGGTTTTGGAAACCTCATACTTAAAAGATTGAAAATGTGTCATTTTTTGACATTAATTTTTTTTTCACATTAACTACTAGCCCATGTGTTTTACTTCCTAGACGAGTCCTTATCTTGCAAGTACCTTTTCTGTCACTCGGTAGAGTTAACGTTTTCCACTGGCACACCCTTTGTGCTCATCTCAGAGACACAAAGAACAATGTGGTGAATAAGCTCCAAAGATTTGAACTTGGACGTGGACCTGGGTTTGGATGGCAGCCCCTTCGCTCCTGCCCGTGTGACCTAGACACATAACTTGACTTCTGCAAGTCTCCGTTTTCTCATCTAAAAAATGAGAATGAAAGTACAGAGATGATCACTGTATAAAACAGAAAAGTATGTGTTGATGGCACTTGGCAGCGTGCCCAACATACAGACAAATACATGATAATGATTGTTACTATTATTGGCTCTTCTTACTACTACTGAGTTGAAACAAGACTTGTGCACAGCCGTCATTGAGAGTCAGCATGGGTATTGTATTCTCCTGGGGAAAATTTAAATTCTGGGGTTTTTTTTCTTTTTATCATCGTGTTTTTCCCCCCAAGAGCTATTTAATAGGGTAAATTGGGAATGATGCTCATTATATTAATCCAAAATGGGTCTTCTGCAAAAGATTTTAAACAATCATTAATTAATAGGGCAGAAAAGACCTGCCTTGTGGGCAGATCCAGTTCTGAAGAGCATTATGAGGGTGAAGACATCTGTCTGTACACCATCCGGTGCCCTGACTGTCCCCAGGGCGGTCCCTTAAGCTGGTTTCCACTGCCTATACTTTATTCTGATTCTGGTCCTGGGAGGTGGCTGACCTCACCTCAGAGCCACAGCTATCCTGCTCTCGCTGCCTCCCCCCCACTCCTGGGAGGTGCAGTTTTTACCCAGTGGGCTTGTGCCTGAGTAAATCAGCTCCTCAGACACCCATTCAACAGACAGAGGCTTAGATGTTCGGGATCCTTGCTGAAAGCAAATGCCTGCTTAAAAATAATTTGTTCCTTACCTGAAAAAGCCGCTCTACCATGCTAATGCTAATGTCTCCAAATATTTTCAAGTGCCAGTTCATATTTTATGCCAAACAACTGACAAAAATTTACCTGTAGGCTAGCTTAATCTGATTTTAACGTAGTCAGAGGCCTAGCCAAAGAAACAAACTTTCTTCATGAGCACAGATTTCCAAATCTGTCAAAAAAAATGTGCCCCACAGCCAATGTGATTTTTTTTTTTCAAGGATTTGCTAAATGAGCGCCTGGGGAATGTGTGTGTGTGTGTGTGTCTATAGGACAAGGCCAGGGGTTAGAAGAGAGGCACATTTTTGTGTTTCAGTAAGTAATTTTCCTTGTTATAATAAAAAATTACATCCCTTGTTGGAAATGTGGTTGGTGCCCAAATGCTCCGGGCAAGTGTTTGCAACTCGTGATTATTTATTCCCCAGATCTTTTTAGATGTGCTATGTGTGAATCAGCTCAGCCTGCATTTAAGGCTTGAAAAATGTTCTTTAGGATTCCTTAGTATCAAAGCATCCATTAATTACTGAAAGGATAAGTCAGTGGCTTACTGGAAGTCAGAATCTGCCTGGTTCTTTGTTCTGAAGGGGAGAAAAGGAGTCCTCCCTAGAAAGGAGAACCACTTTTAACGATACCCTTTTAATATCCCATTGAAAGCCTNGGGAGAAAAGGAGTCCTCCCTAGAAAGGAGAACCACTTTTAACGATACCCTTTTAATATCCCGTTGAAAGATAGCCTTTTTTTTAATATAAGAGTTCTTTCAAAGTGATCTTTTTCTGATGACATCCACATTATACTGGAAAATATTCTTGTGTTTCTGCCAGTGATACACTAATTACTGCCTATACATTTTTAATAGTTTAATCTGTCATATTCTGGGAGAGAAGTGATTCCGATTCCAAACAAAACTGAAATGCATGACCAACCACATTATGAAATATGTGGTTTCATTAAATCCTGTTGTTAATTCAGTCAGAAGAAAATTATTTAGTTCAAACAGAGGAACAGGAGTGCTGAGGTATTATGATTGCATTTCCAAATATGCATAGACCATACTATTTGCAGTCAAACCTGCCGCCATATTAGGTGATATTGCTTGGTCGCCATCAAAAAAGAAAGTCATGTCCCAATTTGAAGTCAGGAAGTTGTCATGTGCTGTGGCATTGTTTGCATTCACGGGTTGCACAGAACAGAAATCCGTGCGGGTCAGCTTAAACACAAAAGAATAGTTTATCGTAAATATATAAGACGGTCTCGTGGAATGTGAGAGCACCACTGTGGTAAGAAAGGGGCTAGAAAGTGGACAGAATTTATTTATTTATTTTTTATTTTCTTTTTTCTTTTTTCTTTTTTTATTTATTTACTGACTTACTAATTTATTTTACGTACTCCTTTTCTATTTGTCCTCCTGGTTTCTTCCTTTGAATCTTCCGATATAAATATATTCTCTCAGTTACTGTGTAACATACTGGTTCGTGAACCTTCTTGAGTTCATAGATTATGGATTGATTCTGACAGTCCCTTGGCCTTAAGACCAAAGACTCAGGGAAGATGGGGCAAGTTGGCTCAGGTAGTGCAGGCCTGGTACAGTTGGCTATGCCCATGGAATACGAACAATATGGTAGGCCTGGGCCTATCCTGTGGTCCTCTGTGTGGACGTTTCCAGAGAAATGGGGACCATCAGAGTCTCTAAAATGTCCCTTGTCTTGCACACTAAGGACTTTTTCATTTTTACCTCTGAAAGACTATGTGCCTCCAGGCCAGCATCAGATCTCGAGCGATGGTCTTGCAAGAACTCTCTGTATCATCTACACACGGCTTAGCCAGCATGACTGACACAGGTCTGAGTTAGAGTTTATCTGGAGACCCTACTTATTATTTCATTCTTCCATTTTCACATGCTTCAAATTTGCCTCCTAGAACAGAAGAGAAAGGTGTCTGTTGTTTAAAGGTGGGCTCATTATCAAAAGGTGACTAGGGGTGTCCTAGCTACCATTCCCATTCCTAGCACGGCCTTAAAAACTGCTAAAATAGTAGGTATTATTTATGAACAAGTCAGAAATAGCAGCATGTCCTCTGAAGGGATGCCTGGGTTATTTATTTATTAATTTATCCATCTCCGTTGGAAAACTTACCATCTGGATGCTGTCCACATTTAAAAAACACATAAATTAAAATCCAAGGCAAGTTGACTATAATGTGGTTGACCTTCAAACCCCCTCTTATCCCAGACAGCATTTCCTATTCTGATGGCACAGAAAGAGGGGAGGACAAAGGGAAAACACATGCACACAGATATATCTGTTCTTGTTTATTCGGTGAGGTCAGGTCTTCCTTCATAAGACCTTGCATTTACTTTAAACTTTGTATTATAGGCGATGAGAAAATGTGAGTTATGAATACCATGCAAAAGTCACGTTCCTAAAATAACACAGTGCATTTCCTCTTGCCTGGCCACCTTCCACCTGTCACAAGGCATTGTCCAATCTGATTTTCCAACTTGCATTTTCTGGCTGTGCTTGAATGACTTCATAAATTGCTTTCATGATTATCCTTACGTTCTCTTAGAGGATATGGGTTAGATGTGTAAATATACTGTTTACAATTTGCCTCTATCATTTGTATATTCTGAGTTATTCAAGTTTTAAATTACTTGAGGCTTTTAGTGAAATCATGTGTGTCCGAACACAGGTTTAACTTTGATGCAGATACACATGCTATGCATACACACAGTTCTAAAATGATGGAAACGTTTTCCCTTCTTTAAAACTTAAGTCATTTTCTGCATTTCTTTTGTCTAAGTCTGTTTGGGAACATTACCCCCCCAAAAAGTTTAGTTTATTAAAAGTATGTTTTTGTTGATACTGACATTTGTAGAGTAACCTAACGTCAAACTGTCAAAATCCTCATAGATGAGTTGCTTCTAAAAACAGTCTAATTGAAAGAGTGCATTAGGGAATTCGAGGCAGGTAGGAAGATAAAATATACATAAGACTAATGAGTATTTTTTAATAGATGGTACAACATGTCTGTAAATTAAAACTTTCAGCCTAGGGATTTGTTGTACAATTGTGGTTAAATGGGTATTAGTCAGCTTCAGCGTGTTTCATAATTACGGGTACAGGGAATCAGGCTTTTACTGGAAATGCCATCACTGATCCATCAGTGGACTTTCAAGTGAGTACTAAGGCGTAGATCTGGGAGCTCTCGGGGTTTCATAAATCATAAAGTCCAGTTTGGGATGCAGGATGTGCTCATGAGCAGTTAATGAACAGCAAACAGTACGAAATGAAGACCGTTGAGTCGCAGACAAATCCAAGGATATGACATGAGTGTCTCTAATGGGATTAGTGGTGCAACAGTCTGAACAAGACAGGAACTTGTCATTGACTTCATTCGGGCTGAAGGCTGACTCACTTCTGGAATGGGGTAGGAGTTCACACTGAACTCCCTGCCCCCACCCTCGCCAAAGTAACAGTCAACAGAGGAGTATAGGATGATGACTGTATACCAGTCTCTGTGCCTGGTGAACAGAGTGTCCTAATTTCAGTCAAAGGACAACAGGTGACCTACAGTCTAAGGGGAGAAGAGCAAGATGAGTGATTTATGTAGGCTGGAAGCTCAGGGATGACTTCCTGAGAGGAGTTACAGACTCTCTGAAACCTGAAGAATATGGAAGAGTTGGATGGGGGAACGTGGAGAACTGTCTGTTTCAGGCAAAGGGGACAACATGTCAGGACCCAGAGATTAGGGAGCAAATGGCACATTTGAAGAAAAAAGTCCAGGACAGCTAATGAGCTAATGGAAGGAGTGAAGACATAAGAGAGGAGACTGGAGATGTGGGCAGTAATGAGTTTGTATTCTATCCTAAGGGAAGTGAGAATCCCTTAAAGTGTCCTGAAGAAGGAGAGCAAGGTGATCAGAGTTCTCTGTTAGGTAGTGATGGGGACGGTGGTGAAGATGGGGAAAGGACTGAGGAGGCCTGCAGTCCGAGATCACCTTGGGAGGCTCCCACAGTAATACAGGTAAGTGATGCTGTTTACTTACTTAGATCTGACTGGAGACAAGGGCCAGGGAAAGAAGTGGACTGCTTTGAGGGATATTGAGGAAACGAGATTTACAAGGCTTGATGTGGGTTGTAAAGAACAGACAGAGAGATGAGTGAAGGGTTTTGGTTTGCACAACTGGGTCCAAGGTCGTGCGGCCCTGAGACAAGTGTGCCCTGTGGAAAGCCCTGAGATTCGTTCTGTTTTAGACAAACAAGGGCATATCCAGGGGGAGATGTCTCCGAAACTGATTGGCTAGATGGATCTGCCATTCAGGAGACAAGTCAGAACTGGAAATGAATTTTCAAGAAGTGTTCACATGCCTGTACAAATTAATGCCTTAATGAGGATGAAAGTGGGCAGGGGCGGTACTATTGAGTGAAAACAGGTGGTCGTGAGCCGTGAGTGACACCAGCCTTTAGGAGACACCTGGGGGAGGAGGGCTCTGCTCAGAAGACCGAGGAGGGATAGTCCCAGAAGTCAAAGGGAAACCTGTGTTCCGAAGGGCAGGGGACACACTTGTTTTGAGAAAGAGGAGTCGAACCATGAGAGACTGGACTCTGAGAAACAAACGGAGGGTTTTAGAGGGGAAGGGGGCTGGGAGGATGGGTGAGCCTGGTGGTGGGTATTTAGGAGGGCACGGATTGCATGGAGCACTGGGTGTTACATGTAAACAATCATGAACACTGCATCAAAAGCTAATGATGTATTGTATGGTACTAACATAACACACACACAAAAAAGAAGGAGGGACCAGGACTGTCAGGTGTTCCCTTCAAAGCCACATGGGGATAAGCGCTGCGATGGAATTCAACTACAAGAAAACTTATTGGTGACCATTCCTCAAGCAGTTGCTTTAGATTTAATCAAGATGGACTTAAATAGAAATATTCAACCCCCATTTTCTGAACAAACCTGAATACTGAATACACTGTTAGAGGAGATTCCAAAGTTTCCGGTGGCTAACCTGGCAGTGCCCGTAGACCCTTTGTGACCAGGAAGGAATGGAACAACTGAATTTTATTGAAAAGCATTCCAATTTTAGAAAAGTATTGAAGGAAGGAGGGAAGCAACAAATCTGATTTAGTGAAGACATTTTCCTTGACAGCAAGATTTACTCCCGGGTTATAAATTTGCCATGATCGAGACTAAAATGCAGTGAAAGTTAAATTTCACCTATATCTCATTCAACGCCTAACATGATTTAAATGACAAGATTTCAGAAGTGACACGTAGCCTTGGATCTAAATATATTTTTTATGGCTGGAAATTTTAATTTCAGATCAGTGAAAAATCATGACGCCTCTTCATGTATAAGAGACTTAGAGTGGAGTGTGAGGCCAGTGCAGATGGTTTTGTCAGGCAGAACTATTAATGCTAAAGGGAATCAGATGGCAGAATTTGCACAGGCTTATCTATAAATTCGCTCCTGCAAGATAATATTGAAATGGTTGAATGACCGACCTAGTTCTAAGATAGAGACACGATGAGTTCATCTTGTTTTAATCTCACATTGGATGTTCAATTTGCCTGTGACGTGCTGGCATAGACATCCTATAAAAGTATTATATGTGTATGACCCCCACTCCTGCCTCCCACCTCTGGCCACCCCTGGGAATACTCTTTCTCTTTCTTTTCTCCGCTCATTTCAGTGACCCTTTTCCTTTAAATGGCCTTGCCTTTCCTGCCCCAGGACCTTTGGACCTACTCTTTTGACTTGTCTTAACTTCTGAACAGACCTCTTTTTATATAGTCTCGGTGCACATGTTACTCTGGGAGGAAGTCTTCCTTACCGAGATCTAGCGTCCCTGTTCTCTGATTCTTATTGTCCCCTGTACTTTTTTGAGTGAATGCAAGTTAGGAAGGGAAGGAAGAAAGGAGAGAATTTGGTAAAACCACCACTTTGACCACTCTTGAGCTTTCCAGTGACCATTCTTAACTGAGGATTCTCATAGAGAAAATGATGACACAACCTAGTGTTTATTGAGGGCTCATTATGTGCTGAGCATATGGATCGTTTGAATTCTCACGGGAACCTTCTGAGGTCAGTACTGTCTTCATGTCCATCACAAAAGGAAACTGAGATATGAAGAGGTTAAGTCACCAGCCCAGGTTCCCCAGCTAATAAGTGTAGTGGGTGGTGTTGATGCAGTTCAGACCCTAGAGTGGTGTCCTCTGAGAGCTCCAGTGGTGGATTGGAGTCTTTTGAAAGGCAGCAGCTCAAAGTGGAGTGCTGAGTCTCCAGCGAGGAGGTCTTTCAAACCTCTCCTGGCTGAACTTCCGAGTTTGTCAGTTACATGTACTTTGCAATAGACATCCATTAGGTATTAAGGAGGGCTCCTATTGCATGGAGCACTGGGTGGGGTGCATAAACAATGAATCTTGGATCACTGAAAAAATAAAGTAAAAAGAAGAAAGCATTGCAAACTTGCAACAAAAACAAAAAAAAAGATTCTTAACAGATAGGTTTCTCTCTTCTGGTAGTGACCAGGCTAGTTCCCCGTGATTGAGGGAAAGGCATTTCGGCAGCACCAAGTCAGCACTCCCTCCCTGCAAAGAAAGTTTAAAAGTATCAGTCCCAGCAGAAGAAAACGATTAATGATTTATAAATACATAAAATCAACGCTGTGGCTTTGCTGGGTTTTCCCAGTGATCGTCTGCCATGGGCTTGGCCTCCACAGCATCCCATCACTGGAGACGGCTGGTTCGTAAATATAATGGGAGCAATCTGATTCTGTTACTTTTAAATTAGCTTAGTCTGTGTGGCGGTCCTCATCCCTGGCTCCTTTTTGGGGAGCGGGACTACTTCGTCTTGATTCAGGTGATGGATGAGAATATTAAGCATTCCAAGGCAGGATGGGAACCCTACACTGTGGGCTCCTTCGAGGCAGGCCCCCAGCCTCGGACCAGGTTAGTGCCGCTGGACCAGAACAGCAAAACCCCAGGGGCAAATTTAAGGTTGAAACCTGAACATCAGAGCTCTGCTTGGAGCTTGAAAACGGCACTGCATTCAGACTCTGCATTTTGCAGACTGTTTTCTCTTCTCCACTGACAAGTCAAAGCTAGAAGAGAGTGACATGAATCCCTGGTCATCAGTCAAGGCTGATCTTTCAAAAAAAAAACAACAAAAAACCTTTGCAGTACCTGGAAACAGGGAGGTAGTTCCCTGAAACATAAAAGCCAATCAAAAGGGTTGCAGTTCAGCTTTCATGCCCTGACAAATAGGGTGGGGTGAGAAGGTGTAGATTCTTCCAGGACATTTCAGAGTAATTATAACAATAATGCATTAAAATGTCAGACGGGGGAATGATTAATTGAGCTTGCCCTCATTTTTCTCATTTATTTGCTTTTGGTCCTGTCTTCACTATCCTATGTTTTTTAAAAAAAAAAAAGAAAGAAAATGCAAGTAGTTCTATTCTGCCTAGTCCCTAGCACGATCTCTGAAGTCCTTTATTATTGCAAAGTGACATATGTGAAACCTTGCCACTGACATTCATAGACTTCTAATCCTACCCCTTCCATTGCTTTATTAATGCTTTGGCTTTCAGCATAAAAAGCCAGCATATTGAAAACCACAGAAAATTTCTGATTATGACAATGACATTTATCATTCTCTAATGGAGGAGCTATAAGCTTCTAGGCGGAAAGTTGGCGGGCGCATCCAGTGCAAAATTCCTCATTTTAAATGCGGTGTTTGTGGAGAGTAGCTGTTCTCGCCAGCACTGGAGACTGTGTTCATCTCACACAATCATAGGTGCCTGTGACCATTGTGGGAACACTGTTAATTTTTAACTCTAGGTTTTAGGGGTGAAGAATCGATGTTCGGTTAATTCAGTGCTGCATCCTACATATTATGAAATCCTTTCTATGTGCCAGATGCTATCTACACACTTGGGATCTATCAGTGAGTAGACAAGAATTCTTATCATCAGAGAATTTATATTCTAACAAGGGGTAGACAGACCCAAAAAACATGATGAAGTATCCTATGTTAAAAGGTGAAAAGTGCTCTGGGAAAAAGAGTGTGCATTAAGGAAAGTCAGTTGGGCCAGGGATTTGTTGAGGATCAGGGGTCATCTTCATGGGCCTCATGAGCACAGTGACATTTAAGTAAAGCCTTGAAGGAGGTGAGCTTGACCTGGGATATCTCAGAGCTCTCCAAGGAAAGAGTTCCAGATTAGGTGGAATTCCAGATGAGGTGGGAAAGAAAATCCATGTTGGAGAATATTAAATCCTGGGTTGCTGGAAACCAAAAAATCCTTTCCCTTTTTTCTTTCCAACTTCTATGTCCTCTTTCCTTCCATCCAAGCCCCCGGCAATATTCGAGGACAGCTGCCAACCCTCCTGTCACTCCTCACTTCAAGGGGAATTGGGTGAAACCAGGAGACTTCAGAATGCGACACTTGTTTGTGATCCTTTCGGTGTGTCCTGAGATCCATTCAAGAGTTAAACAAATGGAGGGTGTTGGCTTCAGGCCTCACTTTTATTGGCGTTCACTGTGATTCACTGACCTGATTCAGTTCTAATGGCTCACTTATATATGCAACTTCGTAGGAAGGGAAAAGATAAAAATGTCCCCAGAGCAATTTTACTGAGATTTTGGTCCAAAAAGAAACAGTGTAAATAAACAGCAAGAAAGGCAGTAGCTAAGGCAATGTGCTGCAGAACAAGCCAGAAGACAAATGCTGGGTAATTTGTACTATCCTCTGATTAAACGGCCATGAGCAAATCATCGGGGCCTCCAGGGCGTTCTCCATTCCTCCTCGTTGTGGCTGTGGGATGGCGCCCGCATGGGTACAGCTCTGCCCTCAGATAACTCACGCTTAATTGCCGCCCTTCCCCACCCACCCTCACTCAGTACCACACACATAGTGTTCCCTAATGTACAGACACCAGTCATGGTAATTATTTAATTATAATAATCTTTCTGGGCATTACCTAATCTCAAAATAACCTCATTAGAGAAGTGCTTTTTTAGGTCCTCACTCTACAGATGTGGAAACGGAGGCCACGTGTCGCTAAATTAGCAATGCCTATCACACACATCTAGTTAAAGGAACAGGTCGGAATGGGCACCCAGTCGGTCTGGCCCCAGGGGTCATGCAAGAATACGTCCAGTTGTATCCAGGTGTGTCCTTTATGTTGACTTAGTGCCAGGTGATGGGGCTAATGGAGTTTGGCTCTTGATACTGTAAGTGAACATCTCCAAGACTCGGGTCTTGACTTTAATCTGCCTCTCCTATCCATGTGCCCTCTATACTTGGATATCTTTTTTTCTCACCTGGAGAGTTTATACCAATTGATAAAGTAGGTCACCCCTACCTACCACTTCTCTGGTGCTTCTGGGAAATTCAGGGATATGAACACACCCACAGAAGGACCAGTGTCTGGTTTTTCTTGTAGCCACTGGCCTGCCTGGCAGGGAAGGTGCTCTCTATGTATTTGTTGCCTTCATTCATGTACTCACACAACGGTGTTTTTGTTTGTTTGTTTGTTTTTTAATTTTTTCTTATTATTTGCCCCAGGGCTACAGGTCTGTGAATCATCAGGCTTACACCTTTCACAGCACTCACCATAGCATAAACCCTCCCCAGTGTCCATAACCCATCCACCCAATCCCTACCTTCCCACCCCCCAGTAACCCTCAGTTTGTTTTGTGAGATTAAGAGTCTCTTATGGTTTGTCTCCTTCCCGATCCCATCTTGTTTCATTATTTTTCCCTCCCTATCCCCCATGACCCCCCACCCTGCCCCTCAAGTTCCTCATATCAGAGAGATCATATGATAATTGTCTTTCTCTGATTGACTTACTTCACTCAGCATGATACCCTCTAGTTCCATCCACGTTGTTGCAAATGGCAAGATTTCATTTCTTTTGATGGCTGCATAGTATTCCATTGTATATATATACACCACATCTTCTTTATCCATCTCCCAACGGTGTTTATTGAGGACGTAATATATGCTCCAGAACAGGGATTCTCAAACTCAACACCACTCAAATTTTGGACCAAGTAATTCTCTGTTGTGGGGGCTGCCTGTGATTTGTAGGATGTTTAGTAGCATCTCTGTCCTCTCTCATTAGATGCCAAGAGCACCTCCTCCTACCTTTGGACAGAGACTGCTAAATGTTCTTTGTGGGGAAAGATGGCCTCCGTTTGAGAACCTCAGGTCTAGATGCTCAATTTACATAGACTTGTTCTCATGCGCTCAAATGAAACTCTTCATCTCTAGTCAAATTTCCAATCCATCTAGGAACTTTGAGCTGTGGCTGAGTGTATTAGTCAGCCTGGGCTACCTAACAGAATACCAGTGACTGAGTGGAATCAACACCAGAAATTTACTTCTCATAGTTCCAGAGGCTGGAAGGCCAGGAAAGTAGGTTCCATTTTGAGGTCTCTTTTTGGCTTAGTATGCAGCAGCAGCCATCTTCTATGGAGTTTGGCTCTTGCTCTTATGATCCCTTCTTTCTGCCCTGGGAGAGAGAGAGAGAGAGAGAGAGAGAGAGAGAGAGAGAGAGAGAGAGCGCAAGCTCTCTACTGTTTTTGTGTAAGGGTGCTAATCCCATATGAGGGCCCCATACTCTTAATTATTTCCCAAAGGCTCCATCTCCAAAAACTGTCACAGTGGTAGTTACGGCTTCAGCATAAGAATTTTTGGAGGGACACAGCTGTGGGGTCTATAGTACTGAGCCTTGATGTGTTCGAACAATAAAAAGAGAGGGTGAAGTCAAAAGACAAGAGTTCACTCTCCTTCCCGCTTAACCTTTCTTATCCTCTTTCTTGACTTGCTAAAGAGAGAGAAAACTCTGTGGGTTTGGTTTGGAGATTAAAAGAACCAATCTGTCCCCAGATGTGTAATTTTTAACAGGAAAGAGATTTTTGTTCTTTCTTTTTCTCCAGAAATCTGTCTCATCACACAAACCCTAGGTGGTGATACAGGACTCCTTCAAAGGTAGAAAACAGACTGAAATTGAGGTTTGTGGTAGGTGGTATAGTCTCTGTAGAACAGTTGATTAAATGTGTTATAATTTATCCAATGAATAATTATGCTTTAATACTTCATCACCAGAATTGTCACAGCTGAAATGAGGCAAAAGTACATGTATGGGGTTACATCTATCTATAGATAGATCTAGATCTAGATCGAGAGATGTCTTCTTAAAAAAAAAAGAATAGGGGCGCCTGAGTGGCTCAGTGGGTTAAGCAGCTGCCTTCGGCTCAGGTCATGATCCCAGGGTCCTGGGATCCAGTCCCGCATTGGGCTCCTTGCTCAGCAGGGAGCCTGCTTGTGCTCTCTCTCTGACAAATAAATAAATAAAATCTTTTTTTAAAAAAAGTTAAAAAAAAGAGTAAAAGTGTTTATGTGTACAACTTAAATAAAACAAAATTTTTTAAGCTAGTAAGAAACTTCTAGAAAATAAAGTTACCATGAAGAATCAGTCTTTTTAGGCGACAGGGGGAAAAATACTTTTCCTTTAATGAAATCATGGAAACAAGATGAGTAATAGCCATGTGAAAGCATAGAAAGTTTTCCAGAGACTTTGGTGTTTGTCCCACATTTTCCTTCTCTCGAGGCGAATCATAATCATGTGCACAAATTTGAACTTCAGATCGATTTTTGGGGTAAATCTGAAGAGTCTAAGCACAGAACTATTATTTACCATCCCAAGAAATTAATTTCAGGGATGCTAGAAACAAATGTGGCTGTGTGTTAAATTGATTTCAGAATATGTTTGGGGTGATGGTCTTTGTAGGGACTTCTCCAGCTGGCGATCCTTAAACATGCTTGATATGGAGTCCCATCTGCTGCCATCACAGACGTAAACACTCGGTGCCTTTGCTTTGTAGCAGTTACAGCCCTTGCCTTTTTTCCCCCAACTTTAGACCAGTGCTAATCATTAAGAATGTTTAATAAAAAATACCGTCTCAGACTCCAAGTGACTCTATGTGTTAAATATTTTAAAAAGTTATTCCACTCAGTGAGACACTCTTGACATTAAATAGATTTAATAAGAAATTGTTGGTTTCTGATGGTTTTCAGTGTTAAGTATTTTTTATAGGTAGTTACTTTTCCAGCCGACAACCAGCTCCAAGTGTTTAATATTTAAAAAGTTGCTTTTATAGCTGCTTGGTGCATCTGTGTATAAAACATAACATGAGGATTGCCTCTAAATTTTGAAAGACTCCTTCTAATGAACATAAGAAGAAAGCGTTTTCATTTTCTGAGTGTATTTATATTTCATACACCCACGTAGATTCTAAGTTTCTCAAATTGGAGACAATTTCCCCCCAAATACCAGTTTTAATGTCTTGTAAGACACCAGACACAAAGGCACAATTGAAGAAACGTATTTATCTAGCATTGAGCACCTATGGGGAATGTGTTGTGGGTAATGATTAAGACATATAATTTTGTTTCCCATGCACACGCTATGAGACGTCACAGATAAGTCAATTTGTCTTCACTGAATTTATGTGAAGTTGTACGTGGTTCCCACAAGTGGAGTTTTAAAGTGGAACACAAGGTAGCAAAGTTCAGAAATTCAGAGCTTGGGCAGTGACATCGGGTTGGAATGAGTCCACACTTTGGTTTGTGTGGTGAGAGAGCTGCAGCCTGGGTCTCTGCAGTTTATTTCTCTTAAAGCCACTGTGTGCCCTGAGCATGTACAGTAGCTTCAATAATCTTGCCGGCTCTGATCACGGGGCTCCCTCAGGCTAAGCGTTGGGGTGGACATGCTGCAGGGGGCAGATAGAGAGATTAGGCTGAGGTGATGATGATCGGCACACTGAGCTTTGAGGCCTGGCCCACTTGGCTTCGTCAGTCTGGGTCAAGATGCTTAACATTTCATTAGACCATTTTCTTCCTCTATAAAATGTAAATAGTAATATCTGATTCTTGCGATTGTCATGAGAATTAAATGAGCTTAATGTATATGGAAGTTTCCTGCTCAGCATCCACACTGTATTAGGTATTCATGAACTTTTTACTGCTATTGTATTTGTGTGTGTGTGTGTGTGTGTGTGTGTGTGTGCGCGCGTGCGCACGCGCTCACACACGCACGCGCGCACCATGGAACAGCAGAGTTCCTTCTTTGCAGTATTGTTTCGGAGAAGGATTGACTTGGTGACTTAGAAGCCTACTGGGATGCCAAATTTTTTAAGTCCAGGGCACAAAAGGTTGTTTCTTCTCTTACAGTGTTTGACAAGCACTGGCATATTTTCCTGTGGGTGAGCTGTTGTGGTCAGAAGGTTGAGGTGGTACCATACATGAATTCTAGAAACATAGGTCTCCCAGTCTGAAACTGACAAAGGGTTGAGGTTGTCCTTGGATTCCTTTCCCTTTGTATCACAAGGGGATTCTCCAGAATCTCTCCCTTCAGATAAAACCTATGATCCCTTACTTGTAATATCCAGATTTCTCCCACTGTGCTTAGAAATCACCTTTTGGCCTTTCCTCCCAACATTTGGCATTCTAGGAGTTTCTCCTGGATTAAAGTGATGAGCTAAAAGAATTTTCTCATTTCTGTCTGCAGAATCTTCCACTAGACCTTTTTGCCCAGTTATGGTCATGGTGGTGCTGGTGATTTTGGTGATAGACATATTGGTGGTGATGGTAGTGGTGTGGGAGTGATGATGATGGAGGTGGTCCTAAGGATTTTGATGGTGATGACTTTGGTGATGATGGTAGCTCCCTTGTGTTTACTGTTACCATGTGATAGCCTTCAGTGCTAAGTCCTTTGCCTGCCTTATCTCACGTAACTCTCTTCTTAATTCCCCATCATCATCATCCCTCTTAATTGGGAAGACTTTAGTTGACCCAGGGCTTTAACCCAGGAAATGGCACACAGAGGTAAGAATCCAGACCTGGGGCGCCTGGGTGGCTCAGTGGGTTAAAGCCGCTGCCTTCGGCTCAGGTCATGATCCCAGGGTCCTGGGATCGAGGCCCATATCCGGCTCTCTGCTCAGCAGGGAGCCTGCTTCCTCCTCTCTCCTCTCTCTCTGCCTGCCTCTTTGCCTACTTGTAATCTCTCTCTCTGTGTCAAATGAATAAATAAAAAAATTAAAAAAAAAAAAAAAAAAAAA